>JBBDGP010003117.1:2387500-2857929 GCA_037952835.1 Lithobates septentrionalis | reverse complement strand
GATGAGCTGACACATACCTGTAAAGAGACAGAAGTAATGATCAGGTGAGGCAGAACCCAGTGCAGAGAATGAAGTGCATATCACTTGTAGAAAGAATCACTTAGAGATAGAAGCCATTGCAATGTGCTACCCCAGCAATGTGCTAGCCCCTTAAGGATGCTCAAATATATACTGTTATAAGGGTGGGGTTGAAGTTCGTTAATTAATCATGAGTGACTATAAGAGTGCCTAGCAATCAAAGTGAACTTTTTGCTTCAAAAGTCAGAATAGCAAGAGGCCAAGACAAGATCAACACATAAAACTTAGGTAAGACAGTCCAGAAAAACAAATAATGTCATGGTTGTTCGCACAGGGCAACAGATAGAGAAGGCCACATACCAGAGAGACACACAGACAGCAAGCAGATCCCAATTGCAGTTAACGGTGGAAGATGTGGATGAGCTGACACATACCAGAGAGACACACAGACAGCAAGCAGATCCCAATTGCAGTTAACGGTGGAAGATGTGGATGAGCTGACACATACCTGTAAAGAGACAGAAGTAATGATCAGGTGAGGCAGAACCCAGTGCAGAGAATGAAGTGCATATCACTTGTAGAAAGAATCACTTAGAGATAGAAGCCATTGCAATGTGCTACCCCAGCAATGTGCTAGCCCCTTAAGGATGCTCAAATATATACTGTTATAAGGGTGGGGTTGAAGTTCGTTAATTAATCATGAGTGACTATAAGAGTGCCTAGCAATCAAAGTGAACTTTTTGCTTCAAAAGTCAGAATAGCAAGAGGCCAAGACAAGATCAACACATAAAACTTAGGTAAGACAGTCCAGAAAAACAAATAATGTCATGGTTGTTCGCACAGGGCAACAGATAGAGAAGGCCACATACCAGAGAGACACACAGACAGCAAGCAGATCCCAATTGCAGTTAACGGTGGAAGATGTGGATGAGCTGACACATACCAGAGAGACACACAGACAGCAAGCAGATCCCAATTGCAGTTAACGGTGGAAGATGTGGATGAGCTGACACATACCTGTAAAGAGACAGAAGTAATGATCAGGTGAGGCAGAACCCAGTGCAGAGAATGAAGTGCATATCACTTGTAGAAAGAATCACTTAGAGATAGAAGCCATTGCAATGTGCTACCCCAGCAATGTGCTAGCCCCTTAAGGATGCTCAAATATATACTGTTATAAGGGTGGGGTTGAAGTTCGTTAATTAATCATGAGTGACTATAAGAGTGCCTAGCAATCAAAGTGAACTTTTTGCTTCAAAAGTCAGAATAGCAAGAGGCCAAGACAAGATCAACACATAAAACTTAGGTAAGACAGTCCAGAAAAACAAATAATGTCATGGTTGTTCGCACAGGGCAACAGATAGAGAAGGCCACATACCAGAGAGACACACAGACAGCAAGCAGATCCCAATTGCAGTTAACGGTGGAAGATGTGGATGAGCTGACACATACCAGAGAGACACACAGACAGCAAGCAGATCCCAATTGCAGTTAACGGTGGAAGATGTGGATGAGCTGACACATACCTGTAAAGAGACAGAAGTAATGATCAGGTGAGGCAGAACCCAGTGCAGAGAATGAAGTGCATATCACTTGTAGAAAGAATCACTTAGAGATAGAAGCCATTGCAATGTGCTACCCCAGCAATGTGCTAGCCCCTTAAGGATGCTCAAATATATACTGTTATAAGGGTGGGGTTGAAGTTCGTTAATTAATCATGAGTGACTATAAGAGTGCCTAGCAATCAAAGTGAACTTTTTGCTTCAAAAGTCAGAATAGCAAGAGGCCAAGACAAGATCAACACATAAAACTTAGGTAAGACAGTCCAGAAAAACAAATAATGTCATGGTTGTTCGCACAGGGCAACAGATAGAGAAGGCCACATACCAGAGAGACACACAGACAGCAAGCAGATCCCAATTGCAGTTAACGGTGGAAGATGTGGATGAGCTGACACATACCAGAGAGACACACAGACAGCAAGCAGATCCCAATTGCAGTTAACGGTGGAAGATGTGGATGAGCTGACACATACCTGTAAAGAGACAGAAGTAATGATCAGGTGAGGCAGAACCCAGTGCAGAGAATGAAGTGCATATCACTTGTAGAAAGAATCACTTAGAGATAGAAGCCATTGCAATGTGCTACCCCAGCAATGTGCTAGCCCCTTAAGGATGCTCAAATATATACTGTTATAAGGGTGGGGTTGAAGTTCGTTAATTAATCATGAGTGACTATAAGAGTGCCTAGCAATCAAAGTGAACTTTTTGCTTCAAAAGTCAGAATAGCAAGAGGCCAAGACAAGATCAACACATAAAACTTAGGTAAGACAGTCCAGAAAAACAAATAATGTCATGGTTGTTCGCACAGGGCAACAGATAGAGAAGGCCACATACCAGAGAGACACACAGACAGCAAGCAGATCCCAATTGCAGTTAACGGTGGAAGATGTGGATGAGCTGACACATACCAGAGAGACACACAGACAGCAAGCAGATCCCAATTGCAGTTAACGGTGGAAGATGTGGATGAGCTGACACATACCAGAGAGACACACAGACAGCAAGCAGATCCCAATTGCAGTTAACGGTGGAAGATGTGGATGAGCTGACACATACCAGAGAGACACACAGACAGCAAGCAGATCCCAATTGCAGTTAACGGTGGAAGATGTGGATGAGCTGACACATACCTGTAAAGAGACAGAAGTAATGATCAGGTGAGGCAGAACCCAGTGCAGAGAATGAAGTGCATATCACTTGTAGAAAGAATCACTTAGAGATAGAAGCCATTGCAATGTGCTACCCCAGCAATGTGCTAGCCCCTTAAGGATGCTCAAATATATACTGTTATAAGGGTGGGGTTGAAGTTCGTTAATTAATCATGAGTGACTATAAGAGTGCCTAGCAATCAAAGTGAACTTTTTGCTTCAAAAGTCAGAATAGCAAGAGGACAAGACAAGATCAACACATAAAACTTAGGTAAGACAGTCCAGAAAAACAAATAATGTCATGGTTGTTCGCACAGGGCAACAGATAGAGAAGGCCACATACCAGAGAGACACACAGACAGCAAGCAGATCCCAATTGCAGTTAACGGTGGAAGATGTGGATGAGCTGACACATACCTGTAAAGAGACAGAAGTAATGATCAGGTGAGGCAGAACCCAGTGCAGAGAATGAAGTGCATATCACTTGTAGAAAGAATCACTTAGAGATAGAAGCCATTGCAATGTGCTACCCCAGCAATGTGCTAGCCCCTTAAGGATGCTCAAATATATACTGTTATAAGGGTGGGGTTGAAGTTCGTTAATTAATCATGAGTGACTATAAGAGTGCCTAGCAATCAAAGTGAACTTTTTGCTTCAAAAGTCAGAATAGCAAGAGGCCAAGACAAGATCAACACATAAAACTTAGGTAAGACAGTCCAGAAAAACAAATAATGTCATGGTTGTTCGCACAGGGCAACAGATAGAGAAGGCCACATACCAGAGAGACACACAGACAGCAAGCAGATCCCAATTGCAGTTAACGGTGGAAGATGTGGATGAGCTGACACATACCAGAGAGACACACAGACAGCAAGCAGATCCCAATTGCAGTTAACGGTGGAAGATGTGGATGAGCTGACACATACCAGAGAGACACACAGACAGCAAGCAGATCCCAATTGCAGTTAACGGTGGAAGATGTGGATGAGCTGACACATACCAGAGAGACACACAGACAGCAAGCAGATCCCAATTGCAGTTAACGGTGGAAGATGTGGATGAGCTGACACATACCTGTAAAGAGACAGAAGTAATGATCAGGTGAGGCAGAACCCAGTGCAGAGAATGAAGTGCATATCACTTGTAGAAAGAATCACTTAGAGATAGAAGCCATTGCAATGTGCTACCCCAGCAATGTGCTAGCCCCTTAAGGATGCTCAAATATATACTGTTATAAGGGTGGGGTTGAAGTTCGTTAATTAATCATGAGTGACTATAAGAGTGCCTAGCAATCAAAGTGAACTTTTTGCTTCAAAAGTCAGAATAGCAAGAGGCCAAGACAAGATCAACACATAAAACTTAGGTAAGACAGTCCAGAAAAACAAATAATGTCATGGTTGTTCGCACAGGGCAACAGATAGAGAAGGCCACATACCAGAGAGACACACAGACAGCAAGCAGATCCCAATTGCAGTTAACGGTGGAAGATGTGGATGAGCTGACACATACCTGTAAAGAGACAGAAGTAATGATCAGGTGAGGCAGAACCCAGTGCAGAGAATGAAGTGCATATCACTTGTAGAAAGAATCACTTAGAGATAGAAGCCATTGCAATGTGCTACCCCAGCAATGTGCTAGCCCCTTAAGGATGCTCAAATATATACTGTTATAAGGGTGGGGTTGAAGTTCGTTAATTAATCATGAGTGACTATAAGAGTGCCTAGCAATCAAAGTGAACTTTTTGCTTCAAAAGTCAGAATAGCAAGAGGCCAAGACAAGATCAACACATAAAACTTAGGTAAGACAGTCCAGAAAAACAAATAATGTCATGGTTGTTCGCACAGGGCAACAGATAGAGAAGGCCACATACCAGAGAGACACACAGACAGCAAGCAGATCCCAATTGCAGTTAACGGTGGAAGATGTGGATGAGCTGACACATACCAGAGAGACACACAGACAGCAAGCAGATCCCAATTGCAGTTAACGGTGGAAGATGTGGATGAGCTGACACATACCTGTAAAGAGACAGAAGTAATGATCAGGTGAGGCAGAACCCAGTGCAGAGAATGAAGTGCATATCACTTGTAGAAAGAATCACTTAGAGATAGAAGCCATTGCAATGTGCTACCCCAGCAATGTGCTAGCCCCTTAAGGATGCTCAAATATATACTGTTATAAGGGTGGGGTTGAAGTTCGTTAATTAATCATGAGTGACTATAAGAGTGCCTAGCAATCAAAGTGAACTTTTTGCTTCAAAAGTCAGAATAGCAAGAGGCCAAGACAAGATCAACACATAAAACTTAGGTAAGACAGTCCAGAAAAACAAATAATGTCATGGTTGTTCGCACAGGGCAACAGATAGAGAAGGCCACATACCAGAGAGACACACAGACAGCAAGCAGATCCCAATTGCAGTTAACGGTGGAAGATGTGGATGAGCTGACACATACCAGAGAGACACACAGACAGCAAGCAGATCCCAATTGCAGTTAACGGTGGAAGATGTGGATGAGCTGACACATACCTGTAAAGAGACAGAAGTAATGATCAGGTGAGGCAGAACCCAGTGCAGAGAATGAAGTGCATATCACTTGTAGAAAGAATCACTTAGAGATAGAAGCCATTGCAATGTGCTACCCCAGCAATGTGCTAGCCCCTTAAGGATGCTCAAATATATACTGTTATAAGGGTGGGGTTGAAGTTCGTTAATTAATCATGAGTGACTATAAGAGTGCCTAGCAATCAAAGTGAACTTTTTGCTTCAAAAGTCAGAATAGCAAGAGGCCAAGACAAGATCAACACATAAAACTTAGGTAAGACAGTCCAGAAAAACAAATAATGTCATGGTTGTTCGCACAGGGCAACAGATAGAGAAGGCCACATACCAGAGAGACACACAGACAGCAAGCAGATCCCAATTGCAGTTAACGGTGGAAGATGTGGATGAGCTGACACATACCAGAGAGACACACAGACAGCAAGCAGATCCCAATTGCAGTTAACGGTGGAAGATGTGGATGAGCTGACACATACCTGTAAAGAGACAGAAGTAATGATCAGGTGAGGCAGAACCCAGTGCAGAGAATGAAGTGCATATCACTTGTAGAAAGAATCACTTAGAGATAGAAGCCATTGCAATGTGCTACCCCAGCAATGTGCTAGCCCCTTAAGGATGCTCAAATATATACTGTTATAAGGGTGGGGTTGAAGTTCGTTAATTAATCATGAGTGACTATAAGAGTGCCTAGCAATCAAAGTGAACTTTTTGCTTCAAAAGTCAGAATAGCAAGAGGCCAAGACAAGATCAACACATAAAACTTAGGTAAGACAGTCCAGAAAAACAAATAATGTCATGGTTGTTCGCACAGGGCAACAGATAGAGAAGGCCACATACCAGAGAGACACACAGACAGCAAGCAGATCCCAATTGCAGTTAACGGTGGAAGATGTGGATGAGCTGACACATACCAGAGAGACACACAGACAGCAAGCAGATCCCAATTGCAGTTAACGGTGGAAGATGTGGATGAGCTGACACATACCTGTAAAGAGACAGAAGTAATGATCAGGTGAGGCAGAACCCAGTGCAGAGAATGAAGTGCATATCACTTGTAGAAAGAATCACTTAGAGATAGAAGCCATTGCAATGTGCTACCCCAGCAATGTGCTAGCCCCTTAAGGATGCTCAAATATATACTGTTATAAGGGTGGGGTTGAAGTTCGTTAATTAATCATGAGTGACTATAAGAGTGCCTAGCAATCAAAGTGAACTTTTTGCTTCAAAAGTCAGAATAGCAAGAGGCCAAGACAAGATCAACACATAAAACTTAGGTAAGACAGTCCAGAAAAACAAATAATGTCATGGTTGTTCGCACAGGGCAACAGATAGAGAAGGCCACATACCAGAGAGACACACAGACAGCAAGCAGATCCCAATTGCAGTTAACGGTGGAAGATGTGGATGAGCTGACACATACCAGAGAGACACACAGACAGCAAGCAGATCCCAATTGCAGTTAACGGTGGAAGATGTGGATGAGCTGACACATACCTGTAAAGAGACAGAAGTAATGATCAGGTGAGGCAGAACCCAGTGCAGAGAATGAAGTGCATATCACTTGTAGAAAGAATCACTTAGAGATAGAAGCCATTGCAATGTGCTACCCCAGCAATGTGCTAGCCCCTTAAGGATGCTCAAATATATACTGTTATAAGGGTGGGGTTGAAGTTCGTTAATTAATCATGAGTGACTATAAGAGTGCCTAGCAATCAAAGTGAACTTTTTGCTTCAAAAGTCAGAATAGCAAGAGGCCAAGACAAGATCAACACATAAAACTTAGGTAAGACAGTCCAGAAAAACAAATAATGTCATGGTTGTTCGCACAGGGCAACAGATAGAGAAGGCCACATACCAGAGAGACACACAGACAGCAAGCAGATCCCAATTGCAGTTAACGGTGGAAGATGTGGATGAGCTGACACATACCAGAGAGACACACAGACAGCAAGCAGATCCCAATTGCAGTTAACGGTGGAAGATGTGGATGAGCTGACACATACCTGTAAAGAGACAGAAGTAATGATCAGGTGAGGCAGAACCCAGTGCAGAGAATGAAGTGCATATCACTTGTAGAAAGAATCACTTAGAGATAGAAGCCATTGCAATGTGCTACCCCAGCAATGTGCTAGCCCCTTAAGGATGCTCAAATATATACTGTTATAAGGGTGGGGTTGAAGTTCGTTAATTAATCATGAGTGACTATAAGAGTGCCTAGCAATCAAAGTGAACTTTTTGCTTCAAAAGTCAGAATAGCAAGAGGCCAAGACAAGATCAACACATAAAACTTAGGTAAGACAGTCCAGAAAAACAAATAATGTCATGGTTGTTCGCACAGGGCAACAGATAGAGAAGGCCACATACCAGAGAGACACACAGACAGCAAGCAGATCCCAATTGCAGTTAACGGTGGAAGATGTGGATGAGCTGACACATACCAGAGAGACACACAGACAGCAAGCAGATCCCAATTGCAGTTAACGGTGGAAGATGTGGATGAGCTGACACATACCAGAGAGACACACAGACAGCAAGCAGATCCCAATTGCAGTTAACGGTGGAAGATGTGGATGAGCTGACACATACCAGAGAGACACACAGACAGCAAGCAGATCCCAATTGCAGTTAACGGTGGAAGATGTGGATGAGCTGACACATACCTGTAAAGAGACAGAAGTAATGATCAGGTGAGGCAGAACCCAGTGCAGAGAATGAAGTGCATATCACTTGTAGAAAGAATCACTTAGAGATAGAAGCCATTGCAATGTGCTACCCCAGCAATGTGCTAGCCCCTTAAGGATGCTCAAATATATACTGTTATAAGGGTGGGGTTGAAGTTCGTTAATTAATCATGAGTGACTATAAGAGTGCCTAGCAATCAAAGTGAACTTTTTGCTTCAAAAGTCAGAATAGCAAGAGGACAAGACAAGATCAACACATAAAACTTAGGTAAGACAGTCCAGAAAAACAAATAATGTCATGGTTGTTCGCACAGGGCAACAGATAGAGAAGGCCACATACCAGAGAGACACACAGACAGCAAGCAGATCCCAATTGCAGTTAACGGTGGAAGATGTGGATGAGCTGACACATACCTGTAAAGAGACAGAAGTAATGATCAGGTGAGGCAGAACCCAGTGCAGAGAATGAAGTGCATATCACTTGTAGAAAGAATCACTTAGAGATAGAAGCCATTGCAATGTGCTACCCCAGCAATGTGCTAGCCCCTTAAGGATGCTCAAATATATACTGTTATAAGGGTGGGGTTGAAGTTCGTTAATTAATCATGAGTGACTATAAGAGTGCCTAGCAATCAAAGTGAACTTTTTGCTTCAAAAGTCAGAATAGCAAGAGGCCAAGACAAGATCAACACATAAAACTTAGGTAAGACAGTCCAGAAAAACAAATAATGTCATGGTTGTTCGCACAGGGCAACAGATAGAGAAGGCCACATACCAGAGAGACACACAGACAGCAAGCAGATCCCAATTGCAGTTAACGGTGGAAGATGTGGATGAGCTGACACATACCAGAGAGACACACAGACAGCAAGCAGATCCCAATTGCAGTTAACGGTGGAAGATGTGGATGAGCTGACACATACCAGAGAGACACACAGACAGCAAGCAGATCCCAATTGCAGTTAACGGTGGAAGATGTGGATGAGCTGACACATACCAGAGAGACACACAGACAGCAAGCAGATCCCAATTGCAGTTAACGGTGGAAGATGTGGATGAGCTGACACATACCTGTAAAGAGACAGAAGTAATGATCAGGTGAGGCAGAACCCAGTGCAGAGAATGAAGTGCATATCACTTGTAGAAAGAATCACTTAGAGATAGAAGCCATTGCAATGTGCTACCCCAGCAATGTGCTAGCCCCTTAAGGATGCTCAAATATATACTGTTATAAGGGTGGGGTTGAAGTTCGTTAATTAATCATGAGTGACTATAAGAGTGCCTAGCAATCAAAGTGAACTTTTTGCTTCAAAAGTCAGAATAGCAAGAGGACAAGACAAGATCAACACATAAAACTTAGGTAAGACAGTCCAGAAAAACAAATAATGTCATGGTTGTTCGCACAGGGCAACAGATAGAGAAGGCCACATACCAGAGAGACACACAGACAGCAAGCAGATCCCAATTGCAGTTAACGGTGGAAGATGTGGATGAGCTGACACATACCTGTAAAGAGACAGAAGTAATGATCAGGTGAGGCAGAACCCAGTGCAGAGAATGAAGTGCATATCACTTGTAGAAAGAATCACTTAGAGATAGAAGCCATTGCAATGTGCTACCCCAGCAATGTGCTAGCCCCTTAAGGATGCTCAAATATATACTGTTATAAGGGTGGGGTTGAAGTTCGTTAATTAATCATGAGTGACTATAAGAGTGCCTAGCAATCAAAGTGAACTTTTTGCTTCAAAAGTCAGAATAGCAAGAGGACAAGACAAGATCAACACATAAAACTTAGGTAAGACAGTCCAGAAAAACAAATAATGTCATGGTTGTTCGCACAGGGCAACAGATAGAGAAGGCCACATACCAGAGAGACACACAGACAGCAAGCAGATCCCAATTGCAGTTAACGGTGGAAGATGTGGATGAGCTGACACATACCAGAGAGACACACAGACAGCAAGCAGATCCCAATTGCAGTTAACGGTGGAAGATGTGGATGAGCTGACACATACCTGTAAAGAGACAGAAGTAATGATCAGGTGAGGCAGAACCCAGTGCAGAGAATGAAGTGCATATCACTTGTAGAAAGAATCACTTAGAGATAGAAGCCATTGCAATGTGCTACCCCAGCAATGTGCTAGCCCCTTAAGGATGCTCAAATATATACTGTTATAAGGGTGGGGTTGAAGTTCGTTAATTAATCATGAGTGACTATAAGAGTGCCTAGCAATCAAAGTGAACTTTTTGCTTCAAAAGTCAGAATAGCAAGAGGACAAGACAAGATCAACACATAAAACTTAGGTAAGACAGTCCAGAAAAACAAATAATGTCATGGTTGTTCGCACAGGGCAACAGATAGAGAAGGCCACATACCAGAGAGACACACAGACAGCAAGCAGATCCCAATTGCAGTTAACGGTGGAAGATGTGGATGAGCTGACACATACCAGAGAGACACACAGACAGCAAGCAGATCCCAATTGCAGTTAACGGTGGAAGATGTGGATGAGCTGACACATACCTGTAAAGAGACAGAAGTAATGATCAGGTGAGGCAGAACCCAGTGCAGAGAATGAAGTGCATATCACTTGTAGAAAGAATCACTTAGAGATAGAAGCCATTGCAATGTGCTACCCCAGCAATGTGCTAGCCCCTTAAGGATGCTCAAATATATACTGTTATAAGGGTGGGGTTGAAGTTCGTTAATTAATCATGAGTGACTATAAGAGTGCCTAGCAATCAAAGTGAACTTTTTGCTTCAAAAGTCAGAATAGCAAGAGGCCAAGACAAGATCAACACATAAAACTTAGGTAAGACAGTCCAGAAAAACAAATAATGTCATGGTTGTTCGCACAGGGCAACAGATAGAGAAGGCCACATACCAGAGAGACACACAGACAGCAAGCAGATCCCAATTGCAGTTAACGGTGGAAGATGTGGATGAGCTGACACATACCAGAGAGACACACAGACAGCAAGCAGATCCCAATTGCAGTTAACGGTGGAAGATGTGGATGAGCTGACACATACCTGTAAAGAGACAGAAGTAATGATCAGGTGAGGCAGAACCCAGTGCAGAGAATGAAGTGCATATCACTTGTAGAAAGAATCACTTAGAGATAGAAGCCATTGCAATGTGCTACCCCAGCAATGTGCTAGCCCCTTAAGGATGCTCAAATATATACTGTTATAAGGGTGGGGTTGAAGTTCGTTAATTAATCATGAGTGACTATAAGAGTGCCTAGCAATCAAAGTGAACTTTTTGCTTCAAAAGTCAGAATAGCAAGAGGCCAAGACAAGATCAACACATAAAACTTAGGTAAGACAGTCCAGAAAAACAAATAATGTCATGGTTGTTCGCACAGGGCAACAGATAGAGAAGGCCACATACCAGAGAGACACACAGACAGCAAGCAGATCCCAATTGCAGTTAACGGTGGAAGATGTGGATGAGCTGACACATACCTGTAAAGAGACAGAAGTAATGATCAGGTGAGGCAGAACCCAGTGCAGAGAATGAAGTGCATATCACTTGTAGAAAGAATCACTTAGAGATAGAAGCCATTGCAATGTGCTACCCCAGCAATGTGCTAGCCCCTTAAGGATGCTCAAATATATACTGTTATAAGGGTGGGGTTGAAGTTCGTTAATTAATCATGAGTGACTATAAGAGTGCCTAGCAATCAAAGTGAACTTTTTGCTTCAAAAGTCAGAATAGCAAGAGGCCAAGACAAGATCAACACATAAAACTTAGGTAAGACAGTCCAGAAAAACAAATAATGTCATGGTTGTTCGCACAGGGCAACAGATAGAGAAGGCCACATACCAGAGAGACACACAGACAGCAAGCAGATCCCAATTGCAGTTAACGGTGGAAGATGTGGATGAGCTGACACATACCAGAGAGACACACAGACAGCAAGCAGATCCCAATTGCAGTTAACGGTGGAAGATGTGGATGAGCTGACACATACCAGAGAGACACACAGACAGCAAGCAGATCCCAATTGCAGTTAACGGTGGAAGATGTGGATGAGCTGACACATACCAGAGAGACACACAGACAGCAAGCAGATCCCAATTGCAGTTAACGGTGGAAGATGTGGATGAGCTGACACATACCAGAGAGACACACAGACAGCAAGCAGATCCCAATTGCAGTTAACGGTGGAAGATGTGGATGAGCTGACACATACCTGTAAAGAGACAGAAGTAATGATCAGGTGAGGCAGAACCCAGTGCAGAGAATGAAGTGCATATCACTTGTAGAAAGAATCACTTAGAGATAGAAGCCATTGCAATGTGCTACCCCAGCAATGTGCTAGCCCCTTAAGGATGCTCAAATATATACTGTTATAAGGGTGGGGTTGAAGTTCGTTAATTAATCATGAGTGACTATAAGAGTGCCTAGCAATCAAAGTGAACTTTTTGCTTCAAAAGTCAGAATAGCAAGAGGCCAAGACAAGATCAACACATAAAACTTAGGTAAGACAGTCCAGAAAAACAAATAATGTCATGGTTGTTCGCACAGGGCAACAGATAGAGAAGGCCACATACCAGAGAGACACACAGACAGCAAGCAGATCCCAATTGCAGTTAACGGTGGAAGATGTGGATGAGCTGACACATACCAGAGAGACACACAGACAGCAAGCAGATCCCAATTGCAGTTAACGGTGGAAGATGTGGATGAGCTGACACATACCAGAGAGACACACAGACAGCAAGCAGATCCCAATTGCAGTTAACGGTGGAAGATGTGGATGAGCTGACACATACCAGAGAGACACACAGACAGCAAGCAGATCCCAATTGCAGTTAACGGTGGAAGATGTGGATGAGCTGACACATACCTGTAAAGAGACAGAAGTAATGATCAGGTGAGGCAGAACCCAGTGCAGAGAATGAAGTGCATATCACTTGTAGAAAGAATCACTTAGAGATAGAAGCCATTGCAATGTGCTACCCCAGCAATGTGCTAGCCCCTTAAGGATGCTCAAATATATACTGTTATAAGGGTGGGGTTGAAGTTCGTTAATTAATCATGAGTGACTATAAGAGTGCCTAGCAATCAAAGTGAACTTTTTGCTTCAAAAGTCAGAATAGCAAGAGGCCAAGACAAGATCAACACATAAAACTTAGGTAAGACAGTCCAGAAAAACAAATAATGTCATGGTTGTTCGCACAGGGCAACAGATAGAGAAGGCCACATACCAGAGAGACACACAGACAGCAAGCAGATCCCAATTGCAGTTAACGGTGGAAGATGTGGATGAGCTGACACATACCAGAGAGACACACAGACAGCAAGCAGATCCCAATTGCAGTTAACGGTGGAAGATGTGGATGAGCTGACACATACCTGTAAAGAGACAGAAGTAATGATCAGGTGAGGCAGAACCCAGTGCAGAGAATGAAGTGCATATCACTTGTAGAAAGAATCACTTAGAGATAGAAGCCATTGCAATGTGCTACCCCAGCAATGTGCTAGCCCCTTAAGGATGCTCAAATATATACTGTTATAAGGGTGGGGTTGAAGTTCGTTAATTAATCATGAGTGACTATAAGAGTGCCTAGCAATCAAAGTGAACTTTTTGCTTCAAAAGTCAGAATAGCAAGAGGCCAAGACAAGATCAACACATAAAACTTAGGTAAGACAGTCCAGAAAAACAAATAATGTCATGGTTGTTCGCACAGGGCAACAGATAGAGAAGGCCACATACCAGAGAGACACACAGACAGCAAGCAGATCCCAATTGCAGTTAACGGTGGAAGATGTGGATGAGCTGACACATACCAGAGAGACACACAGACAGCAAGCAGATCCCAATTGCAGTTAACGGTGGAAGATGTGGATGAGCTGACACATACCTGTAAAGAGACAGAAGTAATGATCAGGTGAGGCAGAACCCAGTGCAGAGAATGAAGTGCATATCACTTGTAGAAAGAATCACTTAGAGATAGAAGCCATTGCAATGTGCTACCCCAGCAATGTGCTAGCCCCTTAAGGATGCTCAAATATATACTGTTATAAGGGTGGGGTTGAAGTTCGTTAATTAATCATGAGTGACTATAAGAGTGCCTAGCAATCAAAGTGAACTTTTTGCTTCAAAAGTCAGAATAGCAAGAGGCCAAGACAAGATCAACACATAAAACTTAGGTAAGACAGTCCAGAAAAACAAATAATGTCATGGTTGTTCGCACAGGGCAACAGATAGAGAAGGCCACATACCAGAGAGACACACAGACAGCAAGCAGATCCCAATTGCAGTTAACGGTGGAAGATGTGGATGAGCTGACACATACCTGTAAAGAGACAGAAGTAATGATCAGGTGAGGCAGAACCCAGTGCAGAGAATGAAGTGCATATCACTTGTAGAAAGAATCACTTAGAGATAGAAGCCATTGCAATGTGCTACCCCAGCAATGTGCTAGCCCCTTAAGGATGCTCAAATATATACTGTTATAAGGGTGGGGTTGAAGTTCGTTAATTAATCATGAGTGACTATAAGAGTGCCTAGCAATCAAAGTGAACTTTTTGCTTCAAAAGTCAGAATAGCAAGAGGCCAAGACAAGATCAACACATAAAACTTAGGTAAGACAGTCCAGAAAAACAAATAATGTCATGGTTGTTCGCACAGGGCAACAGATAGAGAAGGCCACATACCAGAGAGACACACAGACAGCAAGCAGATCCCAATTGCAGTTAACGGTGGAAGATGTGGATGAGCTGACACATACCTGTAAAGAGACAGAAGTAATGATCAGGTGAGGCAGAACCCAGTGCAGAGAATGAAGTGCATATCACTTGTAGAAAGAATCACTTAGAGATAGAAGCCATTGCAATGTGCTACCCCAGCAATGTGCTAGCCCCTTAAGGATGCTCAAATATATACTGTTATAAGGGTGGGGTTGAAGTTTGTTAATTAATCATGAGTGACTATAAGAGTGCCTAGCAATCAAAGTGAACTTTTTGCTTCAAAAGTCAGAATAGCAAGAGGCCAAGACAAGATCAACACATAAAACTTAGGTAAGACAGTCCAGAAAAACAAATAATGTCATGGTTGTTCGCACAGGGCAACAGATAGAGAAGGCCACATACCAGAGAGACACACAGACAGCAAGCAGATCCCAATTGCAGTTAACGGTGGAAGATGTGGATGAGCTGACACATACCAGAGAGACACACAGACAGCAAGCAGATCCCAATTGCAGTTAACGGTGGAAGATGTGGATGAGCTGACACATACCAGAGAGACACACAGACAGCAAGCAGATCCCAATTGCAGTTAACGGTGGAAGATGTGGATGAGCTGACACATACCTGTAAAGAGACAGAAGTAATGATCAGGTGAGGCAGAACCCAGTGCAGAGAATGAAGTGCATATCACTTGTAGAAAGAATCACTTAGAGATAGAAGCCATTGCAATGTGCTACCCCAGCAATGTGCTAGCCCCTTAAGGATGCTCAAATATATACTGTTATAAGGGTGGGGTTGAAGTTCGTTAATTAATCATGAGTGACTATAAGAGTGCCTAGCAATCAAAGTGAACTTTTTGCTTCAAAAGTCAGAATAGCAAGAGGCCAAGACAAGATCAACACATAAAACTTAGGTAAGACAGTCCAGAAAAACAAATAATGTCATGGTTGTTCGCACAGGGCAACAGATAGAGAAGGCCACATACCAGAGAGACACACAGACAGCAAGCAGATCCCAATTGCAGTTAACGGTGGAAGATGTGGATGAGCTGACACATACCAGAGAGACACACAGACAGCAAGCAGATCCCAATTGCAGTTAACGGTGGAAGATGTGGATGAGCTGACACATACCAGAGAGACACACAGACAGCAAGCAGATCCCAATTGCAGTTAACGGTGGAAGATGTGGATGAGCTGACACATACCTGTAAAGAGACAGAAGTAATGATCAGGTGAGGCAGAACCCAGTGCAGAGAATGAAGTGCATATCACTTGTAGAAAGAATCACTTAGAGATAGAAGCCATTGCAATGTGCTACCCCAGCAATGTGCTAGCCCCTTAAGGATGCTCAAATATATACTGTTATAAGGGTGGGGTTGAAGTTCGTTAATTAATCATGAGTGACTATAAGAGTGCCTAGCAATCAAAGTGAACTTTTTGCTTCAAAAGTCAGAATAGCAAGAGGCCAAGACAAGATCAACACATAAAACTTAGGTAAGACAGTCCAGAAAAACAAATAATGTCATGGTTGTTCGCACAGGGCAACAGATAGAGAAGGCCACATACCAGAGAGACACACAGACAGCAAGCAGATCCCAATTGCAGTTAACGGTGGAAGATGTGGATGAGCTGACACATACCTGTAAAGAGACAGAAGTAATGATCAGGTGAGGCAGAACCCAGTGCAGAGAATGAAGTGCATATCACTTGTAGAAAGAATCACTTAGAGATAGAAGCCATTGCAATGTGCTACCCCAGCAATGTGCTAGCCCCTTAAGGATGCTCAAATATATACTGTTATAAGGGTGGGGTTGAAGTTCGTTAATTAATCATGAGTGACTATAAGAGTGCCTAGCAATCAAAGTGAACTTTTTGCTTCAAAAGTCAGAATAGCAAGAGGCCAAGACAAGATCAACACATAAAACTTAGGTAAGACAGTCCAGAAAAACAAATAATGTCATGGTTGTTCGCACAGGGCAACAGATAGAGAAGGCCACATACCAGAGAGACACACAGACAGCAAGCAGATCCCAATTGCAGTTAACGGTGGAAGATGTGGATGAGCTGACACATACCAGAGAGACACACAGACAGCAAGCAGATCCCAATTGCAGTTAACGGTGGAAGATGTGGATGAGCTGACACATACCAGAGAGACACACAGACAGCAAGCAGATCCCAATTGCAGTTAACGGTGGAAGATGTGGATGAGCTGACACATACCAGAGAGACACACAGACAGCAAGCAGATCCCAATTGCAGTTAACGGTGGAAGATGTGGATGAGCTGACACATACCAGAGAGACACACAGACAGCAAGCAGATCCCAATTGCAGTTAACGGTGGAAGATGTGGATGAGCTGACACATACCTGTAAAGAGACAGAAGTAATGATCAGGTGAGGCAGAACCCAGTGCAGAGAATGAAGTGCATATCACTTGTAGAAAGAATCACTTAGAGATAGAAGCCATTGCAATGTGCTACCCCAGCAATGTGCTAGCCCCTTAAGGATGCTCAAATATATACTGTTATAAGGGTGGGGTTGAAGTTCGTTAATTAATCATGAGTGACTATAAGAGTGCCTAGCAATCAAAGTGAACTTTTTGCTTCAAAAGTCAGAATAGCAAGAGGCCAAGACAAGATCAACACATAAAACTTAGGTAAGACAGTCCAGAAAAACAAATAATGTCATGGTTGTTCGCACAGGGCAACAGATAGAGAAGGCCACATACCAGAGAGACACACAGACAGCAAGCAGATCCCAATTGCAGTTAACGGTGGAAGATGTGGATGAGCTGACACATACCAGAGAGACACACAGACAGCAAGCAGATCCCAATTGCAGTTAACGGTGGAAGATGTGGATGAGCTGACACATACCTGTAAAGAGACAGAAGTAATGATCAGGTGAGGCAGAACCCAGTGCAGAGAATGAAGTGCATATCACTTGTAGAAAGAATCACTTAGAGATAGAAGCCATTGCAATGTGCTACCCCAGCAATGTGCTAGCCCCTTAAGGATGCTCAAATATATACTGTTATAAGGGTGGGGTTGAAGTTCGTTAATTAATCATGAGTGACTATAAGAGTGCCTAGCAATCAAAGTGAACTTTTTGCTTCAAAAGTCAGAATAGCAAGAGGCCAAGACAAGATCAACACATAAAACTTAGGTAAGACAGTCCAGAAAAACAAATAATGTCATGGTTGTTCGCACAGGGCAACAGATAGAGAAGGCCACATACCAGAGAGACACACAGACAGCAAGCAGATCCCAATTGCAGTTAACGGTGGAAGATGTGGATGAGCTGACACATACCTGTAAAGAGACAGAAGTAATGATCAGGTGAGGCAGAACCCAGTGCAGAGAATGAAGTGCATATCACTTGTAGAAAGAATCACTTAGAGATAGAAGCCATTGCAATGTGCTACCCCAGCAATGTGCTAGCCCCTTAAGGATGCTCAAATATATACTGTTATAAGGGTGGGGTTGAAGTTCGTTAATTAATCATGAGTGACTATAAGAGTGCCTAGCAATCAAAGTGAACTTTTTGCTTCAAAAGTCAGAATAGCAAGAGGCCAAGACAAGATCAACACATAAAACTTAGGTAAGACAGTCCAGAAAAACAAATAATGTCATGGTTGTTCGCACAGGGCAACAGATAGAGAAGGCCACATACCAGAGAGACACACAGACAGCAAGCAGATCCCAATTGCAGTTAACGGTGGAAGATGTGGATGAGCTGACACATACCTGTAAAGAGACAGAAGTAATGATCAGGTGAGGCAGAACCCAGTGCAGAGAATGAAGTGCATATCACTTGTAGAAAGAATCACTTAGAGATAGAAGCCATTGCAATGTGCTACCCCAGCAATGTGCTAGCCCCTTAAGGATGCTCAAATATATACTGTTATAAGGGTGGGGTTGAAGTTTGTTAATTAATCATGAGTGACTATAAGAGTGCCTAGCAATCAAAGTGAACTTTTTGCTTCAAAAGTCAGAATAGCAAGAGGCCAAGACAAGATCAACACATAAAACTTAGGTAAGACAGTCCAGAAAAACAAATAATGTCATGGTTGTTCGCACAGGGCAACAGATAGAGAAGGCCACATACCAGAGAGACACACAGACAGCAAGCAGATCCCAATTGCAGTTAACGGTGGAAGATGTGGATGAGCTGACACATACCAGAGAGACACACAGACAGCAAGCAGATCCCAATTGCAGTTAACGGTGGAAGATGTGGATGAGCTGACACATACCAGAGAGACACACAGACAGCAAGCAGATCCCAATTGCAGTTAACGGTGGAAGATGTGGATGAGCTGACACATACCTGTAAAGAGACAGAAGTAATGATCAGGTGAGGCAGAACCCAGTGCAGAGAATGAAGTGCATATCACTTGTAGAAAGAATCACTTAGAGATAGAAGCCATTGCAATGTGCTACCCCAGCAATGTGCTAGCCCCTTAAGGATGCTCAAATATATACTGTTATAAGGGTGGGGTTGAAGTTCGTTAATTAATCATGAGTGACTATAAGAGTGCCTAGCAATCAAAGTGAACTTTTTGCTTCAAAAGTCAGAATAGCAAGAGGCCAAGACAAGATCAACACATAAAACTTAGGTAAGACAGTCCAGAAAAACAAATAATGTCATGGTTGTTCGCACAGGGCAACAGATAGAGAAGGCCACATACCAGAGAGACACACAGACAGCAAGCAGATCCCAATTGCAGTTAACGGTGGAAGATGTGGATGAGCTGACACATACCAGAGAGACACACAGACAGCAAGCAGATCCCAATTGCAGTTAACGGTGGAAGATGTGGATGAGCTGACACATACCAGAGAGACACACAGACAGCAAGCAGATCCCAATTGCAGTTAACGGTGGAAGATGTGGATGAGCTGACACATACCTGTAAAGAGACAGAAGTAATGATCAGGTGAGGCAGAACCCAGTGCAGAGAATGAAGTGCATATCACTTGTAGAAAGAATCACTTAGAGATAGAAGCCATTGCAATGTGCTACCCCAGCAATGTGCTAGCCCCTTAAGGATGCTCAAATATATACTGTTATAAGGGTGGGGTTGAAGTTCGTTAATTAATCATGAGTGACTATAAGAGTGCCTAGCAATCAAAGTGAACTTTTTGCTTCAAAAGTCAGAATAGCAAGAGGCCAAGACAAGATCAACACATAAAACTTAGGTAAGACAGTCCAGAAAAACAAATAATGTCATGGTTGTTCGCACAGGGCAACAGATAGAGAAGGCCACATACCAGAGAGACACACAGACAGCAAGCAGATCCCAATTGCAGTTAACGGTGGAAGATGTGGATGAGCTGACACATACCTGTAAAGAGACAGAAGTAATGATCAGGTGAGGCAGAACCCAGTGCAGAGAATGAAGTGCATATCACTTGTAGAAAGAATCACTTAGAGATAGAAGCCATTGCAATGTGCTACCCCAGCAATGTGCTAGCCCCTTAAGGATGCTCAAATATATACTGTTATAAGGGTGGGGTTGAAGTTCGTTAATTAATCATGAGTGACTATAAGAGTGCCTAGCAATCAAAGTGAACTTTTTGCTTCAAAAGTCAGAATAGCAAGAGGCCAAGACAAGATCAACACATAAAACTTAGGTAAGACAGTCCAGAAAAACAAATAATGTCATGGTTGTTCGCACAGGGCAACAGATAGAGAAGGCCACATACCAGAGAGACACACAGACAGCAAGCAGATCCCAATTGCAGTTAACGGTGGAAGATGTGGATGAGCTGACACATACCAGAGAGACACACAGACAGCAAGCAGATCCCAATTGCAGTTAACGGTGGAAGATGTGGATGAGCTGACACATACCAGAGAGACACACAGACAGCAAGCAGATCCCAATTGCAGTTAACGGTGGAAGATGTGGATGAGCTGACACATACCAGAGAGACACACAGACAGCAAGCAGATCCCAATTGCAGTTAACGGTGGAAGATGTGGATGAGCTGACACATACCAGAGAGACACACAGACAGCAAGCAGATCCCAATTGCAGTTAACGGTGGAAGATGTGGATGAGCTGACACATACCTGTAAAGAGACAGAAGTAATGATCAGGTGAGGCAGAACCCAGTGCAGAGAATGAAGTGCATATCACTTGTAGAAAGAATCACTTAGAGATAGAAGCCATTGCAATGTGCTACCCCAGCAATGTGCTAGCCCCTTAAGGATGCTCAAATATATACTGTTATAAGGGTGGGGTTGAAGTTCGTTAATTAATCATGAGTGACTATAAGAGTGCCTAGCAATCAAAGTGAACTTTTTGCTTCAAAAGTCAGAATAGCAAGAGGCCAAGACAAGATCAACACATAAAACTTAGGTAAGACAGTCCAGAAAAACAAATAATGTCATGGTTGTTCGCACAGGGCAACAGATAGAGAAGGCCACATACCAGAGAGACACACAGACAGCAAGCAGATCCCAATTGCAGTTAACGGTGGAAGATGTGGATGAGCTGACACATACCAGAGAGACACACAGACAGCAAGCAGATCCCAATTGCAGTTAACGGTGGAAGATGTGGATGAGCTGACACATACCAGAGAGACACACAGACAGCAAGCAGATCCCAATTGCAGTTAACGGTGGAAGATGTGGATGAGCTGACACATACCAGAGAGACACACAGACAGCAAGCAGATCCCAATTGCAGTTAACGGTGGAAGATGTGGATGAGCTGACACATACCTGTAAAGAGACAGAAGTAATGATCAGGTGAGGCAGAACCCAGTGCAGAGAATGAAGTGCATATCACTTGTAGAAAGAATCACTTAGAGATAGAAGCCATTGCAATGTGCTACCCCAGCAATGTGCTAGCCCCTTAAGGATGCTCAAATATATACTGTTATAAGGGTGGGGTTGAAGTTCGTTAATTAATCATGAGTGACTATAAGAGTGCCTAGCAATCAAAGTGAACTTTTTGCTTCAAAAGTCAGAATAGCAAGAGGCCAAGACAAGATCAACACATAAAACTTAGGTAAGACAGTCCAGAAAAACAAATAATGTCATGGTTGTTCGCACAGGGCAACAGATAGAGAAGGCCACATACCAGAGAGACACACAGACAGCAAGCAGATCCCAATTGCAGTTAACGGTGGAAGATGTGGATGAGCTGACACATACCAGAGAGACACACAGACAGCAAGCAGATCCCAATTGCAGTTAACGGTGGAAGATGTGGATGAGCTGACACATACCTGTAAAGAGACAGAAGTAATGATCAGGTGAGGCAGAACCCAGTGCAGAGAATGAAGTGCATATCACTTGTAGAAAGAATCACTTAGAGATAGAAGCCATTGCAATGTGCTACCCCAGCAATGTGCTAGCCCCTTAAGGATGCTCAAATATATACTGTTATAAGGGTGGGGTTGAAGTTCGTTAATTAATCATGAGTGACTATAAGAGTGCCTAGCAATCAAAGTGAACTTTTTGCTTCAAAAGTCAGAATAGCAAGAGGCCAAGACAAGATCAACACATAAAACTTAGGTAAGACAGTCCAGAAAAACAAATAATGTCATGGTTGTTCGCACAGGGCAACAGATAGAGAAGGCCACATACCAGAGAGACACACAGACAGCAAGCAGATCCCAATTGCAGTTAACGGTGGAAGATGTGGATGAGCTGACACATACCTGTAAAGAGACAGAAGTAATGATCAGGTGAGGCAGAACCCAGTGCAGAGAATGAAGTGCATATCACTTGTAGAAAGAATCACTTAGAGATAGAAGCCATTGCAATGTGCTACCCCAGCAATGTGCTAGCCCCTTAAGGATGCTCAAATATATACTGTTATAAGGGTGGGGTTGAAGTTCGTTAATTAATCATGAGTGACTATAAGAGTGCCTAGCAATCAAAGTGAACTTTTTGCTTCAAAAGTCAGAATAGCAAGAGGCCAAGACAAGATCAACACATAAAACTTAGGTAAGACAGTCCAGAAAAACAAATAATGTCATGGTTGTTCGCACAGGGCAACAGATAGAGAAGGCCACATACCAGAGAGACACACAGACAGCAAGCAGATCCCAATTGCAGTTAACGGTGGAAGATGTGGATGAGCTGACACATACCTGTAAAGAGACAGAAGTAATGATCAGGTGAGGCAGAACCCAGTGCAGAGAATGAAGTGCATATCACTTGTAGAAAGAATCACTTAGAGATAGAAGCCATTGCAATGTGCTACCCCAGCAATGTGCTAGCCCCTTAAGGATGCTCAAATATATACTGTTATAAGGGTGGGGTTGAAGTTCGTTAATTAATCATGAGTGACTATAAGAGTGCCTAGCAATCAAAGTGAACTTTTTGCTTCAAAAGTCAGAATAGCAAGAGGCCAAGACAAGATCAACACATAAAACTTAGGTAAGACAGTCCAGAAAAACAAATAATGTCATGGTTGTTCGCACAGGGCAACAGATAGAGAAGGCCACATACCAGAGAGACACACAGACAGCAAGCAGATCCCAATTGCAGTTAACGGTGGAAGATGTGGATGAGCTGACACATACCAGAGAGACACACAGACAGCAAGCAGATCCCAATTGCAGTTAACGGTGGAAGATGTGGATGAGCTGACACATACCAGAGAGACACACAGACAGCAAGCAGATCCCAATTGCAGTTAACGGTGGAAGATGTGGATGAGCTGACACATACCTGTAAAGAGACAGAAGTAATGATCAGGTGAGGCAGAACCCAGTGCAGAGAATGAAGTGCATATCACTTGTAGAAAGAATCACTTAGAGATAGAAGCCATTGCAATGTGCTACCCCAGCAATGTGCTAGCCCCTTAAGGATGCTCAAATATATACTGTTATAAGGGTGGGGTTGAAGTTCGTTAATTAATCATGAGTGACTATAAGAGTGCCTAGCAATCAAAGTGAACTTTTTGCTTCAAAAGTCAGAATAGCAAGAGGCCAAGACAAGATCAACACATAAAACTTAGGTAAGACAGTCCAGAAAAACAAATAATGTCATGGTTGTTCGCACAGGGCAACAGATAGAGAAGGCCACATACCAGAGAGACACACAGACAGCAAGCAGATCCCAATTGCAGTTAACGGTGGAAGATGTGGATGAGCTGACACATACCAGAGAGACACACAGACAGCAAGCAGATCCCAATTGCAGTTAACGGTGGAAGATGTGGATGAGCTGACACATACCTGTAAAGAGACAGAAGTAATGATCAGGTGAGGCAGAACCCAGTGCAGAGAATGAAGTGCATATCACTTGTAGAAAGAATCACTTAGAGATAGAAGCCATTGCAATGTGCTACCCCAGCAATGTGCTAGCCCCTTAAGGATGCTCAAATATATACTGTTATAAGGGTGGGGTTGAAGTTCGTTAATTAATCATGAGTGACTATAAGAGTGCCTAGCAATCAAAGTGAACTTTTTGCTTCAAAAGTCAGAATAGCAAGAGGCCAAGACAAGATCAACACATAAAACTTAGGTAAGACAGTCCAGAAAAACAAATAATGTCATGGTTGTTCGCACAGGGCAACAGATAGAGAAGGCCACATACCAGAGAGACACACAGACAGCAAGCAGATCCCAATTGCAGTTAACGGTGGAAGATGTGGATGAGCTGACACATACCAGAGAGACACACAGACAGCAAGCAGATCCCAATTGCAGTTAACGGTGGAAGATGTGGATGAGCTGACACATACCTGTAAAGAGACAGAAGTAATGATCAGGTGAGGCAGAACCCAGTGCAGAGAATGAAGTGCATATCACTTGTAGAAAGAATCACTTAGAGATAGAAGCCATTGCAATGTGCTACCCCAGCAATGTGCTAGCCCCTTAAGGATGCTCAAATATATACTGTTATAAGGGTGGGGTTGAAGTTCGTTAATTAATCATGAGTGACTATAAGAGTGCCTAGCAATCAAAGTGAACTTTTTGCTTCAAAAGTCAGAATAGCAAGAGGCCAAGACAAGATCAACACATAAAACTTAGGTAAGACAGTCCAGAAAAACAAATAATGTCATGGTTGTTCGCACAGGGCAACAGATAGAGAAGGCCACATACCAGAGAGACACACAGACAGCAAGCAGATCCCAATTGCAGTTAACGGTGGAAGATGTGGATGAGCTGACACATACCAGAGAGACACACAGACAGCAAGCAGATCCCAATTGCAGTTAACGGTGGAAGATGTGGATGAGCTGACACATACCTGTAAAGAGACAGAAGTAATGATCAGGTGAGGCAGAACCCAGTGCAGAGAATGAAGTGCATATCACTTGTAGAAAGAATCACTTAGAGATAGAAGCCATTGCAATGTGCTACCCCAGCAATGTGCTAGCCCCTTAAGGATGCTCAAATATATACTGTTATAAGGGTGGGGTTGAAGTTCGTTAATTAATCATGAGTGACTATAAGAGTGCCTAGCAATCAAAGTGAACTTTTTGCTTCAAAAGTCAGAATAGCAAGAGGCCAAGACAAGATCAACACATAAAACTTAGGTAAGACAGTCCAGAAAAACAAATAATGTCATGGTTGTTCGCACAGGGCAACAGATAGAGAAGGCCACATACCAGAGAGACACACAGACAGCAAGCAGATCCCAATTGCAGTTAACGGTGGAAGATGTGGATGAGCTGACACATACCAGAGAGACACACAGACAGCAAGCAGATCCCAATTGCAGTTAACGGTGGAAGATGTGGATGAGCTGACACATACCTGTAAAGAGACAGAAGTAATGATCAGGTGAGGCAGAACCCAGTGCAGAGAATGAAGTGCATATCACTTGTAGAAAGAATCACTTAGAGATAGAAGCCATTGCAATGTGCTACCCCAGCAATGTGCTAGCCCCTTAAGGATGCTCAAATATATACTGTTATAAGGGTGGGGTTGAAGTTCGTTAATTAATCATGAGTGACTATAAGAGTGCCTAGCAATCAAAGTGAACTTTTTGCTTCAAAAGTCAGAATAGCAAGAGGCCAAGACAAGATCAACACATAAAACTTAGGTAAGACAGTCCAGAAAAACAAATAATGTCATGGTTGTTCGCACAGGGCAACAGATAGAGAAGGCCACATACCAGAGAGACACACAGACAGCAAGCAGATCCCAATTGCAGTTAACGGTGGAAGATGTGGATGAGCTGACACATACCAGAGAGACACACAGACAGCAAGCAGATCCCAATTGCAGTTAACGGTGGAAGATGTGGATGAGCTGACACATACCTGTAAAGAGACAGAAGTAATGATCAGGTGAGGCAGAACCCAGTGCAGAGAATGAAGTGCATATCACTTGTAGAAAGAATCACTTAGAGATAGAAGCCATTGCAATGTGCTACCCCAGCAATGTGCTAGCCCCTTAAGGATGCTCAAATATATACTGTTATAAGGGTGGGGTTGAAGTTCGTTAATTAATCATGAGTGACTATAAGAGTGCCTAGCAATCAAAGTGAACTTTTTGCTTCAAAAGTCAGAATAGCAAGAGGCCAAGACAAGATCAACACATAAAACTTAGGTAAGACAGTCCAGAAAAACAAATAATGTCATGGTTGTTCGCACAGGGCAACAGATAGAGAAGGCCACATACCAGAGAGACACACAGACAGCAAGCAGATCCCAATTGCAGTTAACGGTGGAAGATGTGGATGAGCTGACACATACCAGAGAGACACACAGACAGCAAGCAGATCCCAATTGCAGTTAACGGTGGAAGATGTGGATGAGCTGACACATACCTGTAAAGAGACAGAAGTAATGATCAGGTGAGGCAGAACCCAGTGCAGAGAATGAAGTGCATATCACTTGTAGAAAGAATCACTTAGAGATAGAAGCCATTGCAATGTGCTACCCCAGCAATGTGCTAGCCCCTTAAGGATGCTCAAATATATACTGTTATAAGGGTGGGGTTGAAGTTCGTTAATTAATCATGAGTGACTATAAGAGTGCCTAGCAATCAAAGTGAACTTTTTGCTTCAAAAGTCAGAATAGCAAGAGGCCAAGACAAGATCAACACATAAAACTTAGGTAAGACAGTCCAGAAAAACAAATAATGTCATGGTTGTTCGCACAGGGCAACAGATAGAGAAGGCCACATACCAGAGAGACACACAGACAGCAAGCAGATCCCAATTGCAGTTAACGGTGGAAGATGTGGATGAGCTGACACATACCAGAGAGACACACAGACAGCAAGCAGATCCCAATTGCAGTTAACGGTGGAAGATGTGGATGAGCTGACACATACCAGAGAGACACACAGACAGCAAGCAGATCCCAATTGCAGTTAACGGTGGAAGATGTGGATGAGCTGACACATACCTGTAAAGAGACAGAAGTAATGATCAGGTGAGGCAGAACCCAGTGCAGAGAATGAAGTGCATATCACTTGTAGAAAGAATCACTTAGAGATAGAAGCCATTGCAATGTGCTACCCCAGCAATGTGCTAGCCCCTTAAGGATGCTCAAATATATACTGTTATAAGGGTGGGGTTGAAGTTCGTTAATTAATCATGAGTGACTATAAGAGTGCCTAGCAATCAAAGTGAACTTTTTGCTTCAAAAGTCAGAATAGCAAGAGGCCAAGACAAGATCAACACATAAAACTTAGGTAAGACAGTCCAGAAAAACAAATAATGTCATGGTTGTTCGCACAGGGCAACAGATAGAGAAGGCCACATACCAGAGAGACACACAGACAGCAAGCAGATCCCAATTGCAGTTAACGGTGGAAGATGTGGATGAGCTGACACATACCAGAGAGACACACAGACAGCAAGCAGATCCCAATTGCAGTTAACGGTGGAAGATGTGGATGAGCTGACACATACCAGAGAGACACACAGACAGCAAGCAGATCCCAATTGCAGTTAACGGTGGAAGATGTGGATGAGCTGACACATACCAGAGAGACACACAGACAGCAAGCAGATCCCAATTGCAGTTAACGGTGGAAGATGTGGATGAGCTGACACATACCTGTAAAGAGACAGAAGTAATGATCAGGTGAGGCAGAACCCAGTGCAGAGAATGAAGTACATATCACTTGTAGAAAGAATCACTTAGAGATAGAAGCCATTGCAATGTGCTACCCCAGCAATGTGCTAGCCCCTTAAGGATGCTCAAATATATACTGTTATAAGGGTGGGGTTGAAGTTCGTTAATTAATCATGAGTGACTATAAGAGTGCCTAGCAATCAAAGTGAACTTTTTGCTTCAAAAGTCAGAATAGCAAGAGGCCAAGACAAGATCAACACATAAAACTTAGGTAAGACAGTCCAGAAAAACAAATAATGTCATGGTTGTTCGCACAGGGCAACAGATAGAGAAGGCCACATACCAGAGAGACACACAGACAGCAAGCAGATCCCAATTGCAGTTAACGGTGGAAGATGTGGATGAGCTGACACATACCAGAGAGACACACAGACAGCAAGCAGATCCCAATTGCAGTTAACGGTGGAAGATGTGGATGAGCTGACACATACCTGTAAAGAGACAGAAGTAATGATCAGGTGAGGCAGAACCCAGTGCAGAGAATGAAGTGCATATCACTTGTAGAAAGAATCACTTAGAGATAGAAGCCATTGCAATGTGCTACCCCAGCAATGTGCTAGCCCCTTAAGGATGCTCAAATATATACTGTTATAAGGGTGGGGTTGAAGTTCGTTAATTAATCATGAGTGACTATAAGAGTGCCTAGCAATCAAAGTGAACTTTTTGCTTCAAAAGTCAGAATAGCAAGAGGCCAAGACAAGATCAACACATAAAACTTAGGTAAGACAGTCCAGAAAAACAAATAATGTCATGGTTGTTCGCACAGGGCAACAGATAGAGAAGGCCACATACCAGAGAGACACACAGACAGCAAGCAGATCCCAATTGCAGTTAACGGTGGAAGATGTGGATGAGCTGACACATACCTGTAAAGAGACAGAAGTAATGATCAGGTGAGGCAGAACCCAGTGCAGAGAATGAAGTGCATATCACTTGTAGAAAGAATCACTTAGAGATAGAAGCCATTGCAATGTGCTACCCCAGCAATGTGCTAGCCCCTTAAGGATGCTCAAATATATACTGTTATAAGGGTGGGGTTGAAGTTCGTTAATTAATCATGAGTGACTATAAGAGTGCCTAGCAATCAAAGTGAACTTTTTGCTTCAAAAGTCAGAATAGCAAGAGGCCAAGACAAGATCAACACATAAAACTTAGGTAAGACAGTCCAGAAAAACAAATAATGTCATGGTTGTTCGCACAGGGCAACAGATAGAGAAGGCCACATACCAGAGAGACACACAGACAGCAAGCAGATCCCAATTGCAGTTAACGGTGGAAGATGTGGATGAGCTGACACATACCTGTAAAGAGACAGAAGTAATGATCAGGTGAGGCAGAACCCAGTGCAGAGAATGAAGTGCATATCACTTGTAGAAAGAATCACTTAGAGATAGAAGCCATTGCAATGTGCTACCCCAGCAATGTGCTAGCCCCTTAAGGATGCTCAAATATATACTGTTATAAGGGTGGGGTTGAAGTTCGTTAATTAATCATGAGTGACTATAAGAGTGCCTAGCAATCAAAGTGAACTTTTTGCTTCAAAAGTCAGAATAGCAAGAGGCCAAGACAAGATCAACACATAAAACTTAGGTAAGACAGTCCAGAAAAACAAATAATGTCATGGTTGTTCGCACAGGGCAACAGATAGAGAAGGCCACATACCAGAGAGACACACAGACAGCAAGCAGATCCCAATTGCAGTTAACGGTGGAAGATGTGGATGAGCTGACACATACCAGAGAGACACACAGACAGCAAGCAGATCCCAATTGCAGTTAACGGTGGAAGATGTGGATGAGCTGACACATACCTGTAAAGAGACAGAAGTAATGATCAGGTGAGGCAGAACCCAGTGCAGAGAATGAAGTGCATATCACTTGTAGAAAGAATCACTTAGAGATAGAAGCCATTGCAATGTGCTACCCCAGCAATGTGCTAGCCCCTTAAGGATGCTCAAATATATACTGTTATAAGGGTGGGGTTGAAGTTCGTTAATTAATCATGAGTGACTATAAGAGTGCCTAGCAATCAAAGTGAACTTTTTGCTTCAAAAGTCAGAATAGCAAGAGGCCAAGACAAGATCAACACATAAAACTTAGGTAAGACAGTCCAGAAAAACAAATAATGTCATGGTTGTTCGCACAGGGCAACAGATAGAGAAGGCCACATACCAGAGAGACACACAGACAGCAAGCAGATCCCAATTGCAGTTAACGGTGGAAGATGTGGATGAGCTGACACATACCAGAGAGACACACAGACAGCAAGCAGATCCCAATTGCAGTTAACGGTGGAAGATGTGGATGAGCTGACACATACCTGTAAAGAGACAGAAGTAATGATCAGGTGAGGCAGAACCCAGTGCAGAGAATGAAGTGCATATCACTTGTAGAAAGAATCACTTAGAGATAGAAGCCATTGCAATGTGCTACCCCAGCAATGTGCTAGCCCCTTAAGGATGCTCAAATATATACTGTTATAAGGGTGGGGTTGAAGTTCGTTAATTAATCATGAGTGACTATAAGAGTGCCTAGCAATCAAAGTGAACTTTTTGCTTCAAAAGTCAGAATAGCAAGAGGCCAAGACAAGATCAACACATAAAACTTAGGTAAGACAGTCCAGAAAAACAAATAATGTCATGGTTGTTCGCACAGGGCAACAGATAGAGAAGGCCACATACCAGAGAGACACACAGACAGCAAGCAGATCCCAATTGCAGTTAACGGTGGAAGATGTGGATGAGCTGACACATACCAGAGAGACACACAGACAGCAAGCAGATCCCAATTGCAGTTAACGGTGGAAGATGTGGATGAGCTGACACATACCTGTAAAGAGACAGAAGTAATGATCAGGTGAGGCAGAACCCAGTGCAGAGAATGAAGTGCATATCACTTGTAGAAAGAATCACTTAGAGATAGAAGCCATTGCAATGTGCTACCCCAGCAATGTGCTAGCCCCTTAAGGATGCTCAAATATATACTGTTATAAGGGTGGGGTTGAAGTTCGTTAATTAATCATGAGTGACTATAAGAGTGCCTAGCAATCAAAGTGAACTTTTTGCTTCAAAAGTCAGAATAGCAAGAGGCCAAGACAAGATCAACACATAAAACTTAGGTAAGACAGTCCAGAAAAACAAATAATGTCATGGTTGTTCGCACAGGGCAACAGATAGAGAAGGCCACATACCAGAGAGACACACAGACAGCAAGCAGATCCCAATTGCAGTTAACGGTGGAAGATGTGGATGAGCTGACACATACCTGTAAAGAGACAGAAGTAATGATCAGGTGAGGCAGAACCCAGTGCAGAGAATGAAGTGCATATCACTTGTAGAAAGAATCACTTAGAGATAGAAGCCATTGCAATGTGCTACCCCAGCAATGTGCTAGCCCCTTAAGGATGCTCAAATATATACTGTTATAAGGGTGGGGTTGAAGTTCGTTAATTAATCATGAGTGACTATAAGAGTGCCTAGCAATCAAATTGAACTTTTTGCTTCAAAAGTCAGAATAGCAAGAGGCCAAGACAAGATCAACACATAAAACTTAGGTAAGACAGTCCAGAAAAACAAATAATGTCATGGTTGTTCGCACAGGGCAACAGATAGAGAAGGCCACATACCAGAGAGACACACAGACAGCAAGCAGATCCCAATTGCAGTTAACGGTGGAAGATGTGGATGAGCTGACACATACCTGTAAAGAGACAGAAGTAATGATCAGGTGAGGCAGAACCCAGTGCAGAGAATGAAGTGCATATCACTTGTAGAAAGAATCACTTAGAGATAGAAGCCATTGCAATGTGCTACCCCAGCAATGTGCTAGCCCCTTAAGGATGCTCAAATATATACTGTTATAAGGGTGGGGTTGAAGTTCGTTAATTAATCATGAGTGACTATAAGAGTGCCTAGCAATCAAAGTGAACTTTTTGCTTCAAAAGTCAGAATAGCAAGAGGCCAAGACAAGATCAACACATAAAACTTAGGTAAGACAGTCCAGAAAAACAAATAATGTCATGGTTGTTCGCACAGGGCAACAGATAGAGAAGGCCACATACCAGAGAGACACACAGACAGCAAGCAGATCCCAATTGCAGTTAACGGTGGAAGATGTGGATGAGCTGACACATACCTGTAAAGAGACAGAAGTAATGATCAGGTGAGGCAGAACCCAGTGCAGAGAATGAAGTGCATATCACTTGTAGAAAGAATCACTTAGAGATAGAAGCCATTGCAATGTGCTACCCCAGCAATGTGCTAGCCCCTTAAGGATGCTCAAATATATACTGTTATAAGGGTGGGGTTGAAGTTCGTTAATTAATCATGAGTGACTATAAGAGTGCCTAGCAATCAAAGTGAACTTTTTGCTTCAAAAGTCAGAATAGCAAGAGGCCAAGACAAGATCAACACATAAAACTTAGGTAAGACAGTCCAGAAAAACAAATAATGTCATGGTTGTTCGCACAGGGCAACAGATAGAGAAGGCCACATACCAGAGAGACACACAGACAGCAAGCAGATCCCAATTGCAGTTAACGGTGGAAGATGTGGATGAGCTGACACATACCTGTAAAGAGACAGAAGTAATGATCAGGTGAGGCAGAACCCAGTGCAGAGAATGAAGTGCATATCACTTGTAGAAAGAATCACTTAGAGATAGAAGCCATTGCAATGTGCTACCCCAGCAATGTGCTAGCCCCTTAAGGATGCTCAAATATATACTGTTATAAGGGTGGGGTTGAAGTTCGTTAATTAATCATGAGTGACTATAAGAGTGCCTAGCAATCAAAGTGAACTTTTTGCTTCAAAAGTCAGAATAGCAAGAGGCCAAGACAAGATCAACACATAAAACTTAGGTAAGACAGTCCAGAAAAACAAATAATGTCATGGTTGTTCGCACAGGGCAACAGATAGAGAAGGCCACATACCAGAGAGACACACAGACAGCAAGCAGATCCCAATTGCAGTTAACGGTGGAAGATGTGGATGAGCTGACACATACCAGAGAGACACACAGACAGCAAGCAGATCCCAATTGCAGTTAACGGTGGAAGATGTGGATGAGCTGACACATACCTGTAAAGAGACAGAAGTAATGATCAGGTGAGGCAGAACCCAGTGCAGAGAATGAAGTGCATATCACTTGTAGAAAGAATCACTTAGAGATAGAAGCCATTGCAATGTGCTACCCCAGCAATGTGCTAGCCCCTTAAGGATGCTCAAATATATACTGTTATAAGGGTGGGGTTGAAGTTCGTTAATTAATCATGAGTGACTATAAGAGTGCCTAGCAATCAAAGTGAACTTTTTGCTTCAAAAGTCAGAATAGCAAGAGGACAAGACAAGATCAACACATAAAACTTAGGTAAGACAGTCCAGAAAAACAAATAATGTCATGGTTGTTCGCACAGGGCAACAGATAGAGAAGGCCACATACCAGAGAGACACACAGACAGCAAGCAGATCCCAATTGCAGTTAACGGTGGAAGATGTGGATGAGCTGACACATACCAGAGAGACACACAGACAGCAAGCAGATCCCAATTGCAGTTAACGGTGGAAGATGTGGATGAGCTGACACATACCTGTAAAGAGACAGAAGTAATGATCAGGTGAGGCAGAACCCAGTGCAGAGAATGAAGTGCATATCACTTGTAGAAAGAATCACTTAGAGATAGAAGCCATTGCAATGTGCTACCCCAGCAATGTGCTAGCCCCTTAAGGATGCTCAAATATATACTGTTATAAGGGTGGGGTTGAAGTTCGTTAATTAATCATGAGTGACTATAAGAGTGCCTAGCAATCAAAGTGAACTTTTTGCTTCAAAAGTCAGAATAGCAAGAGGCCAAGACAAGATCAACACATAAAACTTAGGTAAGACAGTCCAGAAAAACAAATAATGTCATGGTTGTTCGCACAGGGCAACAGATAGAGAAGGCCACATACCAGAGAGACACACAGACAGCAAGCAGATCCCAATTGCAGTTAACGGTGGAAGATGTGGATGAGCTGACACATACCAGAGAGACACACAGACAGCAAGCAGATCCCAATTGCAGTTAACGGTGGAAGATGTGGATGAGCTGACACATACCTGTAAAGAGACAGAAGTAATGATCAGGTGAGGCAGAACCCAGTGCAGAGAATGAAGTGCATATCACTTGTAGAAAGAATCACTTAGAGATAGAAGCCATTGCAATGTGCTACCCCAGCAATGTGCTAGCCCCTTAAGGATGCTCAAATATATACTGTTATAAGGGTGGGGTTGAAGTTCGTTAATTAATCATGAGTGACTATAAGAGTGCCTAGCAATCAAAGTGAACTTTTTGCTTCAAAAGTCAGAATAGCAAGAGGCCAAGACAAGATCAACACATAAAACTTAGGTAAGACAGTCCAGAAAAACAAATAATGTCATGGTTGTTCGCACAGGGCAACAGATAGAGAAGGCCACATACCAGAGAGACACACAGACAGCAAGCAGATCCCAATTGCAGTTAACGGTGGAAGATGTGGATGAGCTGACACATACCAGAGAGACACACAGACAGCAAGCAGATCCCAATTGCAGTTAACGGTGGAAGATGTGGATGAGCTGACACATACCTGTAAAGAGACAGAAGTAATGATCAGGTGAGGCAGAACCCAGTGCAGAGAATGAAGTGCATATCACTTGTAGAAAGAATCACTTAGAGATAGAAGCCATTGCAATGTGCTACCCCAGCAATGTGCTAGCCCCTTAAGGATGCTCAAATATATACTGTTATAAGGGTGGGGTTGAAGTTCGTTAATTAATCATGAGTGACTATAAGAGTGCCTAGCAATCAAAGTGAACTTTTTGCTTCAAAAGTCAGAATAGCAAGAGGCCAAGACAAGATCAACACATAAAACTTAGGTAAGACAGTCCAGAAAAACAAATAATGTCATGGTTGTTCGCACAGGGCAACAGATAGAGAAGGCCACATACCAGAGAGACACACAGACAGCAAGCAGATCCCAATTGCAGTTAACGGTGGAAGATGTGGATGAGCTGACACATACCAGAGAGACACACAGACAGCAAGCAGATCCCAATTGCAGTTAACGGTGGAAGATGTGGATGAGCTGACACATACCTGTAAAGAGACAGAAGTAATGATCAGGTGAGGCAGAACCCAGTGCAGAGAATGAAGTGCATATCACTTGTAGAAAGAATCACTTAGAGATAGAAGCCATTGCAATGTGCTACCCCAGCAATGTGCTAGCCCCTTAAGGATGCTCAAATATATACTGTTATAAGGGTGGGGTTGAAGTTCGTTAATTAATCATGAGTGACTATAAGAGTGCCTAGCAATCAAAGTGAACTTTTTGCTTCAAAAGTCAGAATAGCAAGAGGCCAAGACAAGATCAACACATAAAACTTAGGTAAGACAGTCCAGAAAAACAAATAATGTCATGGTTGTTCGCACAGGGCAACAGATAGAGAAGGCCACATACCAGAGAGACACACAGACAGCAAGCAGATCCCAATTGCAGTTAACGGTGGAAGATGTGGATGAGCTGACACATACCAGAGAGACACACAGACAGCAAGCAGATCCCAATTGCAGTTAACGGTGGAAGATGTGGATGAGCTGACACATACCTGTAAAGAGACAGAAGTAATGATCAGGTGAGGCAGAACCCAGTGCAGAGAATGAAGTGCATATCACTTGTAGAAAGAATCACTTAGAGATAGAAGCCATTGCAATGTGCTACCCCAGCAATGTGCTAGCCCCTTAAGGATGCTCAAATATATACTGTTATAAGGGTGGGGTTGAAGTTCGTTAATTAATCATGAGTGACTATAAGAGTGCCTAGCAATCAAAGTGAACTTTTTGCTTCAAAAGTCAGAATAGCAAGAGGCCAAGACAAGATCAACACATAAAACTTAGGTAAGACAGTCCAGAAAAACAAATAATGTCATGGTTGTTCGCACAGGGCAACAGATAGAGAAGGCCACATACCAGAGAGACACACAGACAGCAAGCAGATCCCAATTGCAGTTAACGGTGGAAGATGTGGATGAGCTGACACATACCAGAGAGACACACAGACAGCAAGCAGATCCCAATTGCAGTTAACGGTGGAAGATGTGGATGAGCTGACACATACCTGTAAAGAGACAGAAGTAATGATCAGGTGAGGCAGAACCCAGTGCAGAGAATGAAGTGCATATCACTTGTAGAAAGAATCACTTAGAGATAGAAGCCATTGCAATGTGCTACCCCAGCAATGTGCTAGCCCCTTAAGGATGCTCAAATATATACTGTTATAAGGGTGGGGTTGAAGTTCGTTAATTAATCATGAGTGACTATAAGAGTGCCTAGCAATCAAAGTGAACTTTTTGCTTCAAAAGTCAGAATAGCAAGAGGCCAAGACAAGATCAACACATAAAACTTAGGTAAGACAGTCCAGAAAAACAAATAATGTCATGGTTGTTCGCACAGGGCAACAGATAGAGAAGGCCACATACCAGAGAGACACACAGACAGCAAGCAGATCCCAATTGCAGTTAACGGTGGAAGATGTGGATGAGCTGACACATACCAGAGAGACACACAGACAGCAAGCAGATCCCAATTGCAGTTAACGGTGGAAGATGTGGATGAGCTGACACATACCTGTAAAGAGACAGAAGTAATGATCAGGTGAGGCAGAACCCAGTGCAGAGAATGAAGTGCATATCACTTGTAGAAAGAATCACTTAGAGATAGAAGCCATTGCAATGTGCTACCCCAGCAATGTGCTAGCCCCTTAAGGATGCTCAAATATATACTGTTATAAGGGTGGGGTTGAAGTTCGTTAATTAATCATGAGTGACTATAAGAGTGCCTAGCAATCAAAGTGAACTTTTTGCTTCAAAAGTCAGAATAGCAAGAGGCCAAGACAAGATCAACACATAAAACTTAGGTAAGACAGTCCAGAAAAACAAATAATGTCATGGTTGTTCGCACAGGGCAACAGATAGAGAAGGCCACATACCAGAGAGACACACAGACAGCAAGCAGATCCCAATTGCAGTTAACGGTGGAAGATGTGGATGAGCTGACACATACCAGAGAGACACACAGACAGCAAGCAGATCCCAATTGCAGTTAACGGTGGAAGATGTGGATGAGCTGACACATACCTGTAAAGAGACAGAAGTAATGATCAGGTGAGGCAGAACCCAGTGCAGAGAATGAAGTGCATATCACTTGTAGAAAGAATCACTTAGAGATAGAAGCCATTGCAATGTGCTACCCCAGCAATGTGCTAGCCCCTTAAGGATGCTCAAATATATACTGTTATAAGGGTGGGGTTGAAGTTCGTTAATTAATCATGAGTGACTATAAGAGTGCCTAGCAATCAAAGTGAACTTTTTGCTTCAAAAGTCAGAATAGCAAGAGGACAAGACAAGATCAACACATAAAACTTAGGTAAGACAGTCCAGAAAAACAAATAATGTCATGGTTGTTCGCACAGGGCAACAGATAGAGAAGGCCACATACCAGAGAGACACACAGACAGCAAGCAGATCCCAATTGCAGTTAACGGTGGAAGATGTGGATGAGCTGACACATACCAGAGAGACACACAGACAGCAAGCAGATCCCAATTGCAGTTAACGGTGGAAGATGTGGATGAGCTGACACATACCTGTAAAGAGACAGAAGTAATGATCAGGTGAGGCAGAACCCAGTGCAGAGAATGAAGTGCATATCACTTGTAGAAAGAATCACTTAGAGATAGAAGCCATTGCAATGTGCTACCCCAGCAATGTGCTAGCCCCTTAAGGATGCTCAAATATATACTGTTATAAGGGTGGGGTTGAAGTTCGTTAATTAATCATGAGTGACTATAAGAGTGCCTAGCAATCAAAGTGAACTTTTTGCTTCAAAAGTCAGAATAGCAAGAGGCCAAGACAAGATCAACACATAAAACTTAGGTAAGACAGTCCAGAAAAACAAATAATGTCATGGTTGTTCGCACAGGGCAACAGATAGAGAAGGCCACATACCAGAGAGACACACAGACAGCAAGCAGATCCCAATTGCAGTTAACGGTGGAAGATGTGGATGAGCTGACACATACCAGAGAGACACACAGACAGCAAGCAGATCCCAATTGCAGTTAACGGTGGAAGATGTGGATGAGCTGACACATACCTGTAAAGAGACAGAAGTAATGATCAGGTGAGGCAGAACCCAGTGCAGAGAATGAAGTGCATATCACTTGTAGAAAGAATCACTTAGAGATAGAAGCCATTGCAATGTGCTACCCCAGCAATGTGCTAGCCCCTTAAGGATGCTCAAATATATACTGTTATAAGGGTGGGGTTGAAGTTCGTTAATTAATCATGAGTGACTATAAGAGTGCCTAGCAATCAAAGTGAACTTTTTGCTTCAAAAGTCAGAATAGCAAGAGGCCAAGACAAGATCAACACATAAAACTTAGGTAAGACAGTCCAGAAAAACAAATAATGTCATGGTTGTTCGCACAGGGCAACAGATAGAGAAGGCCACATACCAGAGAGACACACAGACAGCAAGCAGATCCCAATTGCAGTTAACGGTGGAAGATGTGGATGAGCTGACACATACCAGAGAGACACACAGACAGCAAGCAGATCCCAATTGCAGTTAACGGTGGAAGATGTGGATGAGCTGACACATACCTGTAAAGAGACAGAAGTAATGATCAGGTGAGGCAGAACCCAGTGCAGAGAATGAAGTGCATATCACTTGTAGAAAGAATCACTTAGAGATAGAAGCCATTGCAATGTGCTACCCCAGCAATGTGCTAGCCCCTTAAGGATGCTCAAATATATACTGTTATAAGGGTGGGGTTGAAGTTCGTTAATTAATCATGAGTGACTATAAGAGTGCCTAGCAATCAAAGTGAACTTTTTGCTTCAAAAGTCAGAATAGCAAGAGGCCAAGACAAGATCAACACATAAAACTTAGGTAAGACAGTCCAGAAAAACAAATAATGTCATGGTTGTTCGCACAGGGCAACAGATAGAGAAGGCCACATACCAGAGAGACACACAGACAGCAAGCAGATCCCAATTGCAGTTAACGGTGGAAGATGTGGATGAGCTGACACATACCAGAGAGACACACAGACAGCAAGCAGATCCCAATTGCAGTTAACGGTGGAAGATGTGGATGAGCTGACACATACCTGTAAAGAGACAGAAGTAATGATCAGGTGAGGCAGAACCCAGTGCAGAGAATGAAGTGCATATCACTTGTAGAAAGAATCACTTAGAGATAGAAGCCATTGCAATGTGCTACCCCAGCAATGTGCTAGCCCCTTAAGGATGCTCAAATATATACTGTTATAAGGGTGGGGTTGAAGTTCGTTAATTAATCATGAGTGACTATAAGAGTGCCTAGCAATCAAAGTGAACTTTTTGCTTCAAAAGTCAGAATAGCAAGAGGCCAAGACAAGATCAACACATAAAACTTAGGTAAGACAGTCCAGAAAAACAAATAATGTCATGGTTGTTCGCACAGGGCAACAGATAGAGAAGGCCACATACCAGAGAGACACACAGACAGCAAGCAGATCCCAATTGCAGTTAACGGTGGAAGATGTGGATGAGCTGACACATACCAGAGAGACACACAGACAGCAAGCAGATCCCAATTGCAGTTAACGGTGGAAGATGTGGATGAGCTGACACATACCTGTAAAGAGACAGAAGTAATGATCAGGTGAGGCAGAACCCAGTGCAGAGAATGAAGTGCATATCACTTGTAGAAAGAATCACTTAGAGATAGAAGCCATTGCAATGTGCTACCCCAGCAATGTGCTAGCCCCTTAAGGATGCTCAAATATATACTGTTATAAGGGTGGGGTTGAAGTTCGTTAATTAATCATGAGTGACTATAAGAGTGCCTAGCAATCAAAGTGAACTTTTTGCTTCAAAAGTCAGAATAGCAAGAGGCCAAGACAAGATCAACACATAAAACTTAGGTAAGACAGTCCAGAAAAACAAATAATGTCATGGTTGTTCGCACAGGGCAACAGATAGAGAAGGCCACATACCAGAGAGACACACAGACAGCAAGCAGATCCCAATTGCAGTTAACGGTGGAAGATGTGGATGAGCTGACACATACCTGTAAAGAGACAGAAGTAATGATCAGGTGAGGCAGAACCCAGTGCAGAGAATGAAGTGCATATCACTTGTAGAAAGAATCACTTAGAGATAGAAGCCATTGCAATGTGCTACCCCAGCAATGTGCTAGCCCCTTAAGGATGCTCAAATATATACTGTTATAAGGGTGGGGTTGAAGTTCGTTAATTAATCATGAGTGACTATAAGAGTGCCTAGCAATCAAAGTGAACTTTTTGCTTCAAAAGTCAGAATAGCAAGAGGCCAAGACAAGATCAACACATAAAACTTAGGTAAGACAGTCCAGAAAAACAAATAATGTCATGGTTGTTCGCACAGGGCAACAGATAGAGAAGGCCACATACCAGAGAGACACACAGACAGCAAGCAGATCCCAATTGCAGTTAACGGTGGAAGATGTGGATGAGCTGACACATACCTGTAAAGAGACAGAAGTAATGATCAGGTGAGGCAGAACCCAGTGCAGAGAATGAAGTGCATATCACTTGTAGAAAGAATCACTTAGAGATAGAAGCCATTGCAATGTGCTACCCCAGCAATGTGCTAGCCCCTTAAGGATGCTCAAATATATACTGTTATAAGGGTGGGGTTGAAGTTCGTTAATTAATCATGAGTGACTATAAGAGTGCCTAGCAATCAAAGTGAACTTTTTGCTTCAAAAGTCAGAATAGCAAGAGGCCAAGACAAGATCAACACATAAAACTTAGGTAAGACAGTCCAGAAAAACAAATAATGTCATGGTTGTTCGCACAGGGCAACAGATAGAGAAGGCCACATACCAGAGAGACACACAGACAGCAAGCAGATCCCAATTGCAGTTAACGGTGGAAGATGTGGATGAGCTGACACATACCTGTAAAGAGACAGAAGTAATGATCAGGTGAGGCAGAACCCAGTGCAGAGAATGAAGTGCATATCACTTGTAGAAAGAATCACTTAGAGATAGAAGCCATTGCAATGTGCTACCCCAGCAATGTGCTAGCCCCTTAAGGATGCTCAAATATATACTGTTATAAGGGTGGGGTTGAAGTTCGTTAATTAATCATGAGTGACTATAAGAGTGCCTAGCAATCAAAGTGAACTTTTTGCTTCAAAAGTCAGAATAGCAAGAGGCCAAGACAAGATCAACACATAAAACTTAGGTAAGACAGTCCAGAAAAACAAATAATGTCATGGTTGTTCGCACAGGGCAACAGATAGAGAAGGCCACATACCAGAGAGACACACAGACAGCAAGCAGATCCCAATTGCAGTTAACGGTGGAAGATGTGGATGAGCTGACACATACCAGAGAGACACACAGACAGCAAGCAGATCCCAATTGCAGTTAACGGTGGAAGATGTGGATGAGCTGACACATACCTGTAAAGAGACAGAAGTAATGATCAGGTGAGGCAGAACCCAGTGCAGAGAATGAAGTGCATATCACTTGTAGAAAGAATCACTTAGAGATAGAAGCCATTGCAATGTGCTACCCCAGCAATGTGCTAGCCCCTTAAGGATGCTCAAATATATACTGTTATAAGGGTGGGGTTGAAGTTCGTTAATTAATCATGAGTGACTATAAGAGTGCCTAGCAATCAAAGTGAACTTTTTGCTTCAAAAGTCAGAATAGCAAGAGGCCAAGACAAGATCAACACATAAAACTTAGGTAAGACAGTCCAGAAAAACAAATAATGTCATGGTTGTTCGCACAGGGCAACAGATAGAGAAGGCCACATACCAGAGAGACACACAGACAGCAAGCAGATCCCAATTGCAGTTAACGGTGGAAGATGTGGATGAGCTGACACATACCAGAGAGACACACAGACAGCAAGCAGATCCCAATTGCAGTTAACGGTGGAAGATGTGGATGAGCTGACACATACCTGTAAAGAGACAGAAGTAATGATCAGGTGAGGCAGAACCCAGTGCAGAGAATGAAGTGCATATCACTTGTAGAAAGAATCACTTAGAGATAGAAGCCATTGCAATGTGCTACCCCAGCAATGTGCTAGCCCCTTAAGGATGCTCAAATATATACTGTTATAAGGGTGGGGTTGAAGTTCGTTAATTAATCATGAGTGACTATAAGAGTGCCTAGCAATCAAAGTGAACTTTTTGCTTCAAAAGTCAGAATAGCAAGAGGCCAAGACAAGATCAACACATAAAACTTAGGTAAGACAGTCCAGAAAAACAAATAATGTCATGGTTGTTCGCACAGGGCAACAGATAGAGAAGGCCACATACCAGAGAGACACACAGACATCAAGCAGATCCCAATTGCAGTTAACGGTGGAAGATGTGGATGAGCTGACACATACCTGTAAAGAGACAGAAGTAATGATCAGGTGAGGCAGAACCCAGTGCAGAGAATGAAGTGCATATCACTTGTAGAAAGAATCACTTAGAGATAGAAGCCATTGCAATGTGCTACCCCAGCAATGTGCTAGCCCCTTAAGGATGCTCAAATATATACTGTTATAAGGGTGGGGTTGAAGTTCGTTAATTAATCATGAGTGACTATAAGAGTGCCTAGCAATCAAAGTGAACTTTTTGCTTCAAAAGTCAGAATAGCAAGAGGCCAAGACAAGATCAACACATAAAACTTAGGTAAGACAGTCCAGAAAAACAAATAATGTCATGGTTGTTCGCACAGGGCAACAGATAGAGAAGGCCACATACCAGAGAGACACACAGACAGCAAGCAGATCCCAATTGCAGTTAACGGTGGAAGATGTGGATGAGCTGACACATACCAGAGAGACACACAGACAGCAAGCAGATCCCAATTGCAGTTAACGGTGGAAGATGTGGATGAGCTGACACATACCTGTAAAGAGACAGAAGTAATGATCAGGTGAGGCAGAACCCAGTGCAGAGAATGAAGTGCATATCACTTGTAGAAAGAATCACTTAGAGATAGAAGCCATTGCAATGTGCTACCCCAGCAATGTGCTAGCCCCTTAAGGATGCTCAAATATATACTGTTATAAGGGTGGGGTTGAAGTTCGTTAATTAATCATGAGTGACTATAAGAGTGCCTAGCAATCAAAGTGAACTTTTTGCTTCAAAAGTCAGAATAGCAAGAGGCCAAGACAAGATCAACACATAAAACTTAGGGAAGACAGTCCAGAAAAACAAAAAATGTCATGGTTGTTCGCACAGGGCAACAGATAGAGAAGGCCACATACCAGAGAGACACACAGACAGCAAGCAGATCCCAATTGCAGTTAACGGTGGAAGATGTGGATGAGCTGACACATACCAGAGAGACACACAGACAGCAAGCAGATCCCAATTGCAGTTAACGGTGGAAGATGTGGATGAGCTGACACATACCTGTAAAGAGACAGAAGTAATGATCAGGTGAGGCAGAACCCAGTGCAGAGAATGAAGTGCATATCACTTGTAGAAAGAATCACTTAGAGATAGAAGCCATTGCAATGTGCTACCCCAGCAATGTGCTAGCCCCTTAAGGATGCTCAAATATATACTGTTATAAGGGTGGGGTTGAAGTTCGTTAATTAATCATGAGTGACTATAAGAGTGCCTAGCAATCAAAGTGAACTTTTTGCTTCAAAAGTCAGAATAGCAAGAGGCCAAGACAAGATCAACACATAAAACTTAGGTAAGACAGTCCAGAAAAACAAATAATGTCATGGTTGTTCGCACAGGGCAACAGATAGAGAAGGCCACATACCAGAGAGACACACAGACAGCAAGCAGATCCCAATTGCAGTTAACGGTGGAAGATGTGGATGAGCTGACACATACCAGAGAGACACACAGACAGCAAGCAGATCCCAATTGCAGTTAACGGTGGAAGATGTGGATGAGCTGACACATACCTGTAAAGAGACAGAAGTAATGATCAGGTGAGGCAGAACCCAGTGCAGAGAATGAAGTGCATATCACTTGTAGAAAGAATCACTTAGAGATAGAAGCCATTGCAATGTGCTACCCCAGCAATGTGCTAGCCCCTTAAGGATGCTCAAATATATACTGTTATAAGGGTGGGGTTGAAGTTCGTTAATTAATCATGAGTGACTATAAGAGTGCCTAGCAATCAAAGTGAACTTTTTGCTTCAAAAGTCAGAATAGCAAGAGGCCAAGACAAGATCAACACATAAAACTTAGGTAAGACAGTCCAGAAAAACAAATAATGTCATGGTTGTTCGCACAGGGCAACAGATAGAGAAGGCCACATACCAGAGAGACACACAGACAGCAAGCAGATCCCAATTGCAGTTAACGGTGGAAGATGTGGATGAGCTGACACATACCTGTAAAGAGACAGAAGTAATGATCAGGTGAGGCAGAACCCAGTGCAGAGAATGAAGTGCATATCACTTGTAGAAAGAATCACTTAGAGATAGAAGCCATTGCAATGTGCTACCCCAGCAATGTGCTAGCCCCTTAAGGATGCTCAAATATATACTGTTATAAGGGTGGGGTTGAAGTTCGTTAATTAATCATGAGTGACTATAAGAGTGCCTAGCAATCAAATTGAACTTTTTGCTTCAAAAGTCAGAATAGCAAGAGGCCAAGACAAGATCAACACATAAAACGTAGGTAAGACAGTCCAGAAAAACAAATAATGTCATGGTTGTTCGCACAGGGCAACAGATAGAGAAGGCCACATACCAGAGAGACACACAGACAGCAAGCAGATCCCAATTGCAGTTAACGGTGGAAGATGTGGATGAGCTGACACATACCTGTAAAGAGACAGAAGTAATGATCAGGTGAGGCAGAACCCAGTGCAGAGAATGAAGTGCATATCACTTGTAGAAAGAATCACTTAGAGATAGAAGCCATTGCAATGTGCTACCCCAGCAATGTGCTAGCCCCTTAAGGATGCTCAAATATATACTGTTATAAGGGTGGGGTTGAAGTTCGTTAATTAATCATGAGTGACTATAAGAGTGCCTAGCAATCAAAGTGAACTTTTTGCTTCAAAAGTCAGAATAGCAAGAGGCCAAGACAAGATCAACACATAAAACTTAGGTAAGACAGTCCAGAAAAACAAATAATGTCATGGTTGTTCGCACAGGGCAACAGATAGAGAAGGCCACATACCAGAGAGACACACAGACAGCAAGCAGATCCCAATTGCAGTTAACGGTGGAAGATGTGGATGAGCTGACACATACCTGTAAAGAGACAGAAGTAATGATCAGGTGAGGCAGAACCCAGTGCAGAGAATGAAGTGCATATCACTTGTAGAAAGAATCACTTAGAGATAGAAGCCATTGCAATGTGCTACCCCAGCAATGTGCTAGCCCCTTAAGGATGCTCAAATATATACTGTTATAAGGGTGGGGTTGAAGTTCGTTAATTAATCATGAGTGACTATAAGAGTGCCTAGCAATCAAAGTGAACTTTTTGCTTCAAAAGTCAGAATAGCAAGAGGCCAAGACAAGATCAACACATAAAACTTAGGTAAGACAGTCCAGAAAAACAAATAATGTCATGGTTGTTCGCACAGGGCAACAGATAGAGAAGGCCACATACCAGAGAGACACACAGACAGCAAGCAGATCCCAATTGCAGTTAACGGTGGAAGATGTGGATGAGCTGACACATACCTGTAAAGAGACAGAAGTAATGATCAGGTGAGGCAGAACCCAGTGCAGAGAATGAAGTGCATATCACTTGTAGAAAGAATCACTTAGAGATAGAAGCCATTGCAATGTGCTACCCCAGCAATGTGCTAGCCCCTTAAGGATGCTCAAATATATACTGTTATAAGGGTGGGGTTGAAGTTCGTTAATTAATCATGAGTGACTATAAGAGTGCCTAGCAATCAAAGTGAACTTTTTGCTTCAAAAGTCAGAATAGCAAGAGGCCAAGACAAGATCAACACATAAAACTTAGGTAAGACAGTCCAGAAAAACAAATAATGTCATGGTTGTTCGCACAGGGCAACAGATAGAGAAGGCCACATACCAGAGAGACACACAGACAGCAAGCAGATCCCAATTGCAGTTAACGGTGGAAGATGTGGATGAGCTGACACATACCAGAGAGACACACAGACAGCAAGCAGATCCCAATTGCAGTTAACGGTGGAAGATGTGGATGAGCTGACACATACCTGTAAAGAGACAGAAGTAATGATCAGGTGAGGCAGAACCCAGTGCAGAGAATGAAGTGCATATCACTTGTAGAAAGAATCACTTAGAGATAGAAGCCATTGCAATGTGCTACCCCAGCAATGTGCTAGCCCCTTAAGGATGCTCAAATATATACTGTTATAAGGGTGGGGTTGAAGTTCGTTAATTAATCATGAGTGACTATAAGAGTGCCTAGCAATCAAAGTGAACTTTTTGCTTCAAAAGTCAGAATAGCAAGAGGCCAAGACAAGATCAACACATAAAACTTAGGTAAGACAGTCCAGAAAAACAAATAATGTCATGGTTGTTCGCACAGGGCAACAGATAGAGAAGGCCACATACCAGAGAGACACACAGACAGCAAGCAGATCCCAATTGCAGTTAACGGTGGAAGATGTGGATGAGCTGACACATACCTGTAAAGAGACAGAAGTAATGATCAGGTGAGGCAGAACCCAGTGCAGAGAATGAAGTGCATATCACTTGTAGAAAGAATCACTTAGAGATAGAAGCCATTGCAATGTGCTACCCCAGCAATGTGCTAGCCCCTTAAGGATGCTCAAATATATACTGTTATAAGGGTGGGGTTGAAGTTCGTTAATTAATCATGAGTGACTATAAGAGTGCCTAGCAATCAAAGTGAACTTTTTGCTTCAAAAGTCAGAATAGCAAGAGGACAAGACAAGATCAACACATAAAACTTAGGTAAGACAGTCCAGAAAAACAAATAATGTCATGGTTGTTCGCACAGGGCAACAGATAGAGAAGGCCACATACCAGAGAGACACACAGACAGCAAGCAGATCCCAATTGCAGTTAACGGTGGAAGATGTGGATGAGCTGACACATACCAGAGAGACACACAGACAGCAAGCAGATCCCAATTGCAGTTAACGGTGGAAGATGTGGATGAGCTGACACATACCTGTAAAGAGACAGAAGTAATGATCAGGTGAGGCAGAACCCAGTGCAGAGAATGAAGTGCATATCACTTGTAGAAAGAATCACTTAGAGATAGAAGCCATTGCAATGTGCTACCCCAGCAATGTGCTAGCCCCTTAAGGATGCTCAAATATATACTGTTATAAGGGTGGGGTTGAAGTTCGTTAATTAATCATGAGTGACTATAAGAGTGCCTAGCAATCAAAGTGAACTTTTTGCTTCAAAAGTCAGAATAGCAAGAGGCTAAGACAAGATCAACACATAAAACTTAGGTAAGACAGTCCAGAAAAACAAATAATGTCATGGTTGTTCGCACAGGGCAACAGATAGAGAAGGCCACATACCAGAGAGACACACAGACAGCAAGCAGATCCCAATTGCAGTTAACGGTGGAAGATGTGGATGAGCTGACACATACCAGAGAGACACACAGACAGCAAGCAGATCCCAATTGCAGTTAACGGTGGAAGATGTGGATGAGCTGACACATACCTGTAAAGAGACAGAAGTAATGATCAGGTGAGGCAGAACCCAGTGCAGAGAATGAAGTGCATATCACTTGTAGAAAGAATCACTTAGAGATAGAAGCCATTGCAATGTGCTACCCCAGCAATGTGCTAGCCCCTTAAGGATGCTCAAATATATACTGTTATAAGGGTGGGGTTGAAGTTCGTTAATTAATCATGAGTGACTATAAGAGTGCCTAGCAATCAAAGTGAACTTTTTGCTTCAAAAGTCAGAATAGCAAGAGGCCAAGACAAGATCAACACATAAAACTTAGGTAAGACAGTCCAGAAAAACAAATAATGTCATGGTTGTTCGCACAGGGCAACAGATAGAGAAGGCCACATACCAGAGAGACACACAGACAGCAAGCAGATCCCAATTGCAGTTAACGGTGGAAGATGTGGATGAGCTGACACATACCAGAGAGACACACAGACAGCAAGCAGATCCCAATTGCAGTTAACGGTGGAAGATATGGATGAGCTGACACATACCAGAGAGACACACAGACAGCAAGCAGATCCCAATTGCAGTTAACGGTGGAAGATGTGGATGAGCTGACACATACCTGTAAAGAGACAGAAGTAATGATCAGGTGAGGCAGAACCCAGTGCAGAGAATGAAGTGCATATCACTTGTAGAAAGAATCACTTAGAGATAGAAGCCATTGCAATGTGCTACCCCAGCAATGTGCTAGCCCCTTAAGGATGCTCAAATATATACTGTTATAAGGGTGGGGTTGAAGTTCGTTAATTAATCATGAGTGACTATAAGAGTGCCTAGCAATCAAAGTGAACTTTTTGCTTCAAAAGTCAGAATAGCAAGAGGCCAAGACAAGATCAACACATAAAAAACTTAGGTAAGACAGTCCAGAAAAACAAATAATGTCATGGTTGTTCGCACAGGGCAACAGATAGAGAAGGCCACATACCAGAGAGACACACAGACAGCAAGCAGATCCCAATTGCAGTTAACGGTGGAAGATGTGGATGAGCTGACACATACCAGAGAGACACACAGACAGCAAGCAGATCCCAATTGCAGTTAACGGTGGAAGATGTGGATGAGCTGACACATACCTGTAAAGAGACAGAAGTAATGATCAGGTGAGGCAGAACCCAGTGCAGAGAATGAAGTGCATATCACTTGTAGAAAGAATCACTTAGAGATAGAAGCCATTGCAATGTGCTACCCCAGCAATGTGCTAGCCCCTTAAGGATGCTCAAATATATACTGTTATAAGGGTGGGGTTGAAGTTCGTTAATTAATCATGAGTGACTATAAGAGTGCCTAGCAATCAAAGTGAACTTTTTGCTTCAAAAGTCAGAATAGCAAGAGGCCAAGACAAGATCAACACATAAAACTTAGGTAAGACAGTCCAGAAAAACAAATAATGTCATGGTTGTTCGCACAGGGCAACAGATAGAGAAGGCCACATACCAGAGAGACACACAGACAGCAAGCAGATCCCAATTGCAGTTAACGGTGGAAGATGTGGATGAGCTGACACATACCAGAGAGACACACAGACAGCAAGCAGATCCCAATTGCAGTTAACGGTGGAAGATGTGGATGAGCTGACACATACCAGAGAGACACACAGACAGCAAGCAGATCCCAATTGCAGTTAACGGTGGAAGATGTGGATGAGCTGACACATACCTGTAAAGAGACAGAAGTAATGATCAGGTGAGGCAGAACCCAGTGCAGAGAATGAAGTGCATATCACTTGTAGAAAGAATCACTTAGAGATAGAAGCCATTGCAATGTGCTACCCCAGCAATGTGCTAGCCCCTTAAGGATGCTCAAATATATACTGTTATAAGGGTGGGGTTGAAGTTCGTTAATTAATCATGAGTGACTATAAGAGTGCCTAGCAATCAAAGTGAACTTTTTGCTTCAAAAGTCAGAATAGCAAGAGGCCAAGACAAGATCAACACATAAAACTTAGGTAAGACAGTCCAGAAAAACAAATAATGTCATGGTTGTTCGCACAGGGCAACAGATAGAGAAGGCCACATACCAGAGAGACACACAGACAGCAAGCAGATCCCAATTGCAGTTAACGGTGGAAGATGTGGATGAGCTGACACATACCAGAGAGACACACAGACAGCAAGCAGATCCCAATTGCAGTTAACGGTGGAAGATGTGGATGAGCTGACACATACCAGAGAGACACACAGACAGCAAGCAGATCCCAATTGCAGTTAACGGTGGAAGATGTGGATGAGCTGACACATACCTGTAAAGAGACAGAAGTAATGATCAGGTGAGGCAGAACCCAGTGCAGAGAATGAAGTGCATATCACTTGTAGAAAGAATCACTTAGAGATAGAAGCCATTGCAATGTGCTACCCCAGCAATGTGATCAAGATAGTTATCAAGAAGCTCAGGGACAGGAATCAGGAGGGCAAGAAATTAGAATGGCCAATGACAGTAGTGTGCAGCAGCACAGATCAGTGTCACAACGCATCCCTTCCTGAGTCACAGTGACAGTCTCTCTCCACGCCAGGTGGTCCCTTCAGTCCACTCCAGTCCAAACAGCACTGACAGTCCCGCTTCTGACTTGCCTTGCTCCCGTCCTGCAGACCTGCACATGAGGCTCCGGCAACTCCCCACAGCTCCCTTGCATCATGACATCACACAGCACACTTATGCACCGCCTCTGCCAGACCTGCCTCCCACCAGCGCTGCCTGAACACACTGTAGCAAGCACTCAGATGGTCTTAGCCAGCTCCAGACTGGAACTGTGCATGTGTCACAGCCATATTTTTTACTGGCAACCTTTTCCTGTCACTGGCATTTACTGGCAGGAGAAAAGTGCCTGTTTTGTACTGACTGCCAGTAAAAATACTGACAGTTGGCAACACTGTCTACTGCTCAAAAAAAGGAAGATTAAGGTCTGGTGTGACCCCTCTGACACCTCCATCCCTAATAGTGCACAAAAAAACAAGAAAAATAGCCCTGGGACTTTAGATGAGGTGAGAGAGGTTTAGCCAATGTCCACAATGAACACTGAGACAAAATCAATTTATTCATTTCAAGATGTTATGTAACTAAGCGGTAACAACAATGATTGTGAGTTACCAGGCATAATAGCCAATGTACACAACACAAATGAACGTAAATATACAAAGATTTATTACAAATGTTATACATCAATGAGCAACAATAAAACTTGAAAATTGCTGGGTCAGTAAGTACACATACAAAATAAGATGATAAAATGTACATACATGTGGACAGGGAAGTATGTAAACATAATGCAGACATCAATAATACCCAGCATGTACCGGCATAAAATAAGCATCAATAAAGCCCTATGCATTTCGCGAGACCCTGCTCGCTCTTCAGGGGCGGATGCATGAATGTGGTATCTGCAATGTAAGTAATAAGATCAATAAATGTATGTGGTTGGTAAATGGGGGCAGATGGAATGATTAGCAAGAGAGGCCTGATGCAGAGACCTCATACTTACCGGAGTCTGAGATGAATCGCCAAACGCTGGATATCAAGATGGCAGCAGTGTAATACATCCAGCTCAGGAGCTGAGGAGGTGGAACAAAACAAAGGCCACAATAGGGGAACATCCGGAGGATCAGCACGGACTGGATAGGGGTATTTCTTACTGCGGTCTCCACTTAGCCCCTTAAAATTGTGTCTGGAAAGTGTCTGCAAGGATGCATATATATCAGAAGGCATCATAACTGCAAAATGAACTTATTGTATAAGGTTCTAAGCTTTAATTTATATATACATAAAGATGTAAGTGAGTGAGTTAAGCTTATAAGGGTATCTTAGTTTGAACAAACTAGCTGAGATATGGAATATAGTAAATGCATGAATGCATGGTTATAAAACTGGTATGGGCAGAGAGACTACGGGGCAATGTAGAATGATATAGTATTACATGTGTATAAAAACAATGTAACAAACCCAATGGGTGTCAGGAAAGTAAAAAAGTTGTACCTCAATAGGAGTGAAAAACATCCAATGGTTGTCAGTTTGTTCTTAGAGATGTGACCGCTCTATCCAATCGCCAAGTAATGAATCAGAATCCCAACCGTGCTGAACGTCCAGATATACCCACAAGACCCCCGAAGGCTACACCCCCAGCGTCATGTACGGGCGGTGACGCATGGGCGTCCAAAAGACATCCACCATCAAAGGGGGGTGCACAGATGCAACAACCACCCAACCGTCCGGGATGACCCACACAGCCCACACCTGAGTTACCTCATGGAGACGTCAGTGTATGGGCGTGGAAAACATGGCGCCGATGTGCAGGTGGCCACCCCCGTCAACAGACAGGAGAGGACAGCAAGAGATCAAGAGCAGAGCTCCCCTATGCACATCGCAGCCCCCGAGCTGGATGAAAACCACCACCACAAAAGACCACCAGCGAAGGGGGAACAGCTCAGCCCAGCAAGGCCCCCTGGGAGCAGTATGCAAATGTAACTGGCCAAAGAGTGATAATACACTGGATGTAATATGGACAAAGGCTAATGGTAACAACAGACCAGTGTGTGGGCTGAATGGGTGTCTTCCACCCGGGTTCAATCAAAAAAAGGAAGATTAAGGTCTGGTGTGACCCCTCTGACACCTCCATCCCTAATAGTGCACAAAAAAACAAGAAAAATAGCCCTGGGACTTTAGATGAGGTGAGAGAGGTTTAGCCAATGTCCACAATGAACACTGAGACAAAATCAATTTATTCATTTCAAGATGTTATGTAACTAAGCGGTAACAACAATGATTGTGAGTTACCAGGCATAATAGCCAATGTACACAACACAAATGAACGTAAATATACAAAGATTTATTACAAATGTTATACATCAATGAGCAACAATAAAACTTGAAAATTGCTGGGTCAGTAAGTACACATACAAAATAAGATGATAAAATGTACATACATGTGGACAGGGAAGTATGTAAACATAATGCAGACATCAATAATACCCAGCATGTACTGGCATAAAACATTCTACATTGCCCCGTAGTCTCTCTGCCCATACCAGTTTTATAACCATGCATTCATGCATTTACTATATTCCATATCTCAGCTAGTTTGTTCAAACTAAGATACCCTTATAAGCTTAACTCACTCACTTACATCTTTATGTATATATAAATTAAAGCTTAGAACCTTATACAATAAGTTCATTTTGCAGTTATGATGCCTTCTGATATATATGCATCCTTGCAGACACTTTCCAGACACAATTTTAAGGGGCTAAGTGGAGACCGCAGTAAGAAATACCCCTATCCAGTCCGTGCTGATCCTCCGGATGTTCCCCTATTGTGGCCTTTGTTTTGTTCCGCCTCCTCAGCTCCCGAGCTGGATGTATTACACTGCTGCCATCTTGATATCCAGCGTTTGGCGATTCATCTCAGACTCCGGTAAGTATGAGGTCTCTGCATCAGGCCTCTCTTGCTAATCATTCCATCTGCCCCCATTTACCAACCACATACATTTATTGATCTTATTACTTACATTGCAGATACCACATTCATGCATCCGCCCCTGAAGAGCGAGCAGGGTCTCGCGAAATGCATAGGGCTTTATTGATGCTTATTTTATGCCGGTACATGCTGGGTATTATTGATGTCTGCATTATGTTTACATACTTCCCTGTCCACATGTATGTACATTTTATCATCTTATTTTGTATGTGTACTTACTGACCCAGCAATTTTCAAGTTTTATTGTTGCTCATTGATGTATAACATTTGTAATAAATCTTTGTATATTTACGTTCATTTGTGTTGTGTACATTGGCTATTATGCCTGGTAACTCACAATCATTGTTGTTACCGCTTAGTTACATAACATCTTGAAATGAATAAATTGATTTTGTCTCAGTGTTCATTGTGGACATTGGCTAAACCTCTCTCACCTCATCTAAAGTCCCAGGGCTATTTTTCTTGTTTTTTTGTACACTGTCTACTGCTTGCTGTTTGGATTGCATTTAACCACTTGCCGACCACCCGCCGTGGTTATACGTCAGCTGGTTGAAGAGGAGTATCGTTGTTATGACAGCAGCTAGCTACCATAACCCCAGTATCCTCTTCAAGAGCAGGCGGTCGGCTTTCAGATAAAAGTGGTCTCTGCGGCGGCTTTACCGCAAGATCACTTTTAACGGTGGCGGGAGAGGGGCCCCTCCTTTCCGCTGCAGTGCCCTCCATCGCTTACCAGAGCCACTGGCAGCGGCAGAGGTGATCGGGTCCGCTCTCCTCTGTGACATGGAGCTGAGTGAGGGGAAGATGGCCCCCACCCAGCTCCATACCATTGCAGGGCAGAAGCGATGCCCATAGCTCTTAAAGCAACATTTTATTTTTTATTTTTTTTCAAATTACTTTTTTTTTATTGCATTTTATTGTAAATATGAGATCTGAGGTCTTTTTGACCCCAGATCTCATATTTAAGAGGTCCTGTCATGCTTTTTTTCTATTACAAGGGATGTTGAAATTCCTTGTAATAGGAATAAAAGTGACACAATTTTTTTTTTTATATGTAATAAGCTCTGCATGGTTTGCAATTACCAGGTCCAGCAGAGCATCATTCCTAGTCAGGGCTTCTATGAATTATACAAAAAAATTGTATTGTAAGAGGTTTATACATTTTTGCCCACTGTTCCTGCAGTGCCATTACTCCAGTCAATATCAGGGTAGTTAAAATCCCCAATTGTTATCACCACACAGATTTCTATCTGTGCAAGGAGCGAATCTCCACCTTCTCATTACAACTGGGTGGCCTATAACAAACTCCAATGATTAACTTTGGACTACACACGTCTATATGCAGTTCCGCCCATAGAGCTTTAGCCTCACGAAACTCTCCATCAACTAGGTCCTCTTTCACACTCAATTGGAGATCACTTCTCACATAGAGACAGACACCGCCACCTTTCCTTTTTACCCTGTCTCTCTGAAAGAGTGCATAGCCAGGAATATTATTAGCCCAGTCATGTGAAGAATGAAGCCAAGATTCGGCAATACCAATTAAATCATAGTTCTCCTTATGCACCAAAGTTTTCAACTCACCTATTTTGCTTGGCAGACTTCCGGTATTGGTGAACAAACACTTTAATGCATTATTACATTTTGCTTTTGTGTTTTGCATATCTTTTTCAGTAGTACAAATAGCATTATCATTTCCAGTGGTTGTTTGTAACATGGGAACCTTCTTGTCACCTGCCATAACCCCCCCCCCCATCTATCCCCATTCCACCCTCCATTAATGTCTGACCCCTAACTGACCTGTCGGCCCGATTGAATTCCAGTTCACCTCCCCCCCTCAATCCTAGTTTAAATACTCCTCCAGTCTTCCCATAAACCTCTCCCCCAGCACAACAGACCCCCCTTTCATTTAGTTGCAAACCATATTTAGCATATAGGTTGTACCCCAATGAAAAGTCAGCCCTGTGCTCTAGAAACTCAAACCCTTCCTTCTTACACCAGGTCTTTAGCCATGCATTCAGTTCTGTAATATCCCCCTGCCTTTCCTGTGTGCATGGCACAGGCAATATTTCAGAGAATATCACCTTGGAGGTCCTTCCCTTCAACATGCAGCCTAGTTCCTTAACTTGATTTTAAGGAACCTCCACCTTCCATATATTCTGTCATTGGTTCCAACAGGGACCAAGATAGCTGGGTCATGCTCAGCCCCTCCCAATAATTTATCAACCCGGTCCACCACATGCCGAACCCTAACACCAGGAAGACAGCAAACCATTTGGTTGAGGTGATCCTGACGACAAATTATTATATTGGTCCTTCTGATTATAGAATCCCCTATTACAGGGGTGTCCAAACTTTTTTCAAACAGGGCCAGATTTGATTAAGTGAACATGCGTGAGGGCCGACCATTTTGCCTGACATTCTTTGAAACATTAAAATTCTGTCTAAGTGTGTTTGTTCGAGCACTAATACACTGCCCAACAAGAATTCTCTTGCCTTTGTGGCTGTGTGTGAGTAAAGAGATGAGCTTGGGCGTGTTATTTGGATATACCGTATTTATTGGCATATAACATGCACTTTCACGTTAAGAGGGACGTTTTAGGAAAAAAAAAAAACTTACATTTTAAATAAGGAACTGTGAAGCAAAATAAGGGTCAGTGCCCATCTGCAGCCTCACAAGTGCCATGAATGTAGCCCCACTATTGCCATGAATGCAGCCCCACCATTGCCATCAGTGCAGAACCGCCATTGCCATCAGTGCAGCACCCCCATTGCCATGAATGCAGCACCCCCATTGCCATGAATGCAGCACCCCCATTGCCATGAATGCAGCACCCCCATTGCCATGAATGCAGCACCCACCATTGCCAGGAATGCAGCACCCACCATTGCCAGGAACGCAGCACCCACCATCGCCATAAATGCAGCACCCACCATTGTCAGGAATGGAGCACCCACCATTGCCAGGAATGCAGCCTCACAATTGCCATGAAAGCAGCACCCACCATTGCCAGGAATGCAGACTCACCATTGCCATCAGTGCAGCCTGATTGATGTCCATCCATCTGCAGCCTCGGAGGGGACAGGGAGGAGGGTAGGACGAATGCCAAAAGATTACATACAGGAAAAACTCCTGTTTTCTCTGCGGCCTCTTTAATACAAAGTCCCGCCTCCTATGATGGACAGAGCAGTCGTCCAATGACAGCGCAGGAGATGAGACTTCCTATACAGGAAATTCTCCTGTGTGTACGGCACTCGTTCCGCCCCCTCCCTGTCCCCTCCAAGGCAGCCAGCATATATGTCTTGTGTGGCCCCGGCGCTGGGAGATCATTTGGGGCCACAAAAGAAGTATATGTCCAAATAACCAGACGGGCCATTCAAAACCGAAACGCGGGCCGGACTTTGGACATGCCTGCCCTATTACTACCAACAGTCTAGGCCTACCTGCACTACTCCCATCACCCCTACTAGATGGGCTGCTCTCCCAGCTCTTAGGGGTAGCAGTGACATCCAGGGCTGCCACCTCTGTGTTTGCCACCTCCACATCTTCACACAACTTGGCAAATTTATTTGGTGCACAAACACAGGACCGATCTTCCTTTTCTCTGAGCCCCTACCACTTCCTCTAACTACATTAACCCATCTTCCTACCTGTTAACCTGGACTTGCCCCTCCACCCTCCACATCAACCCTACTAACCACCATTCAAGGTTGTCCTTTCTGCTCAGAGTTGCAACTTGCTCCTCCAGATCTCTAATGTGAGCTTCCAGAAGGGCAATCTGCTCACATCAGTCACAGCGGTGTCCATCCTGGAGCTGTTGCACCCTTTTTACATACATGTGGCACACAATGCACTGAGCAAAACCTTCAATATTGCTAGCACTCATTTCCCAGTTACAAAATAATTACTTATAGGAAGTTTAAGATGTTATTTACAGGTTAGAAGACTCCTGTCTTAACTCCTGTTTTCAACTCCTAGTTATTAACTCTCCACTTTTGTTCACAAATTCCACATGCAAACCAGCATCAGCAGTGAGCCAGCTCAAATGTGAGCTGTATGGAAACTTTGATACACCGGTGAACAATTAACCACTTCCCTTAATTAAAAAAACTGTGCTGTTTGAAAAGTGTCAGAAAAAAGGAGGGGGAAAAAAAAACTTATAGCAAACATCAAATAAGGAAAAAAAATGAAAACACTTGCAATCACAAGCAGTCCCAAAGCAGCCAAAAGCACACTTTCTGGTTATTAACTCTCCACTCCACTCAAAATTCCACTCTTGTTCACAAATGTCACAGGCAAACCAGCATCAGCAGTGAGCTGAATGTAATTTTCTTCACAACAGCCCTTAGACTGGGAAAAGAAGTGGCAGAATTTGAGGTCAACCAGGTGTCCTTTATTCACATGTGCCAACAAGGGCCATACTGACAGAAGGAGAGATGATCAGTTTGTCACTGGTCCTTAAACCTCTGGCATGAATTATAAACAAAGCATATCCCCTTTAATGTGTTCTTGTTCCAATCCAGAGCACTAAGTGTCATTTCTGTCTGTTGCTTTGTTCCTCTGCTATCTGCATGAGTGTTATATTCTTAATATCTAAATTTTAATTCGGTCCTATAAGTATATAACTGAAGTTATGAAATCCCCTGTAATTTTGGGTATATGAAAGGTCTTTTGCGCTAATAACTTACAGATGTGACATTTGAACTGAGTTCTCATTTTCAAGATGCTGTCAAGACATTTTTGATTGATATTTTATGGTTTCTTAAAAGGAATTCATATGTTACTGATTTTCTGTTTGAGAAACTATGTGTATATTCATTTGGTGGCAGGCAGATTATCATCCCCCACTTCCTGTGCCTGGAGTTAATTGCTGGCCAAATTCTTATTCCCTTGTGGGGAGTGGATGGAAGGTGATAATGGGAGTAGTTAATTTGGTGCAAAATTTAACAAAGGGATCAGGTTTATTTAAGCAAAGAGCTGCATGAAGGAAGGGCTCTTTTACACTTCTGCTACACTTCTAACATATCTACAGAAACCCAGCATACAATTTTAAACCTAACATATGGATGGCAGGGGAACACTGCCTAACCTGTCCATGGACCTCCATCCCTATGCAAAAGAGAAAGAGGGGGGATCTGGGACTTTGAATGAGGCACATATTGATGTGCCTCCACCCCTGAATCAGACATTGAAATGGGGAGTTTGGGACTTTAAATGAGGCCATGGACAACGTAGAGGTGGATAAGATGAAGGTACAAATTTATTGATCAAATGAAGTGCATAAAACATATCAAAACAAAACCACATAAAGAAAGACATTGTAATAAATATCATTTCATAAGTAATCCCAAACACATGTGTATGTGCATATGCGATATAGGCATCAAGACTACATCAAACTTGGCACCACGTAGTATGCTCATTAGATAATATATACATTTCAAAGATTTCATATATGTACATGTGACCATACAACAGCACAATGGGAGGGAATAAAAGTATGTATAACAGACAGTAAAACCATGATAAAAGGATGAAAAGTGTTCTAGGTGGGCGTTGTACTATAAACCTATGTCTGTATACCAAAGCCCGATGCATTTCGTGTAGATAACACTCATCAGGGGCCAGATGGTTGGGGATTTCTAGAAAATATGATAATATGATAAATTTGTCTCACAATCATCTGGAAAATGCAGAAGAGTCTTTTCACAGTTATATTGACATATTACATTGGCGCATGCCAGCCAGTTTCAAAGTGGCGGAAGTTATTTTTACCACTTCCTTCCTTGATCAGAGGGGAGAAGTGATGTACTGAAATCAAAACGTCGTAATTATTGAATGAACCTAGAAGAAAAATCGATTGATTGATTGTGAAGACCTGAGAATTTCATGTGGAAATCAAAAAGTCTTGAAAGACGGTTATTTGAGATCAGTGTAAAAGGAAAAAGTCCTATATTCGGTGAGTAGAAATCATGAAATGTGCTGATTGTCTAGCTAATGAAAGCAAATTGGAATTTAAAGGTTTAGCGAATCATGTGTCTGACACTAATTTGTGGAAATCAATGTATGAACAATGTGTACAGGCGAATGTTAAAATTGATAAGGCTAGATTTTCATTAGCTAAAACAAAGAAAAAGTTACGCAATGTAATGAAGCTGGTTACCGTTTTTAACCACTTAAAGACCAGCCTCGTTTTGGATTTTAGGTGTTTACAAGTTTAAAACAGGTTTTTTTGCTAGAAAATTACTTAGAACCCCCAAACATTATATATTGTTTTTTTTCTAACATCCTAGAGAATACAATAGCGGTCATTGCAATACTTTTTTTTGCACCGTATTTGCGCAGCGGTCTTCTAAGCGCACTTTTTTTGGAAAAAATTCACTTTTTTGAAAAAAAAAATAAGACAACAGTAAAGTTAGCCCAATTTTTTTTTATATTGTGAAATATAATGTTACGCCAAGTAAATTGATACCCAACATGTCACGCTTCAAAATTGCGCCCGCTCGTGGAATAGCGTCAAACTTTTACCCTTAAAAATCTCCATAGGCGACGTTTAAAAAATTCTACAGATTGCATGTTTTGCGTTACAGAGGAGGTCTAGGGCTAGAATTATTGCTCTCACTCTACCGGTCGCGGCGATACCTCACATGTGTGGTTTGACCACCGTTTTCATATGCGGGCGCTACTCACGTATGCGTTCGCTTCTGCGTGCGAGCTCGTCGGGACAGGGCGCTTTAAAAAATTTTTTTTTATTTTATTATTTATTTTATTTTTTCACTGTTTTTTAAAAAAAAAAAAAATTTGGATCACTTTTATTCCTATTACAAGGAATGTAAACATCCCTTGTAATAGAAAAAAGCATGACAGGTCCTCTTAAATATGAGATCTGGGGTCAAAAAGTCCTCAGATCTCATATTTAGACTAAAATGCAAAAAAAAAAAAATAAAAAAAAAAAAAAAAAGTCGTTTAAAAAAATGACACTAAAAAAATTTGTGCCTTTAAGAGAGTGGGCGGAGCCGTCGAATGACGTCGCTCCGGCCGTCACATGGTATGGAGACGGGTGGGGGCCATCTTGGCCTCACTTGTCTCCATACCTCAGCAGGGAAAGGACCCGATCGCCTCCGCCGTTACCGACAGCTCCGGTAAGCGGCGGAAGGCGCGGGAGAGCGGCGGGAGGGGGGGTGGCACCTCTCCCGCCGCCGATAACGGTGATCTCGCGGCGAACCCGCCGCAGAGACCACCGTTATCGTGTACAGAATCGCTCACTGTAAAGATGGATATCTCGGTTGTGGCAGCAGCTGCTGCCGTTACCGAGATATCCATCTTCAAAAAAATGACGTATATATATACAGTGAGCGGGGCTGAAGTGGTTAATGGTTTATGATGTGCCAGAAAAACATATGATTTGTGTAGTGAACAAATGAGGACGTGAAAATGTTTCAGAAATTACAAACACATTAGAATTTATCTATTGAAACTAGTTGTTCGAACTGTGAAATTTTTTGTAACTATATTGAGTATTTGGAGAGTGAAATGGAAATGCAGGATGTTACAATTTCAAGAAACAAACATATCTTGGTGGTTACAACAAGGAATATCAAAAAGCAGTCAGAAACAGCGAAAGCATCTTATATACCAGATTCTCCTATTGACGTAGACGATGCGGATGCGACAAACGTGGAAGTATGCAAGCAAAAGTTATTAGATAGAGCGTCTAAGCTTAAGTTGCAAATACATGATCAGTTGATGAAAATTTTGAAAGATATTCCGCACGCTACGATTTAAGTGCAGATGCGTTTCACATTGGGGATGTCTTTGAAAGTTTTTGTGATCGTTTCAACTTGTGTGATGATCAAAGGAATATAAATTTCTGTGTATGGGTCCCTAATTTTATTGCACGGCATTTAATCAAATCACCATATCGTGATAATCATGGAGCTGAAGTTCATAGTGATGCATCTGAGAGATTGCGCCAGTTATTACTGTGCATTACGGGGGAGGAAACGCAGACAGCTGAAATATTGGACTCCTTAAGAGTTACAATACATGATGACCCTTTTCATTTTAGAGAGAAATTTGCTAAGGCATTCAAGATGGTATAGGCTTTGGAGGACGAAAATTCGGCTTTAATAAGGGCATATGTTCGAAAATTTACATATTTAGATCCTGCATCAATGGTGTTGGCTAGTCAAAAATAAGATTTCGATGAGGCAGCTTCAGTTATAGATATTGTAAGAAGACAATTAAAACAAAGTAATTTAAAAACCAAGATATCTGTCATTCAGAATAGCAATTTTGAAAGAGACACCCAGACTAGGTTTAAAGCAGGTGATGCTGCCCCCTTCAGGAATGACAGGGTAAGACAGTTTGATCAGAAAAACGTACTTGTTTCTATTGTCAATGAGTAGGTCATTATAAGTCGCAGTGTAGGAAGTATTTAAGAGATATTGATTTCAAAAACATTGGGAAAGAAAATGGAATGATATCCAGTCAACCTTCTGCCCCACCTTCAGCAGAAGTCGAGACTTTTTCTCCTTATACTCCTCTGAAGAAAGAGCTAAGAGAGATTGGTATGAATATGAATGCACATTCAACCAGTGAAATCAATGGGAGACAGCCGTTATTGGCTGCCCCATGACAAATAGAGGAAAAAGAATTAGTATCTCACAATCTAGATTATGTAGCTATTTCAAGGCAAGAGCGGTCGTCCTTTTTTAAAAGCTAAGATTAATGGACAAAAGGTGAGAACTTTATTGAATACAGGAGCTCAGATCAGGGTCACTGGTTTGAAATTGCCTGTTTCATCAGATGCATAAATTTGTACAATTGTTGGGTTTAATGGAACAGGTGATTCTCAGGTTAAATTGTGTAAAAATGTTTCTTTTGAAATCCCAGGTTGTTTGCAAACTGAAATAGACATGTGGTTTTGCCAGGGAGCAAAGAATATAATCGGTACAGATATTTTGTTTCAAAGAGGGTGGATAATTGATTTAGGCAATGGAGTGATTTGGAAAGGTTCAACTAATCGTAAGCCTGTGTTAATTGATCCAGCCGATTATTCAGAAGTGGGAAGCATCTGTTTGACAGAAGCAGTTGACACTGATTACAAATGGCCTGATACAGGAGATAATTTGAAGTTAAAAAAAGTGGTACAGTCACACAAAAAGCGGAGTCAGAAAAAGAACGAGGTTGGTTTATTTAAAAGGTATTGAGGTTAACATTGAAGGTAAAGACCATCCATTTCTCAAGCCATACAATTTACCACCAGAGTCTGATGAACCTGTTTCAATGATTATTCAAGAGTTTTTGGAACAGGTAATCATCAGGAAAGCTAATTCTGTGAAAAATAATAATTTATGGGTAGCGGCTAAACGAGATGACCCTAGTACATACAGACTCTTAATTGACTTAAGAATGCTGAACAAATACATACCATGTTGTTCACCTATTGTAGCGGAAACACCAGACACCATGTCGCAATTAAACAACGCAAAAGTGTTTTCTGTACTAGACATTGCGAAAGGCTTTTTTAGCATTGTTCTGGCCAAAAGCTGTCAATATACATTTTCATTCATTTACAGAAATGTCCGATATGTTTTTAATCGTCTTCCGCAAGGCTATCACAGTTTGCCGTCTATATTTCATTCGGCGTTGGCAAACGTTTTATCAAAATTCTCTACACCAGATTGTATAATTCAGTATGTAGATGACATTCTTATTTCAATTGAAAATCAGGAGGAGCACTTGACTCTTCTGGCAGAACTGTTGACACTTCTGCAAGAAGAAGGTCTCAAGCTGAATACACGCAAAGTTCAGCTCATGAAAAGTGAAGTAAAATTTCTAGGAATTTTGATTGGTCCAGGGAAGAAGCAGCCTTTACAGGAACGTATTGAAGCTATTGCATCTTTTCCTGTACCAACATTCAAAGCATTGAGACAGTTTTTGGGTTTGGTAAATTTCTCCAGAGATATTATCGAGTCATTGGCAGAGAAGGCGAAACCGCTATATGATTTGTTAAAACATAAAGAGGAGAATGAATTTGGTCCCTGGACAGAAGTCCAGCAAAAAGCTTTTGAAATGTTGAAAAATGATTTGCATTCGGCTCCTGCACTAGCTACTGTGGATAAACAAGCAACATTTGCTTTGCAAGTGCATGCTTCAGAAATTGCCATCTCAGCTGTTTTGCTTCAGAAACACGGAGAAGATTGGATAATTCTTGGGTATTTTTCTGGCAATTAATGGGTGTACATTATGCAGTAAAAGCAACAAAGCATATTGAAGGATTTAACAAAATCATTTTACAGACCCCACATAGTACCTTGAAGTTCCTTTTTGAGGAAAATGTTTCTGGAGTTTCCAATTAAAGATTTTCTCAATGGTTGTTGACTCTGTCACCTAAACAAATACAGGTTGAACACAATGCCAAGTATATCCTTCCTCAGTTGATGAAATACAATGGGCTAGAACATAAATGTTTGTGTGAAGTCCATGAGACTCACTCTCCTCTCTTCCATAGAGAGGCAGAGAAATTGATGAACCTGTATTTGTTGATGGTTCAAGATATTGTATGTCAGGTCATTATTACAGTGGGTATTCAATTTGGTATCCAGAGTGTAATCTTGCCATACAACACTAGGACATTTTTCAGCCCAACGAGCAGAACTTAAAGCGGTAAAAACAGTATTGACAATTGACAAGGAAGAGAATAGAAGTCCATTAGTGATCTATAGTAAGAGTCCATATGATGTTCATTCTCTTAATGACTACCTACCTATTTGGAAACGTAGAGGTTTTGTAGATTCATCCAATAAGGCTCTTGTGCAGAAAGGAGACACTTTAATCAGTTTTTGAACTTGCAGAGAAAAATCCTCTTGCATATGCTATTGTAAAAATTCCATCACATAAAAAAATGACAATAGTGAGTTAACTGTAGGCAATCGAACAGCGGACACTTTTTTTTTTTTTGAAAATTCTTTTTATTGAGTTTGTTTAAAAAATAAAACAAAAAAAGTTACATAATACAGCCTCTGGGCATACCCCGGCTGAGGTAACAACCAATATAACAATCCTATACATTTATACTTATCTAAAGAACTTCTATAGCTGAAACTACTCGTGTCATTAAGATTGAGAGGGCAGGGGGAGGATAATGTGTCATGCATTTCAGGTGACCACATCGGGAAGTGCTGCTGAGGTTGAGGATAAAGCCTTTAGGAGAACCTACAAATAATGGCAAAGTTAGGTCTTCACTGCTACAAGACTTTTAGTTGAAGTAGACAATCAATGGGAACAGTGCCTATTGAGTTGCGATCGTGGTGTCTGATTCTAACCATACGCGCCATATTTTGTCAAACTTAGCTGGGCAGCCTCTGGTGAGAGGCCTCTTTGTATAGTGGCCCCGCTGAGTTGATCAGCGATTTCCATGTGTTCAAAGTAGGTACCTCCATTTGTTTCCATTTAATGAGTAGAGCTTTCCTAGTGTAAAATAGTAGAAGTCCTATTAGTGTTCTGGTTGCTCAGCGGTGGGCCAAGGAGCCCACCAGACCAAGTAAACAGATCGATACAATCAGGGGAACATGAATCATGGTTAACGTTTCAATGAAGGTCGTGACCTCCGCCCAGAAGGGCTGGATTCTAGGACAGGACCACAACATATGGTTGAAGTCGGCATTTGCCATACCGCACCTCCAACAGTTGGAGGAGGAATTCGGGCTCATTTTGGACACTTTCTGGGGTGATAAATAAACTCTATGGATCAGTTTAAATTGTATCAACCGATCTCTGACAGAGATGAGCTGTAAGAAAGGATATTCCCAGGTGTCCTCCCAGTCTTCCGAATCCAGATCCGGGATCTCGCCCTGCCACCTTGAGGGCAAGTCCTCCAGACCAAAGTGGACTGAAGGCAATAAAGCTTTGTAAATGGTGGACGTGGGTTTCACCAGAGGAGTAACCCTTAATGTGGACTCAAGGTTGGACCAGAGGAGGAGTACCAGGGTGGAACCAAATTGGGTAACGAAGGCGTGGCAAATTTGAAGAAATCTAAAGAATTTTCTGTTGGTGAGCCCGAATTTCTCCTTGAAGGAGTCAAAGGTCAGAAGGGAGCCATTGATACAGATATGTTCAAGGTTTTTAATACCTCTAGTAGCCCAGATCCTGGGTCTGGGATAGTCAGAAACTCTGGTAAATGCGGGTTGAGCCACAGGGGGGTGTCTGGAGATCTAGTGTGAGCATCCCTTTGTAGTTTACAGATCAACAATTGCCACGCCCTGATTACCGCTTTCATGGAGGGTGTGAGAGGATAGGGGGCTCTGACTCTCCTGTATAAAGCATTACTCAGCGCCTCGTAGGAACCGAGGTGAGCGGGCTCAAGGACTACAGCAGCATTGGTTATATCTGAGGTTAGCCAGTTATGGGTGTGTGACAGTAGTGCAGCATAGAAATATTTCCGAAGATCCGGACAGGCTAGTCCACCCTCTGTCCAGGGCCTTTTGAGTATAGATTTGTTGATTCTGGGGGGTGAGATTTCCACAGAAAGGGGGTTATAATGGAGTCAAATTTTTGGAAGAAGGCTTTGGGAATCCAAATTGGGGAGTGCCTTAGAGCATATAAAAAAACTAGGAGGAATTTCATTTTAAGTATGTTTATCCTGCCAATGAGGGATAATGGCAGGTTATTCCAAGCCTGAAGCTTCAGTTTGAGTTGGGTTAGTAAGGGGTAGAGGTTTAACTTGGCAAAGTCAGAGACTCTAGGGCAGGGTTCGACAAACCCCGGGCGCCAGGTCGCATTTGCGACTAGAATTAGCGACCTGGCGCCTGGGGCGGCACATCTGGGGTATCCTGTGTCCGTTCGACACCCCCCCCCCTCCCGGCGCGATCGCGATGGGCCACGTCGGTAATTGAGGCCGCGGCTTTGCGGCCTACTGCAGTCCTATGGTTCCTTCTGCAATCAGGCGCCCTCTGGTGGTGGCCGTTGGTATGACAAGACATTCATCAATGCTAATGGAGCTTTCCCTACCTGTTTTCACTGCCCGTTCATCTCCTTCCCTTTACTTAGAACCCCCAAACATTATATATATTTTTTATTCTAACACCCTAGAGAATAAAATGGCGGTCATTGCAATACTTTCTGTCACACCGTATTTGCGCAGCGGACTTACAAGCGCACTTTTTTGGGAAAAAATACTTTTTTTTAATTAAAAAATAAGAAAACAGTAAAGTTAGCCCAATTTTTTTTATATTGTGAAAGATAATGTTACGCCGAGTAAATTGATTCCCAACATGTCACGCTTCAAAATTTCGTCCGCTCGTGGAATGGCGACAAACTTTTACCCTTTAAAATCTCCATAGGCGACGTTTAAAAAATTCTACAGGTTGCATGTTTTAAGTTACAGAGGGGGTCTAGGACTAGAATTATTGCTCTCGCTCGAACGATCGTGGCGATACCTCACGTGTGGTTTGAACACCGCTTTCATATGCGGGCGCTACTCACATATGCGTTCGCTTCTGCAAGCGAGCTCGGCGGGACGGGGCGTGTTTAAAAAATAATTTTTTTTCTTATATATTTTACTTTTTATTTTTTATTTTTACACTGTTTTTTTAAAAAAAAAAAAAAAAATTGTGTCACTTTTATTTCTATTACAAGGGATGGGGCACATTTAAATTTTTTTTTTTCTTATTTATTAACTTTTATTTTTTCACTGTTCTTTTAAAAAAAAAAAGTCACTTTTATTCCTATTACAAGGAATGTAAAAATCCCTTGTAATAGAAAAAAGCACGACAGGACCTCTTAAATGTGAGATCTGGGGTCAAAAAGACCTCAGATCTCATATTTACACTAAAATGCATTAAAAAAATTGTCATTTGAAAAAAAAAATAATAAAATGTCCCTTTAAGAGCTATGGGTGGAAGTGATGATTTGACATCGCTTCCGCCCTGCAATGACTTGGAGATGGGCGGGGGGGGGGGCATCTTCCTCTCACTCGTCTCCATGTCAGGCCAGGGACAGATCCGGATTGCCGCCGCCGTTACCGACTGCCACGGTAAGCGGTGAAGGGCACCGGAGCGCGGCGGTAGGGGGTGCCCTCTCCTGCCGCCGATAAAAGTGATCTTGCTGCGAATCTGCTGCAGAGATCACTTTTATCTGAAAGAGAACCGCCGGCTCTTGAAGAGAATACCGGGGTTATGGTAGCTAGCTGCTACCATAACAACGGTATTTCTCTTCAAAGACAGGACGTATATAGTCGTCCTGCGGGAAGGAAGTGGTTAATTAAAATGAATTTATTATTTGTCATCTCCCTGCTTGGCCCCTTTCACACGGGCTGTCTGATCAGGTTCGCCTGTCAGTTTTTCAGGCGGACCTGATTGGATCCTTAGCGGGAATATGGTGGTCTTGTGTCCCTGCATGGCAGGAAATAAAAGCAGTCACATTTGTTCTAGTCGTCTCTGTGTAAATTTAAGATTGGTTAATTTTTATATTGAAAATAAAGCTGTCGGTCGTTTAAAAAAAAAAAAAAAACCTGGCTCCTAACTTTTTTAGCTGGCTCCTAGATTCCAAGCAAATTTGTCAAGCCCTGCTCTAGGGGTAATGGTAATTCCCAAGTAACGGATAGAGGAGGTCCAGGCTAGTAAGACAGAAGGGTCTGCATGAAGTTTTGCCTGAGAGTCAATAGGTAGTGCTTGGGATTTTTCCCAATTGACTCTGAGCCCAGACAGTTCGGAGAATTCAGAGATAATACTCAGAGCTGCACGCAGGGAGGGTCCCGGGTCATTGAGAAACAGCATGAGGTCATCCGCGTCGAGAGCGAGTTTTTCAGTGATGGTGCCTACTTTAATACCCCTCACAGAATTTGAGTTTCTGAGGGCCGTGGAAAGAGGTTCCATGACCAGGGCAAACAAAAATGGAAAGAGGGGACACCCCTGCCTAGTTCCTCTCTCCACTGGGAAGGGGTCAGACAGCAGGCCCCCTAGTTTGATCTGTGCTGTTGGTGATTTGTACATTATATCTATCCACGTGCAAAAAGAGGGACCGAAACCAAAGGTCTGCAGGACTAAGTTCATATATTGCCATGTTACCATATCAAAGGCTTTTTCAATATCTAGTGCTACCATTACCCGGGTTTGTGAATGAGAGTTTGGGAGCTGCAGATGAGTGAGGACTCTTCTCAGGTTGATATCATTAGATTTTCCTGGCATGAACCCGGTTTGATCAGTTTTGATCAGGTCTGGTAGAACTCTGACCAATCTAGTGGCGAGAACCTTGGCCAGAATTTTTAGATCATAGTTCAATAAAGAAATAGGCCTGTAGGAGGCACAGTGTTTCGGGTCTTTGCCCGGTTTGGGGATGAGAATAATGAGGTCTCCGTACATAGTGGGTGGTAAGGAGTTGTCCTCTAAGCAGTGGGAGAAGAGTAGCTGAAGCTTGGGAGCTATAATCTTGGTGTACCTTTTGTACCAGTCACCCGGGAGACCATCTGGGCCAGGGGTTTTGGAGGGAGGTAGTGAGGCGATAGCAAACTCTATCTCATGGGTTGTTATTGGGGCATCTAGGGCCTCGATCTCTATAGATGAGAGGCTGGGGAGATGTAATTGTTGCAGTTCAGATTCAAGAACCTCAGGAGCAGGGCAGTGGGGTTGGTGATATAGGTTCCTATAAAAAACATAAAATTTGTGAAGAATTGCATCAGGATCAGTAATACTAATCCCGGTCTCTGACAATAATTCAGGGACTATAGTTTGAAATTGTGGATCCGCCACCAGATTGGCCAACAGACGTCCATTTTTATCTCCTGATTCAAATATTTTACCAGACAACAAACGGACATCAGTTTAGGTGAGAGATGTGTAGTGTAGAGCTATATTTCTCCTGGCTTGGGCCAGTTGGAGATAATTGGATGGTGTGGATTGCTAAGCAAAGGAGGCAGAAGCGTCAGCCTCCAGAACTTCTCACCTTGAGGTTTCAGAAGCACAATCGGTTCTGGTGGCTTTGACGGCAGAAATATAAAAGCCTCGGATTGTGGCCTTGAAGACATCCCACACCACCCCAGGAGGAGCTGTGTGAAGACGTTCACAAACGAAACGTACGTCGGAGCGGTACGTGGTCACATGTCCAGAATCGTCCCACCTACTTCCGGATTAGCTGGTTAGCTAGACGCACGGAGTGGAACACACGCCGCATGTGCGATGTGATGCGAAGGGTTCCTGACTCTACTCACCCTGACATGCGAGCAGTCCCAGTGCCGGGTAGGCACCGATCAATGTAAGAGGCCAATTGGCTATTTTATTGTTCTCTAATTTTATATATTAAACGGTTTTACGCTATGAAGATTCCCTTTTGTTTCTCATATTTCCTATCCTGAATGAATGGGACGGGAGGGTTCAATGCCTAAAGTACCATCCAGCCTTCCAGCCTTCATGTGAACAGGCACAATCCTGTACAAGCACTAATGACTTTCTTTTTAGTTAAAGAAGTCATTGGTATCTGGTAAGCAGATATCTACTACCTTCAGGTGTTTTTTCCTCTTGGGTGACGGAATCTTTATATCAACGCATAAATTGTTGCATCTGTGAGGATCCATGTGTCTGCTGTGATGTTGGTTTCAACTGTTTTGCTCTGATCTCTTCAATGGATTGGGACTATCAGACATCACGATTTATTCATTTCACTTGCACTAAGAATTTCGTATAATTTTTTTCACTGGATTCTTTATTTATTTTTTTCACTGTATTTTGTATTTTTATTTGCAGCATAAATTATGTGTTTGTGATATTTTTAGTTTAGCACAATCAGCACTATTCAGTTCACTGAGGTTGATTTGGTTAGTGTGTGCACCTATTGGCAGAAGCATATGTTTGTTAGGTCTCTAGCGCCCCCTATTATACACCATTCCCGCTAGGTGTTAACAAGGATGAAGAGGGGTATCAGGCAACTGGGAAGAGAGGTCCCCCTGTGCGTCCCCTCCGCGGGTAAGCTGCCTCACTCCACCTGCCATACCGTACAGGATTGATCAGCAGTGGAAAATGAACAGATAAACCTTGGAACTGTAACAATAGCCAGGATGGTATATTAGGGAGTAAGCATAAAGATTACTGCAGAGTTACTTGCCAGTTATCTGCCTCTTCTGGGGATTCAAAAAACTTTACCGACCCACAGTGTTGAACTCGCAGGTGACTTGGGTATAGCATGGAGTACTTGATTTCCCATTCCCAGAGCCGTCTTCTGACATCAGTGAAGGTTTTGCAACGTCTTTGTAGGTCTGCGAAGAAGTCAGGATAAAGATGTACCACAGTGTGCTCAAAGGGAAGGGTGGGACGTTTGCAGGCTTCACTGAGAATGCGATCATGGTCTCTGAAGTTCAGATACCTAACAAGGAAGGGCCTTGGTGGGGCCCCAGGGGTGCGCCGGCCAGTTGGGACTCTGTGGGCCCTTTCCACCACATAGGTCGGGGGGACCTCGGTCAGGTTAAGAAGTGACTTAAAGAAGGCCTCCGCAAACTCAGCTGGGCAGTCCCCCTCCGCCCCCTCCGGGAGACCCAGGACCCTGACATTATTCCTTCGGAGGCAATTTTTCGCATCATCAGATTTAGCCACAAGGGATTGGACGGTGCGCTGCAGGGAATTGAAGGCATCATCAGGGCGGGCAGTGAGATCCTCCGTGGTAGAGATCCGCGACTCAGTCTCAGAAAGTCTGCCCCTGATTTTATCCAGATCTGCCCTGATAAGGTTACATTCCTCTGCCAGGTGGTCAATGCAAACCAGTAGGGAGGTTCTACTCTGCTCAATGGCCGCGAGCGGTGTCGCTCGTCTGTGGTGGCGCCTGCGGAGGGGGAAGGGCTGTCGGGTTCGCCGCCTGGTCCATATCTGCTAACAACAATCTGAGTTGATCCAGGATGGCACTGGAACACTGATCGGGCTGTGCAGGAGCCTTTTTGGTTGCAGATTTGCACTTTGAGGGCATGAGTGGGTGATCTGGAGAAGTCGGATCAATTTGCAGGGAGGAGGGTATGTCCCTTTAAGAGCCTATGAAAGGTATAGGAGATGATTCCCTGCAGGCCTGGCAGGCACCTGAGGCTGGTGCAAAACTGTGCTCTTTGGGACCAGATGGGATCGGCTGCTGGACCCAAACTGTCCACACCCAGTCTGCCCCCTCCAAGGATGCTGACACAGGGGATAGAGTGTGGGATGACAGCTTTCCTATAGCTTGCTGCACCTGAGTAAGGAGGATGAAGCTGGCCCTGTAGGCCTCAAGATGGCGGCGTCCACGGAGATGTGGATCCGGCCGTCAGGGATCCTCAGATGGGTTCTCAGCTGATCTGTCCCTACAGAGATGCAGTCACAGGTGGGTGAGGACGGGTGGCCGTTCGTCCCGCGGATTACGGCACTCTAGGCCGGAGGATGCTGGAGGCTCTGTAGGCCTCAAGATGGTGGCAGGCCGCAGCTGTGTGGAGCAGGCCGTGGGCCGGGTTGTAATGGAATGTGATTATGAGTGTTATTGTGAAATGCCTATTTCTAATATAATCGCATAAATATAAGTGCTTATTTTCTTAAAACCAGCTATTAGCCTTAATCATGCTCAAATTAGATGTCTGCCAGCTTCTCCCTTCATGTGGAACAGAACTGCAAGAGTTAAAGAACAAAGCTGAGAAGAAGATTGCACCTATTTTCAGGCCTATGCAAGAGAAACGGGAACTGAAAATAAAACACCATAATTAGCTATAATAGTCTGCTATCTCCTTATACAGATATAACGTGCAAAGCTTACATTTTGTCACAATAATGAATATGTATAATTTGTGGTTTGTACACGCTTGTTTTATTTGATATTTGATTTGATAACCAAATATCCGGCTCTCGGTATATCATCTTGAGCCCAGGAAGTAAACGACAGAAGTACCAAACTTACTGAACGTGTCCGTGTCAGTGATTTGTGGTTGAGTGTACACACTTTTACATCGAAGGTTAATTTGGCCAGGGGGACAGAAACAAGAGTACCGAGCGGTTCTGTTCGGTCCAAAACATTTTGGCGCCCAGAAGTGGGGCTCGAGATTGGCCCAAAAGGAAGCCGTACTTAGAGGACACTAAAGAATCAAATACGGGCGGAGCAGAGCCTGATCAACTCTGGAGAAAAACGGTAAGACACTTTTTAATAATTTGTCTGCTGTTTGATCCGCATCCGTATTTGATTAATTTCTGTCTCCGCATCGGCTTCCCGCGGTCCACAAAGACAGGTATATATCTTGTCTCGAGCCTATTTATATAGTACGAACCTGCAATTGTTTCTGACCCACCTGTATTTGGAGTATATTGTGTTTTGTTTTGTCGATCGATCGTGTTGTGTGACAGCTGTTGTGAATGAGGGATTGATTATATGTTCACGGATGGAATTGACGTGGTTAAACTTCTCTTGAGGATTGATATCAAGAGAGGGCGTCGGGACGCGGTAAACTCCCCCTGGGGCAAATAATTGTGCGGTAAAGCACGGGTGCGGTAAAGCACGGGTTACCAGGAAGGGGGGTGTCAAATTACGCCCAGCGGTGGCGTGAAGATCCCGTGAGGATCTGATTAAGTCCAGAATTCACTCCAGTCATCACATCAATTGTTGTTGGTAATGTCATGTCCTAGATGTGTCTGTGGACTGTTATTTGGCATTATTGAGGAGGCCTGGGGCTTGGTTAAAAAGGTAGAGCCAGGTTATAAAGAGATCTATTCTCGGTTACAAACCTCTAGTGCCAGAGGTCCCCCAAGTAATGGTATTCAGATTGAATGTACATTATCCAGTGAAATTTTCAGTTGGTAAGAAATTGGAAGTTATTGAGGCTGAGGCTAGGATAAGAGGACAGGGAAGTAAAAAGTTGTCCCCTGCAACCTCAGCAGCCAGAAGATTACGAGGGGGCAGAGAAAGCCAGGGTGAGGAGTTTTGGTTGACTAGGCCCACAGAGGGTAGTTTGGCTTGTGATTTGGTACTAGAGCGGGAGGGAGAGGATGCTGTGAAAAAGGGAAAGAAATTAGCGAGAGTGTGTGGAATTTGGGTGGTAGATTAAAAGTAGATGAATGGCGTACTGTTTTTTGAAACGTAAATAAGGTCTGTTGTCAGATTATAGGTTGCTACGGGCAGCAGATGCTTGGTTTAAAGTTGTAAACGCTATTAATGAAGAAGAGGGTGGATGGGACAGGAAACAAACCAAAATGGTTGCATTGTGTACGTGTACAAGAAAACTAGAAAAGAGGAAGCTAAGTAGTCAGCCACCGCCCTATAATGGCGTCTGGTCCCCAAGTAGACACTGCCCTTCGTCTACCGCCCCTCTGTTCTAAGTGACACCTCCCCCTGTGGCAACACGCCCTAAGCCACCGCCCTATGCAACCGCCCACACCGAAACCCACCCACATGTTTCCAGTGATGGAGCATAGTAGCAACCAATGTAGCATTTTAATTAAATAAATAATTTATGTGTAGGATGTATTGAATATTTCTGAATATTTCAGTCAGAGTCTGAATTTAGTTGTAATTGTGTTTAAGCTGTATTAGCAAAAGAGGAAGTGCTTTCTTTGCTTTGCTTAAATCTATGTGCTGAGTGTTTTGTATTCTAAAAAAAAAAAAAAAAAAAAAAAAAACTCAGTATCTAATTAGAATGGTCTTAAAGGGTCAATATGAAAGGGTTTGAGTATAGAGAACCCACAACCTTGGAGCTTGAGACGTTGTTATTAGTAGTTATTAGGTCCAGAATCCTCGCAGAACAGTAGAGAGTAGCTCCTCTCATGATGGCCTCTGACACACCCTATCTGCGCCCACCAGTACCAACTCCATGTGTCTGCTTGCTACAACTGCGAAAGACCCAGCTACTCCAGAAGAGAATACCGAAGCCCATGGAAATTCACCCATAGTCCCCCAAACCCCAACCACAGTCAAACTGAGCCGTACAGAACCAGTCACACTCGTCGCCAAGAATCTCAGGACCCACCTCACCAACCGCCACACCCCGCTCCGGAACACATGGACCATCTCCACTAGGATTCCGGCAAGCCTGTGTCACCTGCCCCTGTCATGACACAGGTGCAGCCCGGTCCGTAATCAGGGCAGAAGAATTACCCGATACCTCATTCCTATCGGACATCAACATAGCATGTGTAGGGGTTGATGGAACGCCCAGAAAGAGCCCGTTGACCCGCCCTCTTGAAGTCGGCAACTTTCATGACTTAGCGAGATTTGTGGTCTCATCCACATGCCCCCTGAACCTACTAGGAACTGATGTTTTGTCCAGGCTCCAAGCCTCTATCTCCTTCCAACCTGATAGTGGTGTTCTGATCACCTCACCAGTGGCCATCGATGACGCATCGGCACTCTGCTCCATCCCACTCCTGTTATCCCTGAACCCAAAAGACGAACCTGAATTCCCCGAAGAAGTTTTGGATCGGGTCCCCACATGCCTATGGTCCACAGGGCCGGAAGACATAGGACATCTGAAAGTGACGCCAGTCATGGTACAACTGAAGCCTGGGGCTCTCCTACCCAGAAAACCACAATACCCCTTGAAGCCTGCACAATCGGCATCCATCTCAAAACAAGCTTCTGTCAAATGGAGCCTTGGTACCCTGTAAATCTCCTTGTAACACACCACTGTTCCCAGTCAAGAAGCGAACCGCAAAAGGGGAACCAGAAAAGTACAGGATGGTACAAGACCTCAGAGCAGTGAATGAAGCTACCATCCTGGAGATCCCCATCGCCCCCAATCCCCACACGTTGCTAGCAGGAATACCACCCACAGCCAAATACTTCACAGTGGTGGACCTGGCAAACGCCTTCTTTAGTGTACCGCTTAGTCCCTGCTGCCAGTACCTTTTCACTTTCACTCATGAGGGGCGGAGCTACACCTAGACTGTTATGCCATAAGTTGCCCAGAACTCCCCTACTCAATTTTCCAAAGCAATGGCTCTCATCCTGGACACATGGATGAGACTACACCCAGATGTTGTACTTCTCCAATATGTAGATGACTTCCTGCTGTGTGCAGATTCCTTCGGTGACGCCTTCATATTCTCAGAAAGTCTCCTCCACTACCTGGTTGAGCAAGGTTGCAAGGCCTTAAAAAGCAAAAAGTCCAGAAAGAAGGTGATTTTCCCAGTCCTCTGCATCTCCCAAGGCACCTGACATCTCACTGAAGAAAGAGTTGCTGCAATCAAGGCAATACCTTTGCCTCAAGGTCAAGCAAACCCTTTATGGTGCCCTGAGATCTGACCCTTTCCTGCTTTCTCCAGAAGCTGTGGACAATTTTGAAACCCTGAAGGAGATCCTCTCAACAGCCTCTGCTTTTGGACTAAAAGACTTTCAAGACTTTCAAACTGTTTGTCTCAGAGAGGCAAGGACATGCCACAGGAGTTTTGGGCTCAGGCCCATGATAACAGACTCAGGGTATCACTCCTGTCAACTGGACTCAGTGGCCAGAGGGGGACCCTCCTGCCTCTGAGCCATCTTTGCAGCCCAAGTTCTCTTGGACAAGACTGCGGACCTCGTCTTGGGTCACCCCTTAATCCTTCTTGCTCCTCATGACATCACTGCCATCCTGAACCAGATCCAACCCAGACACCTGTCTTCACAAAGGCACCTCAGACTCCAGTGTGCCTTACTTCTCCCTGACAACATCACCATTCTCTGATGGGATACCCTCAACGCATCCACTCTACTTCCCCTTCTCGAGGGGGGAACGGAACCTCTGTGGAAGATGATTACCACTATACCGCCCATGACTGTTTTGAAGTGATGAAGATGGAGACATCACACCTGCCGACAGTCAGTGAAACTGCCCTTGAACATCCTGACCTGACAATCTTTGTGGATGGTTCCAGATATGCAGATGATACAGGATATGCAGTTACCACAGAAGATACAGTCCTCCAAGCCTCAGTGTTACCCCCCCTCCATGTCTGCACAAGAAGCCAAGTTGCAGGCCCTAACTATGGCATGCAAGTTGGCAGAAGGAAAACGAGCTAACATCTACACAGACTCAAGATATGCTCTGGGAGTGGCCTGCGATTTTGGGATCATCTGGAAAACTAGAGGATTCCCGACAGCAGCAGGAACTCCTGTAAAACACAGCACAGCTATCAAGAACCTGATGGATGCCTTACTGCTCCCAACGCAGGTGGCCATACTTAAAGTAAAAGCACACGGCAAACTGGTTTCCCAAGAAGCACGAGGCAATTATTTGGCAGATACTGCCGCAAAGCAAGCTGCAGATGGAATGCGAGAAGTGGTCAGCAGAGTGAATGCACCTATCCTGGATGACCCAATAGACACCCCTGAAGAGACTGTACAAACCACTATGATTCTACAAAACCTTCCTGTAAACAGGACTCACCTCAAGGAGCAACAAGAGACAGCTGACAAAGAAAGAAGAAAGGAAGAAAGAAGAAAAAGAAGTGTGGATCAAAAAAGGAGCCACAGAAGTTGAAGGAATCACGGAATTAAACAAGAGACTGCGTCTGCCACGTAGGCCGGAAGCCTATCCCGTTACCAACATGAATAGTGTGCAGATATGGTGTCCCAGAGGGTATAGAGAGTGATCAGGGGCCGGCTTTCACGGCCTCAGTAACCAAAGAGATATGGACAGCCTTAGGGGTCACACTAGCTTTCCACACTCCATACCATCCTCAGAGTAGTGGGAAGGTGGAAAGACTAAATGGCACAATAAAGTCTAGAATGCTAAAAATGTCTCAGGAAACAGGAATGAGTTGGCCAGACAGCCTACCCATTGCCTTGTTCAGTGTCAGGTACACCCCAAGGGGAAATCATGGTTTGTCACCCTATGAGATATTGTTTGGCTCAGCCCCCCAGACTGGGTTGTTATTTTTCACAACAGTTGCAACTGCAATCTGATGTATTAACTGATTATGTGACTGCCTTATCTCGAGAATTAACCCGTATCCATGCGCAAATGTTTTCTTCCATTCCAGATCCTGAGTTAGACACAGGATCGCACAAGTTGGTCCCTGGTGATTGGGTCCTGGTAAAGAAGTTTTGAGGAAACACACCCTTGAACCCAGATATGATGGTCCTTCCAAGTCATTCTGACAACCACCACATCAGTAAAAGTGGCCGGAAGGAACTCGTGGATACACGCCTCTCACCGCAAGTCCCCGTGCCCGAAGAAGAGGCTGAGGAGACCAAGCCATGATCCTGTTTATCCTTTTTGTTATAATCTTTGCTCAGGCCCAAGAGGTGGCCATCAAACAGAAAAATAACTGAAATCGCCCGAAATAAAAAAAAGACAAGAATGGGAAATCACTCCTAGACAGAATGACAATCAACGAGCACACAGATCAATACTTCACAAAAGAGTTTAGACTAACCATTGAGAATCCCAGCCCAGGGGACAGTGGGACCTATGTATTAGGTCTGTGGTGGGCAAATGGGTATCCCAGCTTTAGGAAACCTTTTCAACTGAAAGACATGTTCAATAACCCAGAGTGGACAGTTCCCCAATCTAATTCGAACCCCCTAAAGCCTCACATGCAAACATTAGGAGACATGGTAGCCATAGCAGACCCTACCTTTGAGGACACCATGGCTGCTGAGACCGGTTTTTCAGATGTCAACTTATGGCTCGAATGGATGAGGTACAATGCAGGGAAACATAACAAGACTAACTGCTACGTGTGTGGGGGGGCTAAACCACATCTAGGAACAGTCCCCCTTAACATACCCCCAGAACATGACACCTGTGTCCTTAGTTTGTTTACAAACACAGCTACAAACCACTCCCTATGTGAGTATTGGAAAAAGGAGTACCCCAAGTCACTAAAGCACCTAAACCAGCAGAAGGTATTAATATATATCCTGGCAATTATACATGTTATGGGAAGTACCCTTCACTGAGGGTTACTGCGAGTCTTATAGTGAGGTGTCTGCAGACCTAGTGCAGAATCAAGTCCAGTCTCTGGGAGATGGATGGATTTGTGGGGACATGAAAGTTAGAAGTAGAATGACAGGACAGTGGACAGGAGAATGTGCACTAGCTAAAGCCATAGTGCCCCTGCATATTCTCCCACAAACCCCAGAGCCGGCAGCCAGTGATGCACACAAATCAAACAGGAAACGTAGGAGTGCCCCAGCGGGGAGCTTTGACCCCCATGTATACATAGACGCCATAGGAGTCCCAAGGGGGGTCCCAGATGAATTCACAGCAAGAGACCAAGTAGCAGCAGGTTTTGAGTCACTGATTCCCATTATCACTGTAAACAAGAATGTAGACTGGATAAATTACATCTACTACAACCAGCAAAGATTTGTCAATTACACCAGGGACGCACTCCAAGGTCTGGCCGAACAGTTAGAGGCAACATCACACATGACTTTCCAAAACCGTATGGTCTTAGACATGCTCCTAGCTGAGAAGGGGGGTGTATGCAAGATGATCCCTGAGACGAATACATGCTGCACTTACATCCCAGACAACACCGGCCCAAATGGTAAGGTGACCTTAGCCATCCAGAAACTTGAGGACTTATCCAAAGAACTGAAACAGAACTACTGACCCAGATAGGGATAGCCGTCCTGACAATAGCTGCCATAATCTGCTGCGTCTTCCCCTGTATTAAGAAGTGTGTAGAAAAAGCTGTTGACCAAAATATCCCCACATTTGTGAACCAAGAGATCCCAGATGACGACGATGTCTATGTAGGGCTTGATGAAACCCAGGATGAAAGTTACACAGTACGCTCCGTTACAGTCACCCTTCCCCGAGATGCAACACCGTAGGGCTATAGGGACAGATAGCACCTGGCGGCATTTCACCAGCTGTATCGAGGGGGGTGGTGAACTAGTCACAGCCCTTTCTCTACATACAGCTTAAAAGAGTTGCAGTCAGTGAAATGAGCCGGGTGGAAAATGACAGGTTGTTCTCCAGTGTGAGGGACAGTTTTAAGGAAATACGCATTTCAAGGAGGGACTGTAATGGAATGTGATTATGAGTGTTATTGTGAAATGCCTATTTCTAATATAATCGCATAAATATAAGTGCTTATTTTCTTATAACCAGCTATTAGCCTTAATCATGCTCGAATTATATGTCTGCCAGCTTCTCCCTTCATGTGGAACAGAACTGCAAGAGTTAAAGAACAAAGCTGAGAAGAAGATTGCACCTATTTTCAGGCCTATGCAAGAGAAACGGGAACTGAAAATAAGACACCATAATTAGCTATGATAGTCTGCCATCTCCTTATACAGATATAACCCAGCAAAGCTTACATTTCGTCACAATAATGAATATGTATAATTTGTGGTTTGTACACGCTTGTTTTATTTGATATTTGATTTGATAACCAAATATCCGGCTCTCGGTATATCATCTTGAGCCCAGGAAGTAAATGACAGAAGTACCAAACTTACTGAACATGTCCGTGTCAGTGATTTGTGGTTGAGTGTGCACACTTTTACATCGAAGGTTCATTTGGCCAGGGGGACAGAAACAAGAGTACCGAGCGGTTCTGTTCGGTCCAAAACAGGGTGGAGGCCTAATCAGCCGGCCGGGCTCCTCGATGCAGGCTGGAGCGAAGATAGGGGATGCCCAGAGACAGATGGGTGGATGTTTGAGGCACTGTGGGCTTAGGATGACGGCGGGCCGCGGCTGTGTGGGTCGGGCTGAGTGGAGATCCCACCATCCAGCCGAATGCCTCAATACAGGCTGGGGCTGAGAGAGGGGATGCCCAGGGACAGGTTGGGTAGATTTGGAGGCTCACTAAGGTTGTCTGTGGCAAGGATGGCGATGGATTGTGGCAGGATTTGCGGAGCTCTACACCAGCACGTCTTCCTCGGTTCACAGCCGGACATGCCCCAAACAGCAGACACTTTAGCAAAGGAAGCAGCTTTGCATGGAGAATTAGTGATTCAACCTGAATCAGTTCCAGTAAATGTTATGAGGAAAACAGACACACAGATTCCCTCATTTGCAGAGAAACAGAAAAGGGATGCTTCTCTTTTTTCTTCTTCTCCAGGTGACCCAAAATCTTCCTTTGTGAAAACGGGATTTGTGCCATGGATGGGTTTCTGCGTCCTGTTATACCACAACACCTACAGGTGGAATTCACGAAATTGAATCATGAAAGTTTAGGTCACATTGGTAAGAAAAAAATGCTTGAAATTCTTAAAAAGAAGTTTTATTGGGACAAAATGGAAGAGACTGTAGACAATGTAATTGAATCTTGTCTAATTTGTCCACAAGTGAATCCTAGACCAAAGGGTCAGAAACCTCTTTTACAAAGAATTCCTCCAGCACACGGACCTTGGTCCACTATACAAATAGATTATATAGGACCATTACCATCAGGGAAAAATTGATTCAGATTTACTTTAGTTTTGGTTGACATTTTTTAAAAGTGGATCAATATCCTACCAGTTCGCAAAGATGATGCTTTAACAACTGCTAGGATGCTAATTAATCATGTTTTTCCAATTTAGGGTATACCAACAAATCTCAGTAGTGACAGAGGATCACACTTTACATGTAAAATAATGCAGGCAATGTGTAAAATCTTGGGAATAGAACAGAGATTTCATGAACCATATTATCCACAATCTGCAGGTATCAGCAACACTGTATTCTCCTTTTGAATTAATGACAGGAAGGAAAATGCTGCTTGTGTTTCCCAATGAACCTTTTTTGTCTGCGCCGCAAAGAGTGGCAATAGAGAAAACAAAATGGTTACAGATGTTACAGGAAAATTTGAACTACATTTTGCCACATGCAGCTACTTGTATGCAATAAATGGTTCCTCCACATATTTCTAAGTTTGAGAAAGGAGGACAACTATGATAAACATTTTCAGGAAAAGTGGACCGTGGCAAAGTAATTGGGAAGGTCCATTCGACATTTTGGATGTTCAAGGTGTAATGGTGCAAGTCCAAAGACCTCTCAATTCAGTAAACAATGCACGTAGACAACAAAAAAATGTGGGTACACACAGATCAATGCAAAATGTATGTGCCGAGATAATGATGCTGCATTTCTTTTTTTCAGGAATGATTTCTAAAAATCTGACCTGGAGGAATCATGGATTCCAAAGAGAAGGAAAGAGGATAACAAAAGAAAAGAAAAGTTTTAAAGAGAGAAGACTTATCATCAGCACAGGATTCATCTTTTCTCTAGTGACAATTTTATCTGTGGTAAAATTTATCACAAACTGTTCCAGTTATGCAGAGGTTAACAGGATTGAAGATTTACACAACAAAGACATTACATTTTTCAGAAACAAGATGATATGTAGACTTTGATATCTATATAGATAACAAAAGTGAGCAAGATACTGATATCAATACAGATCACAAAAGTGATAAAAAGACATTGATATTAATACAGATGACAAAAGTGATAAAGACAATGATATCAATATAGATGACAAAAGAGATACATTTAGATATACTAATATCAATACAGCTGAAGATTTGTTTGGATATGTATGCATAGGACGGGGATATGATTGGAATTGTATTTCATTTATAGCAATGATGTTGAAGTCAAAGTTAAAATAGAATCTAAAACAAAAATTTTTAAAATGCAGGGATAAACTAAATAACAGAACCAGAACCTTTGAATGTATTATAGTGGAAAGGGGTTTCAGGTCAGTATTTGTAAAAGGTAATGATTCAACAATTTGGTCTGCAGATGTTACTAATAATATGATAAGGTCTGGGAAATTACTTTACCCAGAAGAGCAATTTTATTACCCATTACAAAATTTAGTAAAAATATTAGATCCCGAACATTTAAATATAATAGGAGATGAAAAAGGGGATATTGTAAGATTATGGGATTTTAAAGTGACAAGAAAATTAGCTCACATAAGTGTTAAAATTAGTATTACTGTGGTAGATATGATTGTTCCAGAATATAAAGAGTCTCCACAGTCTTTAAACATCATTGAAGACGAAGAAAGTTTGCATTTGATATGTAGTACACAAATTTATTTACCCCAAAGTTCATCGTTAAAGGAATGGTGAATTTTTAGGTAACTTTCTTCACAGTACAACTAATATAATTCAGAAAGGAATTTTTGGTAGTGTGAATTGGATCAATGATAAATTTATTTATCATCAAATAGGTGTATCTTTAAATGATACCAGTACATATGAGTGCTGTATATCAATAGAAAATTATACATTGAAATGTGCTAATGCAAGTGTTGTTGTAATGTCTCCAAGGAAAACTCCATGTATTGATAAGAAAAGTGTTCCTGCTAATCCTTTCCAGATTAACCATTTCCAATCCAGAGCTCTCTCGAGAGAAAGGGAAAGTTTGTCATTATATTATGGAATGTTAATATTTCAGAATGGAAAATTTCAACAAGGTTTCCACAATGTCAAGGACATTTGGCTAATATGGAATTGGGTATTGAATGATGGTTTGGAATTAATATTAGGAATCATTACAGAAATAAGCGTGGTATTATTTAAGGTATTTTAGGAGGAGTCGGTACTATTGGAAGTATAACAAATGGTATGGATATTAAAACTTTAAAGTCTGATCTTGAGACTGCTGGTTTAGTGAGGAGTAAAAGTATTAAGATACAAAGAAATTTATATCAGATATTAGAAGATATGGTTATTAAGACAGCTAATGTAATTGGTCCATCTATATTAAATCTTCAAAATATTACTCTTAATTTAAAGACAAGTGAACAACATCCTCATATAGCCAGAGCATGTTTAGAAATTCGGTCCTATAAGTATATAGCTAAGGTTATGAAATCCCCTGTAATTATGTGTGGATGGAAGGTCTTTTGAGCTAATGACTTACAGATGTTGACATTTGAAGTTCTTAATTTCAAGAAGCTGTCAAGACATTTTGATTGATATTTCTGTTTATATTTTCTTAAAAGGAATTCATATATTACTGATATTCTGTTTGAGAAACTATGTGTATATTCATTCTGTGGCAGGCCGATTATCATCCCCCACTTCCTGTGTCTGGTGTTAGACATGCTTGTCAAATGGAATTCTTATGCCGCGTACACACGGTTGGACTTTTTGGCTGCAAAAAGTCCGACAGCCTGTCCGACAGACTTTCGACTGACTTTTGGCGGACTTGTGGCAGACTTTCTAACGAACGGACTTGCCTACATACGATCACACAAAAGTCCGACGGATTCATATGTGATGACGTACACCGGACTAAAATAAGGAAGTTGATAGCCAGTAGCCAATAGCTGCCCTAGCGTGGGTTTTTGTCCGTCGGACTAGCACACAGACGAGTGGATTTCTGGGTCCGGCGTAGTTACGACGTAAAGATTTGAAGCATGTTTCAAATCTAGAGTCCGTCAGATTTGCGGCTGGAAAAGTCCGCTGAAAGTCCGGGGAAGCCCACACACGATCGGATTGTCAGCCGTATTTTGTCCGTCGGCGTCCGTCGGACTTTTGTAGACGAAAAGTCCCACCGTGTGTACGCGGCATTACTCCTAGCCCCCACCCTTCTGGGGAGTGGATGGGAGTAATATGGGAGTGGTTAGTTTAGCGCAAAATTTAACAAAGGGATCCGGTTTATTTAAGTCAAGAGCTGGATGCAGGAACTCTCTCTTTTTCTTCTTCTCTTCAATTTTAGAAATCTGCATACAGACAGCTGCTCTCAGGATAAAGGAAATTTCAGCCATCTTTAGCACATGTCTTGAACTTATATTTTTGAAACAAACAACTTTATGTTATAATCTTTGATCTTATTTGAACCTACTTTTATTTTGTATTTGACTCTGCAACTTTTGTAAGTTTTTTTGTAACTTTTATGTGGAAATAAAATCACACTATATGATTCAAGCTGACTCAGTCAAAGAACTAAGAAATTTGTCTCACAATCATCCAGAAAAGGCAAAAGAGTCTTTTCACAGCTATATTGACTTTATTACAGTCAGAACACAACAGCTCAGCGGTGGAGATAATTGTACTTACTTCACATAGTTAGTACACCGGCTCCGACCAGAGCTGATGTTTTTTTTTTCGTTTGACCCGCTGGATTGAACGGAAAAAAAACCTATAGTGTGTGCCAGATTGTATGCAAGATTTGTATTTGCCTGTGTGTGTGCTGCCAGCTAGATATTGGGTAAGTCTTCCTCTAGTGGCAGCTGGTGCTATTGCAGGCTGTGTGTGCTTACTGTTTTTGGTTGCTACCTGTGTCTGAATTGGGTAACTTTGGGTTATTCTAGCACTTATGTTTTCTTTGCTTACCCACTTCAATACAGGGCACTTTCACACCTTCCTGCCCAGGCAAATTTTCAGCTTTCAGTGCTGCCACTTTTTAAATGACAATTGCGCAGTCATGCTACACTGTACCCAAACTACATTTTTATCACTTTGTTCCCACAAATAGAGTGTTCTTTGGTGGTATTTGATCACCTCTGCGGTTTTTATTTGTTGCTAAACAAATAAAAAAGGCCGAAAATTTTTTTTAAAAAAAGTTTTTCTTTTTGTTATAAGATTTTGGAAATAAGTAAGTTTTCTCCTTCACTGATGGGCACTGACAAGCTGCACTGATGGGCACTGAGAAGGCGGCACTGATGAGGTGGCACCAATGAGATGGCACTGATGAGGTGGCACTGATAGGGGGCACAGATAGGCAGCACTGATAGGTGGCACTGATGGACATTGATAGACGGCACTGATGGGCACTCATAGGTGGCACTAATGGGCACTGATACGCGACACTGATGGGTACTTATCAGTGGCACTGATAGACGGCATTTCTGGGCACTGATGGGCACTGTGCCCATCAGCACAGACCTCCCCTGTCAGGAGAGCAGCCGATCAGCTCTTCTCGCGTCTGTCAGACTCGAGTGAGGAAAAGCCAATTAACGGCTCTTCCTGTTTACATCGTGATCAGCAGTGATTGTACGCGGCTGATCACGTGGTAAAGAGTCTCTGTCAGAGGCTCTTTACCTAGATCGGAGTTGCGGTGTGTCAGACTGACACGCCGCAACAACGATCGCCCTGATGCGCGCCCCCGGGGGTGTGCAGTGGCTTGATATCCTGACAACATCATATGACATCCGGTCAGGATATCTCAACCACTTTGCCAATGTCATTTTGCTATATGGAGGGCGGCAAGTGGTTATAATTTTTCCAGTATGTTTGCCATCATGCCTCACTGTATACAGTTTACTTAAAGTGTATGTGAACCTTAATAATTTACTTCTCTTATTTGCTATTGTTGATCTTTTAAAGTGTTACAAAAGGTATTTTTTTAGAATTAAAATAATGAACATGTTATACTCACCATCTCTGTGCAATGGTATTGCACAGAGCAGCCCCAAACCTCCTCTTCTGGGGTCACCCACTGGCGATCTTGGCTCCTCCTCTTCTTCGTGTGCCCCCACAGCAAGCTGCCTACTATGGGGGCACACAGTGCGTGCCCGCTCCCGAGCTGTGTATCTATGGAGCTGTGCCAGAGGGGCTGAGTTTGTTCTTGGAGTCGAGGCGCAAAACAGAGAACCAAAATTACCAAACAGCCCTTTCGGGGGTGTCATTACATACATTTTTAAAGGAAATCTGTCTTCAAAGAGAGATATATATATATATATATATATATATATATATATATATATATATATATTGCGCAGCCTGTTGCATTAGGGTGTGCACACCAGAGCACAATCACACGTCTGTATATCAGCAGTGCAGTGGAGCAAAGATCGGTGTCAGTAGGGCAGTGGACGGTGTCAGTAGAGCAAAGATTGGTGTCAGTAGGGCAGTGGACGATGTCAAAAGTTTTTACTTTTTATTATTTGTTATTTTTACAATTTCATAATTTTTTTAATTATTTTTTTCAAAATTAAAAAAAAAAATTAAAATTTTTTAGGAGCCCCGTTATGGGACTTTGGTGAAATATCAAAGGTCTAAACAGAACCTTTCTCTGCAGCCTGCAGTAAACATAGTTTGCTATGCTTCAATTAAGAATGAAGACAGGAGCGATCAGTACAGAACACTTGCTGTGTTCATTTAGGAAAGGTAGGAGGAGGGGAGAGGAGGGAAGCTGGCAGCACTGCAGGGGGAGAGTGGAAGCAGGGGGAGTCGGCACCACACAGGATGATTAGGGTGTTCCCAGGCACACCCAGCACATGTGTATATATATGTATATATATATATATATATATATATATATATATATATATATATATATACACACATACATACATACATACATACATATATATATATATATATACATATACACACACACATCAAGGCTGCCATTGCTTATCACTTCTATATTTGTTTGCCTTCCTACATGAAAAGGTATTTAAACTTCAGTCAAATAAGCAGCTCATCTAGTTGGATTTCAATACAATACAACTCTTCCCCTAAGACAATTTTCTTGCTTCAGTACTTTCCGATCCACTGGCTTAGATCAAGCATGAACCTCTGGTGTTTCAACGTCACTCTATGTACATACTTTTTTCAGGTCAGTAACTAAAGTTAATGAAACCAAAGACCATGCTATTAGCACTTTTCTGAAGAAGGTCAATAACATTGGCAATATAATTTTACTCCTGCGCTGCAATCAATTTTATTTAAAGCTATGGCTAGCATGTAATCAGTGCGGCACTCATACATATATTTCAAAAACAATAAACCAATTGTGAAAAAAAAGTCAAATGGGGTCATTTGGGGGGGGGGGGGGGGGGGTTGTGCCATCTTGGCATTTTATGGTCTTGTAAACTGTGATAGGTAGTGAGAAGTGAAATCAAAAATTTACGCCCTTAGAAATCCTGAAGGCGGTGCTTGGTTTTCGGGGCCCCGTACGCAGCTAGGCTCCCAAAAAGTCCCACACATGTGGTATCCCCATACTCAGGAGAAGCAGCAGAATGTATTTTGGGGTGTAATTCCACATATGCCCATGGCATGTTTGAGCAATATATCATTTAGTGACAACGTTGTGCAACTTTGTTAAAGGGGCTTCCAGATTCCAATAAGCCCCCCGCCCGCAGACCCCCACAACCGCCGGGCAAGGGTTGTGGGGATGAGGCCCTTGTCCCCATCAACATGGGGACAAGGTGTTTTGAGGGGCTACCCCAAAGCACCCTCCCAATGTTGAGGGCATGTGGCCTGGTACGGTTCAGGAGGGGTGTGCCCTCTCATCCCCCCTCTTTTCCTGCAGCCTGCCAGGTTGCGTGCTCGGATAAGGGTCTGGTATGGATTTTGAGGGGGACCCCACGCCATTTTTTTTTTACATTTTGGCCGGGGTTCGCCCTTAATATCCATACCAGACCTGAAGGGCCTGGTATGGAATTTAGGGGGACCCCCACATCTTTTTTTTTTAAATTTTGGTCCGGGGTTCCCCTGTGGGGAATTCCCATGCCGTTTTTATCAATGAACTTATGTGCATTGTCGGACCGGCAATTCATTAATAACCGCGAGTAGTTTTAAATGACTTTTTTTCCTTTGATGTCATTTTGCTGTCAGACTGTTCTAAACACGGGAAACATACGCCCCTTTACAGGCATACTATAGACACCCCCCAGGTATGAAATTTAAAGGAATATTACACTTTTATTATTTCTGTTTAAGCATTATTAAAATCACTGCTCCCGAAAAAACTGCCTCTTTTAAAACTTTTTTTGCATTGATCCTTGTCCCCTGGGGCAGGACCCAGGTCCCCAAACACTTTTTACGACAATACCATGCATATAAGCCTTTAAAATTAGCACTTTTGATTTCTCTCATAGACTTTTAAAGGGTGTTCCGTGGCTTTTGAATTTGCCGCGAACACCCCAAATTCTTCGCTGTTCGGACTCGAACTCGAAGCTCATCCCTAATCTTGACACACGCTCTTATAAATTGTATAAGAAGAGGGTGATTGGCCCACTTGTAATCCGTCTTAGCTGATAGAGCTGAAACCTGTACTTTGAGTGTACTTGAATTGAGCCCTCTGGATAAATCTGCTTGAAGGAATTCCAAAACTTGCGGCACTTCCGGAGATAAAGGGTCCCAACCATTCTGCTGGGCCATTGACATGAACTTGTCCCATATTCTGTCATAAGTGACATTAGTCGTGTATTTCCTAGCCTGAAGTAATGTTGAAACGACCTCCTGTGAGCAACCTTGCTCTAGGAACCTAATCCTCTCAACATCCAGGCCATCAGATGGAGCTTCTCTGGGGCTGGATGGAGGAACTGACCTTGGTGAAGAAGATCTTGTGATAATGGAAGAGGTAGTGGGTCCCCCAGACTGAGCTGCAGCAGAGTCGTAAACCAAGGCCTCCTGGGCCAAAAAGGAATGATCACTATCACTGATGCCGAAGATCTTCTGAGCTTCGATAGGAACCTCGCAATCAAAGGCGTTGTAAATATGTACCCCAATTGGAAGTTCCACTGATGGAGAAGGCAGTTCACTCCCTCTGCAGATGGGTATGCCGCTCTCGAAAGGAACCTCTGACACTTTGTGTTTGAGGGTGTTGCTGCCAGATCGATTTCCGGAATTTCCCAAGTTTGGGTCAGGAGATTGAAGACTTGTAGGTTCAGGGACCATTCGTTGTTTGATAAGAACTCCCTGCTCAAACAGTCAGCTAGCAGGTTCTGAGCTGCTGGGACATATACTGCTCGCAGATCTAATAGAAATATCTGAGCCCATTCTAGGATGGGACGGACTTCCTCCAACAATGTACTGCTTCTGGTACCTCCTTGTCTCTGTATATATGTTACTGCCACCTTGTTGTCCATCCGGACTAGAACACTCTTCCCATTCAAGGATGGGCCAAAGGCCAGGAGAGCCTGGAAGGCTGCTCTGAGCTCTAGGACATTCGATACCAGATCCCTTGCTTGGAATTGCCATTGTCCTTAAGCCGCCTGGTTCCGATAATGGGCTCCCCAACCTGACTGGCTGGCATCCGAGGTGATCACCTCGGGCTCTAGGTGGACTATCGGTCTGTGTCTCCTTAGATTGTCTGTATGCATCCACCAAATTGACTGCTTCATGGTTCGATGAATGGTGATCAACTGGAGCATTGATGTTCCCCTCCACTGGGTAAGGAATGATTATTGCAATGTCCTCATATGCCATTGTGCCCATTGGATCATCAGTAGAGTGTCCGTCTTTGACCCTAGAATGGTCAGACAGATTCTTGCTGGAAGATATCTTGCCGCCATTAGCCTCCTTATCTTCTGTAATAAGGGCCCTATCTTTTCCTGAGGTATGCTGACTCTGTTTAATAACGTGTCGAGTTTCGCCCCTAAGAAAGTCATATTTTGAGTGGGCTGAAGACTGCTCTTCTTCCAATTGATCAACCACCCGAAACTTTGAAGCGTGTTGATCAGTATATGTCGATGAAGAATCAGTGTTTCCTGACTGTCCGCTAAGAGCAGGATATTGTCTAAATAATGATGGGGTCGCAGGCCTTTCTCTCTTAAGAACGCGATCACAGGAAGAAGAGTCTTGGTAAATGTCCTGGGAGCAGAGGAGATACCGAACGGAAGACACTGAAAATGGAAGTAATGATGGTTGACCGAGAATCGCAGATAATTTTGAAAAGCGGGGTGTATGGGCACGTGAATCTAAGCATCCAATAACTCTACGGAAAGCATCCAATCTCCTAAGTTTACAGCTAACAAAATTAATTGGAGGCTCTCCATTTTGAAAGCTTCTACTTGAATGCTTTTGTTGAGTCCCTTTAGGTCCATAACAGGCCGTAAGTCGCCTGTCTTTTTCCTTACCAGGAATAGAGGGGAGTAATACCCCCCTTCCTCTTTGGGAAATTGGAACTTCCAATATTGCCCCCTTCATTACTAGCTCTGCCACATACTTGAGCAGTAATCTCCTTTTGATTGGAGATGGCAGTCTGTTTGACTGAAAATGTTTTTTTGGTGTTTCTTCTATAAACTTCCATCTGTGACCATACTTTACTGTGGACAGTGTCCACGCGTCCTTTATGTGTTCCGTCCATACCTGCTCAAATTTTTTGAGTCTGGCTCCCACGCTCCCAGGTAGGATGGGTGCACCCTCAAAAAGACTTCTGGTTTTCCCCTGACGAGGGGGTCTTAGACTATTGAAGTCTCAAAAAGGATGATTGGGGATTCTTCCAATTCCTTTTGAATTCTCTATCTGGTCTGTATGTCTTTGCCTCCCTGTATTTCTCCAGGAGATTGCGTTTGAAGGTAGGACCCTTCTGCAGTTTGGGACGCCGGTCACAAAGAATCAAGCCCGACTTTCCACCTGTTACTTTGGAGATTGCCGAATCCAACTGTGATCCAAAGAGGTTAACTCCATTATAAGGGATCTTGCACCAATTAGACTTTGATGCAGCATCCGCCACCCATGGCTTGAGCCATAGAGCTCTTCTGGCCGTAACTGATGCCAGCATAGCCCTGGCAGAAGAACGAATTACATCCACTGCAGCTTTTGCCACAAAATCACCCGCCAGTTTCAATTCTTGAAGAGAACTGATTATCTTCTCCTGGTCAGCCCCATCACGAACAGATTTCTCTATATTGGCAGACCAACCAGAAATCGCTTTTCCTACTGCAGCTGATGCCATCGCAGGTTTACATGCACCACCTGCTGTGCAATATGTTTTTTTCATGTCTTGATCGATTTTTCGATCCAACATGTCCCGGAAAGTTACAGCATCCTCTATGGGTAAAGTAGCGTGTCTTGCAAGTCGCATCAAGGAAGCATCGACCACCGGTGGTTGGGATAGTGAATTCACCTTTTGTTCTTTCAAAGGATACAGTTTAGTAAATCTATTATTCAGATTAGCTCTCTTGTCCATTCTCTCCCACTCATCCTTGATGAGATCTTCCAGTTCCTCGATAAAGGGAAAGGACTGTGGTTCCCTTTATAGATTAGGGAAGTACTTCCAAACCTTGCGAGGGGTCTCTTTCACCTCCTCCCATCCTATGGCTTCCTTCACTGACTTTATGAAGGGCTCCACTAGAGTAAATTCAAATCCAGTAGCGGTCTCTGCCTCAACATTGTCAGAATCTGAATCTGAATCTATGGGCAGATTCTGAGCTACGGAAGATGTGCTCGGGCTGGCCTGGTCTTGTTCAGGAAGTGATGTCTCCAGGATAGTCTCCCGTACAGACTCTCTGATGAAGTCAGTCACCTCTCTTACAACAGATTCCTTTTCTCTGGTTGCTTCATTGAAGCATGCCTGGCAGGCCAATTTGTCTGGCAAAGCTGGAGCTCCGCACACCCAGCAAGCGTTTGCTGCAGGGCGGATGTGATAGCTCCTTTTGTGACGGGGAGAAGGTGACCTTCTATATGGGCGACTCTGGTGTGAGCAACTATAATGAGAGTGGCTGCGACCAGAGTGACGATGGCGAGATGAAGATCTTGAGCGACTTTTCCTAGATCTCCCATGACTCGAAGTATGACTGGAGCATCTGTGATGCTTGGAATTGGTAGATTTAGGCCTGGAAGGGCTACCAGAAATCGCATGATTAGCGAATATGCACTCTTTTTTCTCTCCTTCATACCTACCATGAATGCTGGCACCTCTTACCTCATATGATGAGGATGGTCTGCTTGGGCAGTGGCTTCCATGAAAACAGTGCACCAGAAGACAGTATCTGGAAACCATACAGTATAGGATTGCACGAGTAGTCACAGACATAAAAAGATCACTTATTAGCACAAGCAAAAGAGATGTGGACTTACCTGAGAGCATCAAAAATGCCAAGGAAAATCCTTTTGTAATAGGTAACCATCAGCATAAACTTACAGATTACAAGGCTTTTTAAATTCCTCTCCTCCGTCGTGCCGGAAATGACATCACCGCACATGTGCAGTAGTGCTATGTAGTCCCGGGCGCCATCTTGGAGAAGGGCAAAAAGTTCCAGTAGTATGACCTTACTTCCCCCGGCGCCTGTGCAGAGAGCTGATGAGGACACTGCAGCCATCTTGGAGATTCTCCTTGCCTGTGGAACTGTAGAGCCCAGCAGAACTTTAAAACACATAAAAATGAAAGGAAACGACACACTTACAGGAGTGGAGACAGGTAGGAAGCCACTGCGATTTTTTAAGCTTCTTTAAAGCTTGTATGTGCCAGAAATCATTGCCCCCGAAACCACCAGAGTGGGGCTCTCTCCATAAAGACTCCTTTATAGGCTGAACAGGAGAGACTTCCAGCCAGGAGAGGCTAACCTGGTCGGGCGATTATGGTAAGGGTGCAAAGTCTTGTCTTTCCAATCTTGTCAGATGAGAAAAAAAAAGAGAATGAAGTGGGGTGCCTCTCCTTCAAATTTATAGCTAACCAATCCTGTCAGGTTGTGGGGGCAGAGTCACAACCCAGTGTGTGCTGCCATGATGCGTCAGGAAATTTCATTTGGGTACAACATTGCATGACCGCTCAATTACCAGTTAAAGCAGCGCAGTGCCAAATTGTAAAAAGTGCTCTGGTAATTGAGCAGCCAAATCCTCTGGGGTTGAAGTGGTTAAAGAATACCTGTCTACTGCCCAAAGTTATCACAAGGGGGCGTTGGCTCCCTTGTGATAGCAATAAAGTAAAACAAAAAAGTGTTTAAAAAGTAAAATAAATAAAAATACATTTAAAAAATGTTAAAGCACCATAATTCATGATCAACTTTAAACTGATCATCTGTAAAGGCTTTTAAAGGACAATTTTAGTTACCGTCTTTTTTTTGCAATTTCATGAGTGTGCACAACTTTAAATATTGATATCTTTGGTATCTGTTTACTTGACGGAACATCATCTTGTAGATTTTACAAAATAATTGGGCATTATACTGTGTTTGTGTGTACGAAGATTAATTTTAACGTGTTTTTTCCTGGAAATTTGTGTTTGATAAATGGCTGCACAAATATTGTGTGACATACTGTATAAAATAGCAACACCCGCCAATTTATTCACCAGGGCCTCAGCTTTCAGAAAATATATTATGTTTGGGGGTTCAAAGTCATTTTTTTAGCAGAAAAGGAGATTTTAACATGTGTGTAAAAAATTTAAGTTGCGCTGGAGAGCAAATAGTTAAACATTAACAGGGTGATCTGGTGACTGACTTTCTGCAGGAAAGGCGTATCCATTTATTGCTTGTAATAACAACTGAGGACAGCTTCAAGTGAGATAAGACTGAATATTGGCAACCAGACACCCCAAGCAGCTTACCCCTATGCACAGTTTGACTTCTATAGCAACAAGGTCTCACCGTCTGGTAAGCGCCAGCATTTACTGTTTATTTTATTTATCTAAATTAATTTATTATATTATCCTGTATAGTATATTTTTTCTGGTTCACTTTGGAAGTGAATGTTTTTAATTTACTAAAATTGTTGGTATACTGCACATATTTCTTTGTTAGGCTCTGAGACTGCCATCAAAACAAAGTATTTAAATATACAAGATCAGACGCTAGATACAAGATCATATTATTTCTCTGCAAAATTCTAGATGCAGTCAAAGTGATTGTAAGGCTCGATTCACATCTATGCATGTTGCTTTTGAGCGTTTCTGCAGTGCTTTTTGCGGTGCTTGCTGCGTTTTTGAACATGCGTTTTTGCCGCTTTTTTGCCGCGTTTTGCGTTTTTTTTTTTTTTGTTTGTTTTTTTTTACAGTGTTTTTTTTTATAATGTATACAGTGTAAAAAAAAAAAATGCGGTACTTGCGTTTTGGATGCGGGTCCATTGAATTCTATTACATGCAAAACGCTGCATTTTGCATTAAAAAAAAGTCCCCGACCCTTTCCAAAAACACAGAGGCACAAAAATGCATTGATGTGAACATGTTCCATAGGAACCCATGTTAAAAAATTCCCATGAATTTATTTCTCTGGGGACCCTGATGTAAGGGGAGGCTCTCTGGGGACCCTGATGTAAGTGGAGGATATCTGGGGACCCTGATGTATTCAATCAATATTGTTTGTTTTAACCTCATTCTGTTCTATATATTGTTGTACTTATTCTTTGACTGTTTTGTTCAAAGGAGGGAGGATTGTATTGGGAGCACTGAAGTGTCAGGTGTGACTGTGTGGCTATGGCAAATGGTTTACATAGCTCACGGCATCACGGGTCAGGTAGAGGGCCCCTTAGCAGAATTTTGCTTAGGGCCCCAGGGAGGTCAGGATCGGCACTGCTTATAGCCCTAAACTAAAAACACTGCACCCCCTACCTCCTGAGGCCTTTTTCTCCAAAATTAAAGATGTGGAATTGATGGAGAAAATGACGGCTAGGATCCAAGACAGACTGAAGGCTCATAATAAGGTCTGGGAGCTATGGCACCTTCGGTAGGACCCATCTTAAACAGGTAAAAAAAAAAAAGAAAACAGCTACTTTGATTATTTCTTTCCCCCTTTTCCCGCTTTTCCCTTCTCTCCCTTCATATAGAGTATTCTTGTGGCTCTTATAGCCACATACGAGATGTTACAGTTTATTAAAATGAATCTGCAATGCATGCTAGACAAAATGGTAAAGTTAGATAAATACCTACACCAGTCCTTAAGCTTAGCATTAGTACTCATGAGTAAATACCTGAAAGTATTGTTACACAGTACGATCTGTACCTTTTGAATTTATGTACCTCTTTATTTTGTATCGCAACTACAAATTTTAACAAAAAATGTTATTTGGAAAAAAAATAAAAATAAAAAAATGTGTTTTTTTTTTTTTTTGCAAAAAAAATCGCGTTTGAAAAATAACTGCACGAATACTGTGTGAAAAAAAAATATTTTTTCATGTAAACAAAAAGTGTCAGAAAGGGCTTTGTCTTCAAGTGGTTAGAAGAGTGAGTGATGTGCGACATAAGCTTCTAAAAGTTGTACAAAAAATGCCAGGACAGTTAAAAACCCCCTCGGAAAGTAGACACCCAAGCTATTTGCTGATATGGATGTTGAGTCCATGGAATATTCTATATTTTGCCACAAGTTTCGGTTAAATTATTTATTTTTTAACAGAAAGTTGTCACTAAATGATATATTGCTCAAACATACCATACACCCCAAAATACATTCTGTTGCTTATCATGAGTATGGGGATACCAGATGTGTGAGACTTTTTGGGAGCCTAACCACGTACAGGACCTAAAAATCAGTCACCACCTTCAGGCTTTCAAATGGTGTAAATTTATTTATTTCACTCCTCACTGTCTATCACAGTTTCGGAGGCCATGAAATGCCCAGATAGCACATACCCCCCCCCCCCCCAATGACCCCATTTAGGAAAGTAGACACCCCAAGCTATTTGCTGAGAGGCATGTTGAGTATTTTTCAGATCTCGCTTTTTGTCACAAAGTTTTGAAAATTGGAAAAAGAAAAAAAGAATTTTTCTTTTCTTTCTTCATTTTCAAAAACAAATGAGAGCTGCAAAATACTTACCATGCCTCTTAGCAAATACCTTGGGCTGTCTACTTTCCAAAATGGCGTCATTTTGGGGGGGGGTGTTGTGCTATCTGAACATTTCAGGACCTCTGTAACTGTGATAGGTAGTGAGGTGTAAAATCACCATTTTACACCCTTAGAAAGCCTGAAGGCGGTGATTGGTTTTCAGGGTCCTGTACACAGGTAGGCTCCCAAAAAGTCTCACACATGTGGTATCCCCATACTCAGGAGCAGAACGTATTTTGGGGTGTAATTCCACATATAACCATGGCATGTTTGAGCAATATATCATTTAGTGACAACTTTGTGCAAAAAAAATAAATACAATTATTTGTCATTTTCCTGCAACTTGCGGCAAAATATAAAATATTCCATGGACTCAACATGCCACTCAGCAAATAGCTTGGGGTGTCTACTTTCCAAAATGGGGTAATTTTGGGGTGGTTTTGTGCCATCTTGGCATTTTATGGCCTTCGAAACTGTGATAGGTAATGAGGAGTGAAATCAAAAATTTACGCCGTTAGAAATCCTGAAGGCGTTGATTGGATTTTTTCGGGGTCCTGTACGCGGATAGGCTCCCAAAACGTCTCACAAATGTGGTATCCCAATACTCAGGAGAAGCAGCAGAATGTATTTTTGGGTGTAATTTCACATATAGCCATGGCATGTGTGAGCAATATATATTTAGTGACAACTTTGTGTAATTTTTTATTTTTTTTGTCATTTTCAATCACTTGTAACAAAAAAATAAAATATTCAATGGGCTCAACGTGCCTCTCAGCAATTTCCTTGGGGTGTCTACTTTCCAAAATGGGGTCACTTGGGAGGGTGTACTGCCCTGCGATTTTAGCGCCTCAAGAAATGAGATAGGCAGTCAAACTAAAAGCTGCGTAAATTCCAGAAAATACAGGTATACCATAGTTTGCAGACTATTAATTTTGCGCAAACCAATAAATATACATGTATTGACATTTTTTTAACTGAAGACATGGCTGAATACATTTTGGCCTAAATGTATGACTAAAATTGAGTGTATTGGATTTTTCTTATAACAAAAAGTAGAAAATCTTTTTTTTTCAAAATTTGTGGTCTTTTTCCGTTCATATCGCAAAAAATAAAAATCACAGAGGCAATAAAATACCATCAAAAGAAAGCTCTATTTGTGGGAAAAAAACGACAAACATTTCATTTGGGTACAACATTGCATGTCCGCTCAATTACCAGTTAAAGCAGCGCAGTGCCAAATTGTAAAAAGTGCTCTGGTAATTGAGCAGCCAAATCCTCTGGGGCTGAAGTGGTTAAAGAATACCTGTCTACTGCCCAAAGTTATCACAAGGGGGCATTGGGGGCAATAAAGTAAAACAAAAAAGTGTTTAAAAAGTAAAATTTATAAAAAATACATTGAAAAAATGTTAAAGCACAATAATTCATGATCAACTTTAAACTGATAATCTGTAAAGGCTTTTAAGGACAATTTTAGTTACCGTCGTTTTTTTGTCATTTCATGAGTGTGCACAACTTTTAAATATTGATATGTTTGGTATCTATTTGCTTGACGCAACATCATCTTGTAGATTTTACAAAAAAAATTGGGCATTACACTGTGTTTGAAAAATTGTGAAAAAGTTGCGCTACTAGTGAATCACAAGAAAAAAAGAGAAAATTAGCAGCTAGCATCAACAACGTGATAAGTTGTGTATAAAAATGGAAAATAGAAAATGCAGCGCTTATGGAACACAGATCACCCCCCCCCCCCCCCGGAATCAGCCTTGGGGGTAAGTATTCAAATAGTGAATCTAGAAATAATGTGTCAATGAACACTGAAAGTGACAACTGCATGAATATTACCAAATATACTCATAAATATATGGTACTAGTAAATGCTGAAAATACATGTGATGAGTCTATGGTGGACAAAGAGAATATCTATGAACTCCTTTGTATGATAATGCAAAGTCAATTGAAGAAGATGGTGGAAGATGTCTCTTCTAATGATGCTCAATGTAATATTATAACATCTATTAAGAAAAATGGTAAGAGATGTTTCTTCTAATGCTGGTAAGTATGAAAAAAGGCATACTTCACCATGCAGCAATCCAAGGTGTGTAAGAAATATTAGGGGATAAATAGGGAAAAACGGCGCTACCCGAAAGACCTGTTTGGCTCAGCCTATACAGGGAACGTTGTATAAACGTAATTTTATATATATCACAAGATTTCAAACCAATATGGGTGAAAGGGTGCTGTAATTAAATGGAAAACGAAAAATGTTGCAGAGTCACACTCCATTGGCTAAAGTACATATGTGTGGGTCAGTATATAATCGCGATTTATATACTGACCCACACATATGTACTTTAGCCAATGGAGTGTGACTCTGCAACATTTTTCGTTTTCCATTTAATTACAGCACCCTTTCACCCATATTGGTTTGAAATCTTGTGATATATATAAAATTACGTTTATACAACGTTCCCTGTATAGGCTGAGCCAAACAGGTCTTTCGGGTAGCGCCGTTTTTCCCTATTTATCCCCTAATATTTCTTATTTCTGCAGGACATTCCTAGGGAGTGTCTCTGTTTAAGGGAGGCAGCAACCTGTAAACACTTGGCCTATATACTTGTCCTAAGCGCGATTTTTTTCAACTTCACTTAATCCAAGGTGTGTATCTGGGATAACAGAGTCTGATTGCCAGACCGTTGTTCCTAATTTTTACAGACAGTCTATTGACTGGAATGGTACCAGCTGATTGGAAAAAAGCCAATGTAGCACCAATATTTAAAAAGGGCCCAAAATACATCCCTGGGAATTGCAGACCAGTTAGCCTAATATCAACAGTATGTAAACTCTTGGAGGGGATGATAAGGGACTATATACAAGATTTTAGTAATAAGAACGGTATCATTAGCAGTAATCAGCATGGATTCATGAAGAATCGTTCTTGCCAAACCAATCTACTAACCTTCTATAAGGTGAGTTGCCATCTAGATAAAGGAAGGCACGTAGACGTGGTGTATCTGGATTTTGCAAAAGCATTTGACACAGTTCCCCATAAACGTTTACTGTACAAAATAAGGTCCGTTGGCATGGACCATAGGGTGAGTACATGGATTGAAAACTGGCTACAAGGGTGAGTTCAGAGGGTGGTGATAAATGGGGAGTACTCGGAATGGTCAGGGGTGGGTAGTGGGGTTCCCCAGGGTTCTGTGCTGGGACCAATCCTATTTAATTTGTTCATAAATGACCTGGAGGATGGAATAAACAGTTCAATCTCTGTATTTGCAGACGATACTAAGCTAAGCAGGGCAATAACTTCTCCGCAGGATGTGGAAACCTTGCAAAAAGATCTGAACAAATTAATGGGGTGGGCAACTACATGGCAAATGAGGTTCAATGTAAAAAAATATAAATAAATGCAATTGGGTGGCAAAAATGTGAATGCAATCTATACACTGGGGGGAGAACCTCTGGGGGAATCTAGGTTGGAAAAGGACCTGATAGGCTCAGCAATGGCATGCAATGCCAAGCTGCTGCTAACAAAGCAAACAGAATATTGGCATGTATTAAAAAGGGGATCAACTCCAGAGATAAAACAATAATTCTCCCACTCTACAAGACTCTGGTCCGGCCGCACCTAGAGTATGCTGTCCAGTTATAGGCACCAGTCCTCAGGAAGGATGTACTGGAAATGGAACGAGTACAAAGAAGGGCAACAAATCTAATAAAGTGTCTGGAGGATCTTAGTTATGAGGAAAGGTTGCGAGCACTGAACTTATTCTCTCTGGAGAAGAGACGCTTGAGAGGGGATATGATTTCAATATGCAAATACCGTACTGGTGACCCCACAATAGGGATAAAACTTTTTCGCAGAAGAGAGTTTAACAAGACTCGTGGCCACTCATTAAAATTAGAAGAAAAGAGGTTTAACCTTAAACTACGTAGAGGGTTCTCTACTGTAAGAGCGGCAAGGATGTGTAATTCCCTTCCACAGCCGGTGGTCTCAGCGGGGAGCATCGATAGCTTCAAGAAACTATTAGATAAGCACCTGAATGACCGCAACATACAGGGATATACAATGTAATACTGACACATAATCACACATAGGTTGGACTTGATGCATTTCTGTCTTTTTTCAACCTCACCTACTATGTAATACTCTTACCCCAAAAGGTGGACACACACGCCATACAGCGGTGGGTCAAACTAGCATCATACCGTCGTTTCAAATCGACTCTCCAACAGAGACCCTTGCGGTAGGATGGTGTGTGCATGCGTCTATATAGAGAGGGATCAGGGTGAATATTTCACACCAGGAAATCCGGCTGGTAGGAGTTCTTATTCCTCAAAACGACATCGAACTGCCAGGTGGTTATAGTCCTGTTATCCCACAGGCCTTGAGTCCAAGACTGATACTGAGACTGTTAAAGCAGCGCAATGCCAAATTGTAAAAAGTGCTCTGGTAATTGTGCAACCAAATCCTCTGGGGCTGAAGTGGTTAAAGAATACCTGTCTACTGTCCAAAGTTATCACAACGGGGCGTTGGCTCACTTGTGATAGCAATAAAGTAAAACAAAAAAGTGTTTAAAAAGTAAAATAAATAAAAATACATTTAAAAAACGTTAAAGCACCATAATTCACAGTTAACTTTAAACTGGTAATCTGTAAAGGCTTTTAAGGACAATTTTAGTTACCGTTGTTTTTTTGCCATTTCATGAGTGTGCACAACTTTAAATATTGATATCTGTTTACTTGACACAACATCATTAAAATTGGGCATTATACTGTGTTTGTGTGTACGAAGATTAATTTTAACGTGTTTTTTCCTGGAAATTTTGTGTTTGATAAATGGCTGCACAAATCTTGTGTGACATACTGTATAAAATAGCAACACCTGCCAATTTATTCACCAGGGCCTCAGTTTTCAGAAAATATATTATGTTTGGGGGTTCAAAGTCATTTTTTAGTAGAAAAGGAGATTTTAACGTGTGTAAAAAATTTACGTTGCGCTGGACAGCAGATAGTTAAACTTTAACAGCGTGATCTGGTGACTGACTTTCTGGAGGAAAGGTGTATCCATTTATTGCTTGTAATAACCATTGAGGACAGCTTCAAGTGAGACAAGACTGTATATTGACAACCAGAAACCCCAAGCAGCTTACCCCTATGCACAGTTTGACTTCTATAGCAACAAGTTAAAAAGAAAAAAGAGAGAGAAGTGGGACTTTAAATGAAGCACACGGCAGCACAACGCAGGTCAAGTGACCAAAATTCATTTATTTGTTATAAACCATGGTATGTAAAAAACATTTTGGGCATTCAACCTCTAAAATGCTGTGGGCATCAAGCCTCTATGTAATAAACCATGAATTGATTATACATAAAATACACATAAATTACACACGCACACGGTCGGATTTTCCGATGGACATTGTCCGATCGGAGCGTGTTGTCGGAAATTCCGACCGTGTGTGGGCTCCATTGGACATTTTCCATCGGATTTTCCGACACACAAAGTTGGACAGCAGGAGATAAAATTTTCCGACAACAAAATCCGATCACGTCAATTCCGACCGTGTGTGGCCTGTTCCGACGCACAAAGTACCACGCATGCTCAGAAGAAATTCCGACACGGGACAGCTCGTTCTGGTAGCGTTCGGAATGGATACAGCACTTTCGTCACGCTGCAATGTTCAAAATGGTTTAATACAGCACACTCTCTTCTTCTTTATAATGTGACAAGAATTAAGTAGTTTTGATGCTCATATCAGTGGCGGAATTATAGGGGTCGCTGAGGTTGCCATGGCGACCGGGCCCCTTGCTGCAGGGGGCCCTTGAGGGAACAAAGCTCCCCGATCCTAAGCCGAACTGTATTCGGCACTGTGCAGGGAGCTGCTCACATTGATTACAAAGTGAAAGCAGTGTGTGCTGTGCTCTTTGTCTCCCCCTACAGTGCAGTACCCGGCAGGAAGAGCTAAGGTAAAGGTCTGCCGTTTTTTATCTACTGTATGTGTGTTTATATGTATGTGCATGTATGTGTGTGTGTGTATGTGCATGTGTGTGTGCATGTATGTGTGTGAGTGCATCTATGTATATGTGCATGTGTGTGTATCAGTGGCGGTGCGTCCATAGGGGCGCATGGGCGCCGCCCCCTCTCTCCAGGCACCCCTCTATCACAAATAGATAGATTCACGCATAGCGTGAATCTATCTATCTATGGCCGCCACTGCCCCCCCCCTATTCAGAGGCCTGGCCCCTTTTTGGACGCCGGGCGCCTGAATTACACCGGCAGGGGTGTTTTTAAAGCACTAATAGGCTTTAAAATAGGTGAACTGCGAGTGCCATGCTTGGCGCTCACAGTCCACCCAGGTGTGTTAGAAAAGCGAATAAATATTCGCTTTCCTAACACTGAACCGCCTCTCCACCAATCAGGTGCTTGGGTCTGTTACCTGTCACCTGATTGGCTGAAATGACAGGCGGCGCTATTGGATGCCTATCAGGAGGAGAGGATGGGAGGAGACGCATGGAGGACCCCGCTCGTCGACGTCACCTGCTGCCCCACCGAGACAGGGTAAGTGCCGGGCAGACTGCAAGCGGGCAGGGGGATCACAGTGGCAGCATTTGATGGAACAGTGGCTGCGTTTTAGGGCACAGTGGCTGCGTTTGATGGGCACAGTGGCTGCATTTTTATAGGCACAGTGGTGGCAATTGATAGGCACAGTGGCTGCATTTGATGTGCACAGTGGCTGCATTTGATGGGCACAGTGGCTGCGTTTGATGGGCACATTGGCTGCGTTTGATGGGCACAGTGGCTTCATTTGATGGGCACAGTGGCTTCATTTGATGGGCACAGTGGCTGCGTTTGATGGGCACAGTGGCTGCGTTTGATGGGCACAGTGGCTGCGTTTGATGGGCACAGTGGCTGCGTTTGATGGGCACAGTGGCTGCGTTTGATGGGCACAGTGGCTGCGTTTGATGGGCACAGTGGCTGCATATGATGGGCACAGTGGCTGCATATGATGGGCACAGGGGTGGCAATTGATGTGCACAGTGGCTGCGTTTGATGAGCACAGTGAGGCTGCAATTGATGCGTTTTTTAAAAAAAAATTTCAGTTTGCTTGCGCCCCCCAAAAAATTTTGAGCACCATCTGCCACTGGTTTATATGTGTGTGTATTTATGTATGTGTGTATGTATGTGTGTGTGTGTGTGTGTATGTATGTGTGTTTACATGTATATATGCACATTTTATGTATGCGCTTTCAATCCTGACCCCCTATATGTGTCTCATTAGAACCGATTTTTTTTATTTGCTTGTTCATAGTACCAGCAAAAAAAAAATGCTGTTCCTCTGAAAAGTGATCCATGCTCAGATCGCTTTTCAGAGGCATTTGACAGCCGGTAAAGAGGCAATATGTTGCCTCCTGACCGCCTGTTTTAACCCCTTAAATGCATCATCGCTATGCTGCAACTGCATGCAATGCACACAGTTGCAGGTTGGTTGCAGTGCAGCCACTTCAAGGGTGCCCTGACTGGAAAAAGATTGAGAAACACCGACATAGAGGAACCCATCTCTCCATTTTCCTCCTGCAGCCGCTGAATGCATGTGGGAGGGAGAGGAGGAGAAGCGGGGGGGGGGGGGAAATCTATTCCTTTACATGCAGCCACCCACTTGTGACCGGACCCTGGTGTTCCGCCATCGGGCTCGGAGAAAAGAGACCTGTCCGGGGGTCAGGGGGGCCCTTAATGGTTTCTTGCATCGGGGCCCTGATGATTCTAGTTACGCCTCTGGCTCATATTCACACACACTTCTCACAAACTTATTTCGTTACTATTTATCGGGATTCCCTCAATATATTTAGATTTCTCACATCTGACAACAACATTTTTTGTTATTTTTGGACTTTAATGTAGATTCTTTTTTTGTGTTTCTCTTTTTTATTTTTTATTTTTTTTTGGTGATTTTGATTTGTACTCCCGAAAATGTTTGTGTGTGTTTTTGGTGACAAGTTCCCACAACTCCACTAATATTCTGTTCTATTTAATCTGTAGGAGATTATTTGGTGTTGTTGTCCCTTGTTAATTTCACATTGTACTTTAGAAATGTACCTGAATCCTCACCAACAAACTGTCCTTTTTGGATGAAAACACACACAGGAGAGTAGAATTTCCCCCAAAAAATTTTATTAAGGGCTCACAACTAAACAAAGAGGGAGGCAACGCTGGAGAAACTGCAGAAGTGGGCGAAGCCTTGGACCCCCAGGGCAGACATCAATTATTTAAAAGCAAAATTGGTGGCCTGAGGAGTCCTTATCTAAGGGAGGGCAGTCTGGTCCAGAAGTCCCAGAGATCCGGAAAGCAGCAGATGACATCTGTGTCCCCAGGCTGTGGTCATACGAGAGACTGCAGCTTTTGTCAGACCAGACTGAACCCAGGGTCATTACTCTTTGGTCTTCTTTCCACGCCTCCTTCCAGCCTTTGGCTGTGGTGGTGGAGTTGTGGCAGCAGGAGGAGGAGGAGGATCGTCCCTCTCCATGACATCCGTCTTGTGTGTCAGTTCCCCACTCAACCCCTTACGTAGGACTTTATAAATCAGGTCCTCAGAGATCCTGCGTTGACCCTCCTGCATTCCCTGCAATTTTGTGGCAGCCATGCAGGCAAAGGCCTCTTCAGGACTGGGGAAGGCTCGGAGGGACGCAGAAGCCTCCTGGATCAGCCTGTATGCTGAATCCTGCACGGGACTCGGAGTGGCCTTCCTGGCTCGTTTATATGGCAGGCGGAGGGGAGGGACCTGAGACTCAGTCAGGCTGCGACTGGTCCCTGGCTTCTCTTGGCTGCCACTTAGCCCCGCCTCCTCCTGGCTGCCACTAATCCCCGCCTCCTCCTGGCTGCCACATTCCACAGCCTCCTCCTGGCTGAGGTCTTCCTGTGTATGAAAAAGGGACATAGTTTTAGTTTTTTATTCATCAATCACACACAATTTTCACCTCCTGACTGCTGCAAATTGAATGTTAACAAATATAACAACAGACTATCCTTCTGAGCCCAGCAGTTTTCATTCTTGTCCCAATTTTGGGTGCCCACTACTGTATTGATATGTAAAGCACTTTTTTTAATCAGCAATTAGTGATCAATAATAACATCTAATAAACATCATTTATTTATTGCCCAGAAATCTGTAGAGGAATGCTATACCTGACTCCAGCTGGGCTCCTCCACTTCTTCCTGGCTGGAAGGCCCAGGTTGGACATCCGAAGCCTCAGCTGGGATGGAAGGAAGAGTGGAGAGGGATTCCCTGACTTCAGTGTGGTCTGACAGAAATCGCAGTCTCTCATAGTACCACAGTCTGGGGACATAAACGTCATCTGCTGCAGCTCCGGACCTCTGGGAATCCGTGACCTTCTTGCGCTCCCTAAGATAAGTGCTCCTCAGGCCACCAATTTTAGCTTTTAAATAAGGGATGGTTGCTGTGGGGACCACCGGCTTCACCAACTCCAGCAGTTTCTCCAGCGCTGCCTGCCTCTTTTGTTTATGGTTATAGTGGGGGTGTCTCACTTGCCACAGACAGGGCAGCTCCCTGTACTTGTCTATGAACAGGGGCAGGAAATTGTGGTCGTTGAACCCATCCATTTTCTCTGCAAGACACAACACAAGACAAACCCTAATGTCAGGCCAAACTCCCCTAGTCTTGTTACAATATAGGCTTCCATTTCGAAGCAGTATAGGCCCAAGTTTAGATCCTACCTTCGTTAGCACGATCGGCGTCTCCGATGCTCCTTCCTCCGCTCACAGATCGTACGTAAGACGCGCACGTTACGATTTATACACACTGCATATGCGTATAACTCCGCCCGCCCCTGACGTTCTTTCTAGTCTAGTCCCCGCCCCTTTTCGTTCGGCGCAGTGGAGGAAGAGCACATGGCGGAGAGACAGCAGGATAGTGCTAAGTACAGCAACGAGGAGGAGGAGGAGGAGGAAAGGCTGGAGCCTGAAACGTCCCGATCCAGAAGGAGATTAATATGTCCTTTGGGGAGATGTTGGACATCCTGAAGAAGGCCGACTATGATGGAAAGTATGGGCCTTACCCCAACCCCAATGTCAGAAAGGCCAAGATCATGGCGAAAGTGGTCTGGAGTCTGCACCGGAAATTCGGGATACGACGATCGAAAGATCAGCTCAGGAAACGGTGGTCGGACCTGAAATTACGAGAACATGAGCAGTACAGAAAGATCCGGAGAGTGCTGCAAAAAAGTAAGTAGTTGTGCTGTGTTCCTATTCTTTATGTTTATTACGTTCGTGCTGCTCCATGTGCTTTTAGGAACTGTTGTACAGTTTAAAATGGTAACTTTCATGTTCATGGGCACATTATTCGTTCGGATCACACATTGTTATTTCGGACGATAAAATACCATTGTTTAGGGCATATGCATTTGGCCACCATTTGCATTTGGCCACCATTTTGACGCCCTATACTTGTCTTCAAAGAATTGGGTTGTGTAGATGGCTTTGTTACTAGAATGAAATGCAAACTAGATTGTGTGTAAAGAGAGGACACTGAGCAGCTGTTTTCACATCGGGACACTGGAGCACTAGTGTGGGACACAAGAACACCATTTTTATTAGGGGGGCACACAGGTGCTGCAGTGTATACTATAGGGGGGTCTCCATCTGTGAAGCTTGTACTAAACAGGTAAAGTATTGCAGCTTGACAAAGGACACTAAAAAAGCTACATCTTGGAACTCGGCTAAAATAGATCATTGTACCCCACTTCCAAGCAATGTTTCATCTTTCTAGTTCTGCCATCAAATATCTGTGTGCTAATTATACCATTTTTGTTTTACATAGGGGAGAAAAGACTCGGAGGACACCCCTCATCCGAGGAGACCAGAGACCCCCCTCTGGAAGAAGGTGAAATCCCCCCAACACAAGCTGAGCAGGAGGAAGAAGACGTGGTGGAAGTAGTTACCACAACAGGTGAGTGTCTGCGACCACAGGCTCAGATAAGAGATGGATGGCGGCATTTTTTTTCGACCTAATTTATTTTGGGTTTCCTCTCTTTTTAGGTGATCGTGAGGTTGTGGATGAAGATCCTTTCACATCCGAAAGTGCCCAGATCCTGATCGGGGAGATCATGGGGTGTAATTTACAATTGGAAAACATCAAGCAAAACATCAATGATGTTATTCCAAAATATAAAAACATCATTGATGTTTTGGGGCGAGTTTAAAACCCCTCCAAATCACTTTCTTCTTTTGTCTGCTACAATGTGCGAAATGTTTTTGTGATTTTTCCCAAAGCCAAATTTGGAGGATGCACACAGTGTGTCAACATGTGCTATCTGCCATCACGGGAGATCAATGGATGCGTTTTGGGGGTTCAACCCCTTCCTCAATAATAAAGTAACGGTGAGGAAGGGCTTTCTCCCCCAAAACACGTCCCTTGATCCCCCGTGATGGCAGGTCGCACATGTTGACATTGTGAAATTGGTGTGCATCTTCCAAATTTGGCTTTTCCTGGGGTGATTTCCCCCCATCTGAATGCAATATCAAACACAGTTCCTAAATACTCATGTCTGATATTGCCTTCCAGTTCTACCAAATGTGAACTTTGTAAGATCAAGATTTGTGTCTTTCTTGTTGGTTTTACACAGGCCTGTTTTCTATAAAATGCACATTTTGATTTTGGATAATGACACCACAAAAATTGGTATACAACAAACATGTTGGTTTGTCAGAAAAACCTTTGGTAAATGCACATGTGATTGTGCAGGTATTAAAAAGATTGTTCATCAAGAATGTGTGGATTATTGTCTCAATGCTACAACACTTTTGGGGTGATGTAATTGTTGTTTTATGAGAAAATGGGGGTAATTTCCTAAGGGGAAATCCACTTTGCACTACAAGTGCAGTTTCAGTGCAGTTGCAAGTGCACTTGTAGTGAAATGTGTCTTTGCATTTAGTAAATAACAGCCAACAGTGCTTTGTATAAGGTTACACAATCACGACATTTTCTGCACTCCACACATTTCTGTCAGGGTCAGCTCAAACAAACACAAGCAGTAAATGTCCACAAAGAAGAGCCTGGGGGGAGATGCTTGTCGAGAACTTGGGTGACAGTCAGGAGGGGTAGAGGGGGAAGTGCCAGGGAGGCCGATCCAGGACTGGAGCATCCCAATAAGTACGCTCCATTAAGTGACATTGGTGAAACCAGTCAGGGACCAGCAATGCTGGAGCTGAGGGACTCTCCTAGCTGCCGGGGGAAGAACTCCTCCAGTGAGAGTGGGGGGGGGCAGCAAAGGGAAAGGAAAGACAGATTCTGGTGGTAGGGGACTCAATTCTTTGAAGGACAGAGAGGGCAATTTGTAACCAAGACCTGAAGCGTCGAACAGTATGTTGTCTACCGGGCGCTCGGGTTCGGCACATCACGGATCTTGTGGACAGATTACTGGGAGGGGCTGGGGAAGACCCGGCTGTCATGGTGCACGTTGGCACCAATGACAAAGTCGGAGGCAGATGGAGTGTCCTAAAGAACGATTTTAGGGACTTAGGAGCTAAATTGAGGAAAAGGACCTCCAAGGTAGTATTCTCAGGAATATTACCGGTACATCGAGCCACACCAGAAAGGAAGAGGGAGATTAGGGAAGTAAACAAGTGGCTGAAGAGCTGGTGTAGTAAGGAGGGGTTTGGGTTCCTGGAGGACTGGGCCGCTTTCTCAGTCGGTAACCGGTACTATAGAAGGGACGGACTGCACCTAAATGAGGAGGGTGCAGATCTGCTGGGAATGAAGATGGCCAAAAAGTTAGAGGGGTTTTTAAACTAGGCGATGGGGGGGAGGGTCCAGAGGCAGAGATAGCCAGCGCGGAAGATATTCCAGAGGGTAGTATTGGGGGCATTAGTGGTAGGTTAACCAAAGCACAAAAACACAAGGTGAGTATAGTAGCAAGTCCTAGTTGCAATCTCGAAACACCCAATACGAGGACAATATGCGACCGGTCTAAACTATGTGGCATGTTCACCAATGCCAGGAGCATGGCAGACAAGATGGGTGAACTAGAGATACTGTTGTACGAGGAGGATTTGGATTTTGTGGGAATTTCAGAGACCTGGTTCAACAGCTCTCATGATTGGCTGGCAAACATTCAAGGGTATACCCTTTACCGCAAGGATAGAGAGGGTAAAAAAGGGGGAGGGGTATGCCTATATATCAAGAATAATGTACAAGTGAATGTGAGAGATGACATCACTAAGGGAGCTAGGGAGGAGGTGGAATCCTTATGGGTAGAGCTCCAAAGGGATGAAGCTAAGGGGAAAATAATACTGGGAGTATGCTATAGGCCCCCTAACCTGAGGGAGGAAGTGGAGACGGATCTCCTATCACAAATTGGATTAGCAGCAAGGATGGGAAGTGTTATCATAATGGGGGATTTTAATTATCCAGACATAGACTGGGCAGAGGGAACCGCGCATTCATTTAAGGCTCGCCAATTCCTTAATGTCTTGCAGGACAATTTTATGGGTCAGATGGTAGACGCACCAACTAGAAATAAAACATTACTGGATCTACTGATTACCAACAATACAGACCTGATCACGGATGTGGAAATACGGGGTAATTTAGGTAACAGCGATCACAGGTTAATTAGTTTCAGTATAAATCACACAAATAGGAAACATAAAGGGAATACAAAGACACTGAATTTCAAAAGAGCCAACTTCCCTAAACTACAAACCTTGCTAAAAGGCATAAACTGGGATAAAATATTAGGAACAAAGAATACGGAGGAGAGATGGGTTTGCTTTAAGAGCATATTAAATAAGGGCATTAGCCAATGTATCCCATTGGGTAATAAATTTAAAAGAGCGAACAAAAGTCCTGGATGGCTTAACTCCAATGTAAAAATGCATATAAAAGCAAAGCAGAAGGCCTTCAAAAAATACAAGGTTGAGGGATCATCCTCAGCATTCAGACTTTATAAAGAATGCAACAGGAAATGTAAGGGTGCAATTAGGACGGCTAAGATAGAACATGAAAGACACATAGCGGAGGAAAACAAAAAAAATCCCAAGAAATTCTTTAAGTATGTAAACAGTAAAAAAGGGAGGACAGACCATATTGGCCCCATAAAGAATGAGGAAGGACATCTGGTTACAAAGGATGGGGAGATGGCAAAGGTATTGAATTTATTCTTCTCCTCAGTCTTCACGAGTGAATCAGGGGGCTTCAGTAACCAAAACTGCAGTGTTTATCCTCATGACACAACACAGGAAGCACCTCCATGGTTAACAGAGGACGGAATTAAAATTAGACTTGAGAAACTTAACATTAATAAATCACCGGGACCAGATGGCTTGCATCCAAGGGTACTTAGGGAACTTAGTCAAGTGATTGCCAGACCGTTGTTCCTAATTTTTACAGATAGTCTACTGACTGGAATGGTACCAGCTGATTGGAGAAAAGCCAATGTAGCACCAATATTTTAAAAAGGGCCCAAAATACATCCCTGGGAATTACAGACCAGTTAGCCTAACATCAATAGTATGTAAACTCTTGGAGAGGATGATAAGGGACTATATACAAGATTTTAGTAATAAGAACGGTATCGTTAGCAGTAATCAGCATGGATTCATGAAGAATCGTTCTTGCCAAACCAATCTATTAACCTTCTATGAGGAGGTAAGTTGCCATCTAGATAAAGGAAGGCCTGTAGACGTGGTGTATCTGGATTTTGCAAAAGCATTTGACACAGTTCCCCATAAACGTTTACTGTACAAGATAAGGTCCATTGGCATGGACCATAGGGTGAGTACATGGATTGAAAACTGGCTACAAGGGCGAGTTCAGAGGGTGGTGATAAATGGGGAGTACTCGGAATGGTCAGGGGTGGGTAGTGGGGTTCCCCAGGGTTCTGTGCTGGGACCAATCCTATTTAATTTGTTCATAAACGATCTAGAGGATGGGATAAACAGTTCAATCTCTGTATTTGCAGACGATACTAAGCTAAGCAGGGCAATAACTTCTCCGCAGGACGTGGAAACCTTGCAAAAAGACCTGAACAAATTAATGGGGTGGGCGACTACATGGCAAATGAGGTTCAATGTAGAAAAATGTAAAATAATGCATTTGGGTGGCAAAAATATGAATGCAATCTATACACTGGGGGGAGAACCTCTGGGGGAATCTAGGATGGAAAAGGACCTGGGGGTCCTAGTAGATGATCGGCTCAGCAATGGCATGCAATGCCAAGCTGCTGCTAACAAAGCAAACAGAATATTGGCATGCATTAAAAGGGGGATCAACTCCAGAGATAAAACGATAATTCTCCCGCTCTACAAGACTCTGGTCCGGCCGCACCTAGAGTATGCGGTCCAGTTCTGGGCACCAGTCCTCAGGAAGGATGTACTGGAAATGGAGCGAGTACAAAGAAGGGCAACAAAGCTAATAAAGGGTCTGGAGGATCTTGGTTATGAGGAAAGGTTGCAAGCACTGAACTTATTCTCTCTGGAGAAGAGACGCTTGAGAGGGGATATGATTTCAGTTTACAAATGCCGGACTGGTGACCCCACAATAGGGTTAAAACTTTTTCGCAGAAGAGAGTTTAACAAGACTCGTGGCCACTCATTAAAATTAGAAGAAAAGAGGTTTAACCTTAAACTACGTAGAGGGTTCTTTACTGTAAGAGCGGCAAGGATGTGGAATTCCCTTCCACAGGCGGTGGTCTCAGCGGGGAGCATTGATAGCTTCAAGAAACTATTAGATAAGCACCTGAATGACCGCAACATACAGGGATATACAATGTAATACTGACACATAATCACACACATAGTTTGGACTTGATGGACTTGTGTCTTTTTTTCAACCTCACCTACTATGTAACTATGTAACTTGAGGTCCTGCAGGCTTCTCCCTGTGGCCAAATACCGCAAGGTAGCGACCAACCTCTGCTCCGGAGTGATGGCTTGCCTCATGCAGGTATCCTGCCTGCTAATATAGGGGGTCAGCGAAGCCAACAAACGGTGAAACACGGGGTCCGTCATCCTGAGAAAGTTCCTGAAATCATCAGGATTATTCTCACGGAGCAAAGGCATATGAGAGAACTGGTCACGCTGAAGCAACCAATTCTTGGTCCATGAACTCCTCCCCACCCTGTTCATGGACTGGACTTGTGTCAAGGTCAGGACCCCAACACCAAGCCCCCGCACAGCACAAACTGTACGAGGAGTACGCATACGAAACATGGCTAGAAAACGGTCGGCTGCTCAGAACGAAGTAATAGAACGCACTGAAGAACAGCAAGGCCTGTGAAGAGCGACCTGAAAAACAGCAACGAGCAGGCAAGATCACACAGAAAACTCCGATACGAACTGACTGCACGCACTGAAGAGCAGATACAAACCCACAAGCACAAACTGAACGTCAGAAAACGATCTGAAAGCCACGAGTCTGAAAAAGCGCGAATCGTCTCTCGCCAAACTTTTACTAACACGAGATTAGCAAAAGGAGCCCAAAGGGTGCCGCGCTTGGTCCTGAACCGGCCTTTTCTAGTCTCGTCGTACGTGGTGTACGTCACCGCGTTGTTGGCGATCGGAAATTCCGACAACTTTGTGCGACCGTGTGTAGGCAAAACAAGTTTGAGCCAACATCCGTCGGAAAAAATCCTAGGATTTTGTTGTCGGAATGTCCGAACAAAGTCCGACAGTGTGTACGGGGCATAAGTCATGATCCATTGTCACACAGAGAGAAAAGATATCAATATGCATGTGTACATTTGTTACTATGATTAGACCCAAAAAGAGCCATGAAAATGAGGACAAATAATTTCAATAATAAAAGAGATTTAATGCAATGACAGATACAGGAGGACATTGAGGGTGCCTGGCGGGTGCTGTGTTGCTTTAACCACTTTAGCCCCGGACCATTATGCTGCCTAAGGACCAGAGGTCTTTTTCCATTTTGGCACTGCGTCGCTTTAACTGCTAATTGCGCGGTCATGCAATGCTGTACCCAAACAAAATTTGCGTCCTTTTCTTCCCACAAATAGAGCTTTCTTTTGATGGTATTTGATCACCTCTGCGGTTTTAATTTTTTGCGCTATAAACGGAAAAAAACCTAAAATTTTGAAAAAAAATGATATTTTCTACTTTTTGTTATAAAAAAAATCCAATAAACTCAATTTAAGTCATACATTTAGGCCAAAATGTATTCGGCCACATGTCTTTGGTAAAAAAAATGTCAATAAGCGTATATTTATTGGTTTGCGCAAAAGTTATAACGTCTACAAACTAGGGTACATTTTCTGGAATTTACACAGCTTTTAGTTTATGACAGCCTATGTCATTTCTTGAGGTGCTAAAATGGCAGGGCAGTACAAACCCCCCCCCCCCAAATGACCCCATTTTGGAAAGTAGACACCCCAAGGAAATTGCTGAGAGGCATGTTGAACCCATTGAATATTTATTTATTTTTGTCCCAAGTGATTGCATAATGACAAAAAAAAAAAAAAATATTTACAAAAAGTTGTCACTAAATGATATATTGCTCACACAGGCCATGGGCCTATGTGGAATTGCACCCCAAAATACATTCTGCTGCTTCTCCTGAGTATGGGGATACCACATGTGTGGGACTTTTTGGGAGGCTAGCCGCGTACGGGGCCCCGAAATCCAGTCACCGCCTTCAGGATTTCTAAGGGTGTAAATTTTTGATTTCACTCTTCACTGCCTATCACAGTTTCGGAGGCCATGGAATGCCCAGGTCTACTTTCCAAAATGGGGTCATTTGGGGGGGGGGGGTTTGTGCCACCTGGACATTCCATGGGTGTTTCATTTTTTTTTTTCACACAGTATTTGCGCAGCGATTTTTCAAACACATTTTTTGGGGAAAAAACACACTATTTTACATTTTAATGAACTAAAACACTTTATATTGCCCAAATGTTTGATGAAATATAAAAGATGATCTTAGGCCGAGTACATGGATACCAAACATGACATGCTTTACAATTGCAGTGGCAACAAAATAAATACATTTTTAAAAGCCTTTAAAAGCCTTTACAGGTTAACACTTTAGATTTACAGAGGAGGTCTACTGCAAAAATTACTGCCCTCGATCTGACCTTCGCGGTGACACCTCACATGCATGGTGCAATTGCTGTTTACGTTTGACGACAGACCGCCGCTTGCGTTCGCCCTTTTTTTTTTCTTTATAATTTTTTTGCTTTTTTATCTTATTTTTAAACTGTTCCTTTTCATTTTTTTTTTTTAATCATTTTTATTGTTATCTAAGGGAATGTAAATATCCCCTATGATAGCAATAGGTAGTGACAGGTACTATTTTTTTCACTCAAAGTCGTGAATGGCGTACCTGAAGACAAAAAAATGGTTAACAATAAAACACAGTAAACAGTAAAGTATAAAAAATTGCATACCTGAAAAACAAACATGATAAAACATAATAACAATAAAACATTGCAGAATAGAATACAGTAAAAAAGAGCAGAACAATAGAGAGAGAGAATAGAGAGAGAGAGAACAATAAAACGACAACAATTTTTTTTAATTTTATATATTTATTTTTTTTTACACTTTTTTTGTAACTAACTTTTATAACTGTAACCGATTCCAGGTTCGGGTCTCTCAAAATGCGATGGCATCTTGGGAGACCCTGTGAAAGTGTGCCTAGTCTGTGCAGTGCTGTACCCTACGCTAATACTCAACTAGTGAATGGTAGCGTTCAAAACATTCACCAATGCAAAGACCAGGATTGTCAGGACAGGAGGGACAATAATAGCGGGTGTCACGCCTATATCCGCGCTTGCTTCAGACACATCTTTTTTGGGGGGGCTCGTTGGGTAGGGATACTCGGGAGGACATAAAGAAAATGCCTCTCATGCAGCTGACTGCATTTGGTTGGGGATGTGAATGGGGGAAGTACGGGCGCTGCAGAAGTGGTGGGTTCCCAATTAGGATTGGCGAATGCAGCAGGAAGGGCACTATGGGCACGACGGGCCTGTGTTTGTCTTCTTGGTGTCAGCGGGACACTACTTGTGCTTGCCACCTCACCAGCTTGAACTGCACTTATGGGACTCGACACGTCACCAAGTGTTACTGCAGTGCTGGTTTGACTACGACCGGGGTGTACTAGGCCACTGGTGCTTGCCAGTTCACCAAAACGCTACCAAAAAATCTGTTAGCGATCAAAGGGATCAGGCCTGACTCTGCGAACGCTGCAGTTATGCGTTTAGTGTTTTGTAAGTGACAGTGATCGATCGATACTGCACTTGGGTGGGCTGGGCTGGGCCGGGCGGAGGGGCAAAACGCAGGTGCTAGCAGGTATCTGGGCTGATCCCACTAACACTGCGTTTTTGGGAACCCTAAACTGCTGGGGACGCTAGTATAGATCTGATCGGATCAGATATTGATCCGTTCAGATACTATACCACTAAGGGAGGTGTACGGTGCGTGCGTGGGTGTTAGCGGTACTGGCGCTAACCTGACGCTGCCTGGGGCTGGTGCTTGCCAGTTCACCAAAATGCTACCAAAAAAACTGTTAGTGATCGCAGGGATCACGCCTGACTCTGCGAATGCTGCAGTTATGCGTTTAGTGTTTTGTAAGTGACAGTGATCGATCAATACTGCACTTGGGTGGGCTGGGCCGGGCGGAGGGGCAAAACGCAGGTCCTAGCAGGTATCTGGGCTGATCCCGCTACCACTGCGTTTTTGGGAACCCTAAACTGCTGGGGACGCTAGTATAGATCTGATTGGATCAGATATTGATCCGTTCAGATACTATACCACTAAGGGAGGCGTATGCTGCGTGCGTGGGTGTTAGCGCTACTGGCGCTAATCTGACGCTGCCTGGGGCGACGCATATCACCGCCGGGCGATCAGGGGGCTAAACCTTTATTCGGCGGGTGCCCTGACACTATAAAAAATAAATGAACTAACCAGCGTCACACGTAACGGTTATACGGTGATCAGTGGTGAAAGGGTTAACTAGGGGGGCAATCAAGGGGTTACTACATTTATTAGGTAGTATATGGGGGTCCCTGTCGCTATAAAACACTGACGGCGAACCTAAATATTTACGTCCCTAACTAGCATCACCAGTGACACTAATACAGCGATCAGAAGAATGATCGCTTAGTGACACTGGTGATGGGGGGTGATCAAGGGATTAAAACTTTATTAGGGGGGGTTAGGGGGGTACCCTAGACCTAAAGGGGGCTAACCCTAACTGTCCTAACACTGTAACTGTCACAAACTGACACCATGCAGTAATCAGAAAAAAAAAACTGCTTGGTGTCAGCTTGTGACAGGGGGGAGGGGTGATTGGGGGGTGATCGGGGGGGCGATCGGGGGTGTTTTGTGTGCCTGGCATGTTCTACTGTGTGTGTGTGTAGTGTGTTTTCACTCACAGTGCAGTCTTCTCTCCTCGGCGCCGGAACGGAAAATACCGAGCCGAGGAGAGATGACATCATTTCCTTTGCTGCTGTTTAGCATAAAGCAGCAAAGGAATGTTTTTTATTTAAAATTCTTTTTATTGATTTTTCATTTAGTACAAGACAGTAATACAACAAAACTGTATTCTAGGTGACCGATATGGACACCCTCTAAGGCATGGCCAACAAGGCCTTCCTATTCTGGCTAACATAGTTCAGCTATCTATCCTATTTGTCCCCCATATCCCCCTTCCCTCCCCCCTCCCTCCCCACCACCCCAACTTGAGTCACAGCTCCTCATATCGGATTTTGGATATCATATTACTCTTAGTCAGTCCTTACATAACTCTTGTACATCTACACATTGTATCTATATAGCTTACACCATATTACTTTATTTATTTGATTAAAATCTGCTGGTATTCACCATAGGTATACTGCAATAACTATGTAATTTATATGTTTGTTTATCGTATCCTTGACACAAGAAAAGACAAAAAAAGAAAAAAAAACACACAACACCATCTTCTCTCTTTCTATATGGTCAGGGGTCTCCTGTATATCATTACATCAGACTTTACTTAGCCACACTATCCCACTGTACCACTAGAGTTGTACCATGTGTGCCAGACTTTATCAAATTTTTTTAAGCAACCTCTTGCTTCATATGTGTGTTTGTAGTATGGTAGCATAGCATTAACCAAACCCTTCCAGAATTCCACTGTCGGAGCTCCGGCTTTTTTCCAGTGTAATAGAATGGCTTTTCTACCATAGAAGAATAAAATATTAAGCATGGTTCTCATAGCACGTGATGGCACCACCTCCTCTACCAGTCCGAGCAGACAAACTCTGATTGTTGTCGGTATGGGTATCGACAGTAAGTCTGCTATGCAATTTGTTATAGCCGACCAAAATCGCTGAACCTGTGGACAGCTCCAAAAGACATGATCAGCATCTGCCGGAGACTGAGAGCATCTCCAACATTCAGCTGAGACATTCGGAAAAATCTTTGCTAGTCTATCTGGGGTATAATAACTTCTGTGCAAAAATTTAAACTGGATCAAACGATCCCTTGCTGATACGAGGTGTTTAAATGGTTGTGTCCACATGTCGTCCCAGTCCTCCCCCTGCACATCATGTATCTCAGCCTCCCATTTTTCCCGACATCTAGAAATCCCTTTTGGAGTGGATTTGAAGAATTCTTTGTATGTTAGTGATAATGTCTTTACCATATCTTCGTTGGATAGCATGGATTCGAGCGACGAGGGCAGAGATTCCACCCTCATCTCCCGAAACTGCATCTGGAATGCATGCCTGAGCTGCAGAAACCTGAACAGATATGAGTTTGGTAGGTCATGTCTGGATTTTAGTTGAGGGAATGTCTGTAATTCTCCGAAGTATGTAATGTCTCGTAATGTCTTTCTACCCTTTATTGCCCATACCGTGGGGTCTTGGAAGTTGTAAAAGTGGGGCAGAGCTGGGTTCATCCATAAAGGAGCCGATGGCGAGACTCCCCCAAAACTTGGACTTGCCAGCTTCACCGCCATCTCCCATGCCTTAATTGTCGCCTTCATTGTGGTTGTTAGCGGGAGGTCAGATCTAGTTCCCCTAAATAGGGCATATCTTAGGCTTTCATAGGATCCCAGTCGCGCTGCTTCTAACACTGTGGCAGCATCCCCCTCGTCCGCTATTAGCCATCTGCGAGCAAAAACCATTTGCCCGGCTAAGTAATATTTCTGCCAGTCCGGCAGTGCAAGTCCCCCTTGATCTCCGGGCTCCTGTAACGTTTTAAGGCCTATTCTTGGAGGTTTGGGTGCCCAGAGGAAGGAAGATACTATACTGTCTATCTTTTTAAAATACGATTTAGGGATCCAGATTGGTGCATTTCTTAGGAAGTAGAGAATTACAGGGAGGAATTTCATTTTAAGCAAGGCTATTCTACCTATTAGAGATAATGGCAAGTTTGTCCAGGCCTGAGCCTTTTGTTTTAATAAAGATATCAGTGGTATCAAATTAAGGGGCATGTAATCCTGTATGTTAGAGGTAATTTCGACTCCTAAATATTTAAGGGAGGAGACCCACTGAAGTGGAAGACCTGGGTCCGCCACGTCACGGGCCGCCTGATCCAAAGGTAATATAGAGGATTTATTCCAATTTACCCGTAGTCCAGAGAATCCTGCAAAGCGATCTATGATTCCCAGTGCTATTCTAAGAGAGTCTCGTGGATCACTGAGGAAGAGCAGCATATCGTCTGCATACAGCGCTACAGTTTCGGTAATTGTGCCTATTTTAATTGCTTTAATCTGCTCTGAAGATCTAAGAGCCACTGCCAAAGGCTCCAAGGCCAGCGAAAACAGGAATGGGGATAGGGGGCAGCCTTGTCGGGTCCCCCTCCCCACTGCGAAGAAGTCTGAAATGAAAGTACCCAATCTTATTGCTATTTTCGGGGATTTGTATAGTAAGGAGACCCATTTCCTGAAACGTGGACCGAATCCCATTACCTCCAATACCTTGAGCATGTACCCCCAGTCCACCGAGTCGAATGCTTTCTCAAAGTCTATAGAGACTACAACTCTGGTTGTTGAGAAATCTGACTGGATCTGAAGATGCGTAAATAGCCTCCTTAGGTTTGTGTCTGTTGATTTGCCCGGCATAAAGCCCGTCTGGTCAATATTGACAATGGATTGTATAATTGTGGCCAGCCTAGTTGCCAGTATTTTAGTTAAAATTTTTAGATCCATATTCAGTAAGGCTATTGGTCGATATGACGCACATTCCAGAGGATCTTTACCTGGTTTCAATATGAGAACCATGTAGGCCTCTAACATGGATTCTGGCAGGGTTCCATGCTCATGGCAATATGTCAATAGTGTATTTAATCTGGGAGCTAAGGTCTCTACATTCATTTTATAAAAGTCTGCTGGTAGACCATCTGGTCCAGGGGTCTTGTGCGGAGGGAAGGCAAAAATCGCCTGTTGAATTTCTTTTACTGTAATTGTAGCCTCTAGAATACTGGAGTCATCTTCCGACAGTTTAGGTATGGGTAAATCCGTCAGGAGGGAGTCTAGGGCCGATTCATCATATGATGGGATAGGGGCATAAAGGGAGGAAAAAAAATTAACAAATTCTTGCATGATTAGTTTGGGGTCCCGTATCATGTCTCCTCCCGTACTTTTAATTACCGGAATATTTATGATAGGGTGACAGTCAGCTACCAGTAACGCTAAGAGCTTCCCGTTTTTGTCCCCTTCTGCAAACACAGTGTTCGCTCTTCTAGATATTTCAGATCGGGCCTGACCCGTGATGTGTAATGATAAGGAACGTCGTGCCTCTAGCAGGGACCTGTACGCTTCTCCTGATGGAGTTTTGGCATAGTCTTCCTCTCTATCTTTTACTAGATTTTGCAGGGTCTCATTGTCTTCATTGTCCTGTACTCTGGCAGTTTTTATGGCTGAAATGCATTCCCCTCTAGTTACTGCTTTGAAGGCATCCCATACTATCGGGGGCTCTGCCGTTTCCGGATTCAATGACCAATATGAGGTCATAGTCTCCCCTATCTGTGCCGCGACTTGGTCATGCTGCAGCCAACTAGGAGAAAGTCTCCATCCTCCCCCCTTTAGCCCTGATGAAAAAGATAAAGTGAGAGAGAGAGGGTTATGGTCTGTCAGGCAGCAAAGGAATGTTCTCATTGGCCGGCGGCGATCGCGAGGGGGGGCCACGAACTGATGGCCTCCCCCTCACCTCCGATCGCCGGGGGACAAAAGAGGACCGCCTCGGGCACCGGGGGGGTCCGATCGGACCCCCCACCCGCGGGAGGCAGATCACGTATAGCTACGTGATTTTGCCTGCCCGTGCCGCCTTACCGACGTATATCGGCGTGAGGCGGTCCTTAAGTGGTTAAGGACGCTTTGTGGTGCGCCAGAAAGCGCCTCATCCACCAGCGGGAGAGGATGTCCTTTGGCAGTTCAATAAAGCTTCGGGCCTGTGAACTCTTTTTCTCCCTCCCCTACCCCATCTGCTCCACCCCTCCCCATCACACTCGTTGCCCATTTGACTAGACTGTATGACCGGATTTTATGTGACATGTTTTTGAAAGTAATGCTCTCAGAGTAATGCGGCGTCATGCATGATGTGATGTTTCGGGGTATTATTACTCTGCACAACACATCAGGCATCATACCGCAGGATGAATGTAATTTATTTTGTATGCTTGGAAATGTATTGTTATGTAGTGTATTTATGCGCTGCGTCGCAGTACAGAGTGGAATGTACCCTGTTGAAGTATTTGTTTTTTTGTATATTTTCTTGCAAAATAAAGTATACATTTTCAATCAAAAAAATTAGACCTTCGTTCTCACTACGGGCTGCTCTTTGCACTAAAAATATTATTTGTATTTATAATTTATATATTTTGGTCCAGTATGCGTGGGCACAAGGAGTATATGCAACCTATTTTTTATCAATATTTCAACAGATGGTTATGGAGCAAAGCACATGCTGCTGAGCAATAGGGATGAGCCGAACACCCCCCGGTTCAGTTTGCATCCAGAGCAGGCAAAAAATTTGTTTGAACGGGCCGGGATCTGGGGGTCCCCTTGTTAAAGGGGACTTCCAGATTCCGATAATCTCCCCGCCCGCAGACCCGCACAACCACCGGGCAAGGGTTGTGGGGATGAGGACCTTCTCCCCATCAACATGGGGACAAGGTGCTTTGGGGGGCTACCCCAAAGCACCCTCCCAATGGTGAGGGCATGTGGCCTGGTAGGGTCTGGTATGGATTTTGAGGGGATCCCCCACGCCATTTTTTTAAAATTTTGGCGCAGGGTTCCCCTTAATATCCATACCAGACCTGAAGGGCCTGGTATGAAATTTAGGGGGACTCCCACGGATTTTTTTTTTGTTTAATTTTGGTTCGGGGTTCCCCTGTGGGGAAATTCCATGCCGTTTTTATCAATGAACTTTTATGTGTATTGCCGGACTGACAATTCATTATAGCCGGCGCTAGCGGAAGTAGTTTTAAATTACTTTTTTTCCTTTACAAATGTCATTTTGCTGTCAGACTGTTCTAAAAATGGGAAACATGCGCCCATTTACAGGCATACTATAGACACCCCCCAGGTACGAAATTTAAAAGAATATTACACTTTTATTGTTTCACTTTAAGCATTATTAAAATCACCGCTCCCAAAAAAACGGCCATTTTTAAAACTTTTTTTTGCATTGATACATGTCCCCTGGGGCAGGACCCAGGTCCCCAAACACTTTTTATGACAATACCATGCATATAAGCCTTTAAAATTAGCACTTTTTATTTCTCCCATAGACTTTTAAAGGGTGTTTCGTGGTTTTCGAATTTGCCGCGAACACCCCAAATTGTTCGCTGTTCGGCGAACGGGCAAACAGCCAATGTTTGAGTCGAACTCATGTTTGACCCGAACGTAAAGCCCATCACTACTGAGCAATAAGGATTTGCACTCAACAATATCTGAATACAAATTTTATTTGTCTTTTAAGAATTCCAAATATACAGACTATATCACTGAGAAGCGTTGGTCAAATGGCTTTGGTTCATGGGCTGTCCCAGTTGAGAACTATGAATAGTTTGTGCCAGGAGATGCCTTCATTCATGTTGATGATTTTCCAAGTCCAAAGGAGCTGGCCAATTATCTTCTTGAGTTGAACAAAGATGATGTGAAGTACCAAAAGTATTTCAACTGGAGATCCTGATACTATGTGAATGTAGGTATTGAATGGCCAACTCGCTACTGTAAAGCATGTGCAGTCATAAAGCAGAGTCCAAGATATCAGGTTGTTCATCAAATAGCCAAGTGGTTTTGAAGGATATATAACTCTGACAATGAGAGAATAAAGTCTAACTCCAGCCCAAATTTTTTTTTTTAATAATGCCATGGGGTGTGCTGAAGGGTCTTTTGATGCTGACTGCTGGGGGATCACTGGGGTATCTATTGTGTCTGGACAGATCTTTTGCTGTTGATGGAGGATTTATTGTTGCTGGGGGATCAATTGTTGATAAAAAGGTCTATTGTTGAGGGAGGGATCTATTGTTGTTGGCTGCTGGAGAGTCTATTGATGCTGACTACCGGGACATCTATTGTTTGCTGGTGGGGGTCTATTGTTGCTGGAGGGGATCTTTTGTTGCTGGGGGGCCTATAGTTGTTGGGAGGGATCTATTGTTTCTAGGTAGATCTGTTGTCGCTGAGGGGGTCATTGTTGCTGGAAGACATCTATTTTTGCTAGGGGAATCTATTGTTTCTAGGGGGTGGTCTTTTGCTGGATGCAGGGGACTTATTTTACTGCCTTTCAACAAATTTCAGACAAATAACTTAGCACTAAAAATGATACTTGGTACTGTATTCTCTAAAAAGGGCAGTACTGGGACGTTGGTTAGGGGGTGGAACCAAGGATGGTGTTCAGAGGTGGGTAGGGGGCAGGGCTTTTTTTCTGGGGGAACTTGGTGGAACTCAGTTCCACCACCTCTGGCTCAGACCCTTTGGTGCCTGCTCACCACAATCACTTGTAAACACAGAAGTCTGGTTTCTGTGTTTACAAGTGAAATCCCTGCACTCTGTATGTAATGCAATCCTGGTATTTAATGCCCCTTTAAGACCCTCCTACTGTTTTCATGAAATTTGACTGAACACACCCACTATTTGATGTGATTTGGGGGGGGGGGTGTTTAGGGGGAGGTTTTGTGGGGCCATGGTTAAAGTGGGGTTCCACCCAAAAAAACAAAAATACATAAAAAATCCTAAAACAAAACAAAACAACATTTGGATATTTTTTTTTTAAACTTACCTCTAAATGCCTGTTGCTAGGTGGTCCCTTGTAGTCTGCCCCTTCCTTAGCCTGGGCTGGTGACATCACTTCCCCCTCGGCACAGGAAGGGCTCCGCTCTGCTCCCTCCCTCCTGTCAATCATCTGGGACCCATTACAGGTCCCAGGTGACTGAGCGGCCAATCACGGCGAGCGGCACCCACAGTTGCAATGCCGGCGCCACTGAACTGAGGGGGAGACGAGCGGGGCTTCGATCCCCCACTTCGCTGGACTCCAGTTCAGGTAAGTGTCCAATTAAAAGTCAGCAGCTGCAGTATTTGTAGCTGCTGACTTTTAATTTTTTTTTTTTTTTTATGGCCCCCCTGGGTGGAACTCCTCTTTAAGTTCCAGCACCTATTGTTTGAGAAAAAAAGCCCTGGTAGGGGGTGGAGATAATGGGTGACTTGGAGGGGGGTAGTACCTGCACCTTTTCTCTTAGAAAAAAAAGCCTGCATGTACTCGTATTACATCTGAAAAAGTGACTTGGACAAGCTACAAAATATCTTCCACATTAAAGAACAAGTCCAGTTGAACTTGACTATCTACTACTAGTTTAACTGGGTGTAATGTTTCTGGTATATTGGATGTCTAAAGATAACACACGCAATGGCGTATATTTTTCTAATTTGTGATTTTATACATATTTTATGTGAACAGAAATAAAAAGTCTATTTTTAGAAAATGTAATTAGTTTGGATAGGTTTTTTAATCTTTCTTAATCTTTTTAATTTTTTTATAAAATTGTGTAAAATAAATTCTACTTTCTTTTGCACTTAACAATAACTATCTGGTAACAAAATCAGTGTTGATCTACTTAATGATCTTGGTTTTTTTTTTTTTCTGGCCTCAAAGCAACCGATTCAGCTTTTAAATGGTAGATCCAAATATAAATTTGGAAAATGAAAAGAAGCTTGCACTACTGATACAGGTACACTTATACATATGCTGTGGCGATGCCCTAAACTGCTTTGCTACTGGGAGTGTGTATTAGATACTTTAAATTCCTTAAGCTCTACACAGGTGCATTGTGATCCAAAAATAGCACTGCTAGGGATTATACCGGAAGACACCCCCTCAGCTGAAATGCATGTAATGGGGGTGAGAACTATGTATATGGCTCATAAACTTATATTACAAAAATGGATATCAAATTACCTGCCAACAGTAGATCAATGGATTAAATGATTAATCTTAATCTAAGACGAGAGGAACTGACATATAAACATAGGAGGTGTCCTAAAAAAATTGTAAAAATTTGGCACTGGTGGCTAGTTTCCAACTTGTTTGAACAATCACCTGATTAAACTAATGATACTGAGGAAAACCAATAATGACATAGAAGGGGGATAATTATATATGCTCCATTAAAGCGGAGTTCCACCCAAAAGGGGAACTGCCGCTTTAAGTACTCCTTGCCTCCTGATATGCCACATTGGGCATGTCATTTTTTTTTGGGGGGGGGGGGGTGTACCTTGTTTAGAGTGGGACTTCCTGTCCCACTTCCTCCTTCCTGCTTTTGGCCGCCTAGGCTGAGTAAATTTATACCCAACATGTCACGCTTCAAAATTGCACCCGCTCGTGGAATGGCGACAAACTTTTACCCTTAAAAATCTCCGTAGGTGACGTTTAAAAAATTCTACAGGTTGCATGTTTTGCGTTAGAGAGGAGGTCTAGGGCTAGAATTATTGCTCTCACTCTACCGATTGTGGCGATACCTCGCGTGTGTGTGTTTTGAACACCGTTTTCATATGCGGGCGCTACTCCCATATGCATTCACTTCTGCACGCGAGTTTGGCGGGACGGGGCGCGTTTTAAAAAAAAAAAAAATTCTTATTTATTTTACCTTTTTATTTTTACACTGTTCTTTAAAAAAAAAAAAAATAAATGTCACCTTTATTCCTATTACAAGGAATGTAAACATCCCTTGTAATAGAAAAAAATCATGACAGGACCTCAGGTCAAAAAGACCTCAGATCTCATATTTACACTAAAATGCAATAAAAAAAAATTGTCATTTGCAAAAAATAAAATAAAATGGCCCTTTAAGAGCTATGGGCGGAAGTGACGTTTTGACGTCGCTTCCGCCCTGCAATAGTATGGAGATGGGTGGGGGCCATCTTACCCTCACTCGTCTCTGTGCCTAGCAGGAAGAAGGATCCAATCGCCTCCACCACTGCCGACGGCTCCGGTAAGCGGCGGAGGGCGGCGGAGGGCGGCAGGAGGGGGGGCCCTCTCCCGCCGCTGATAAAAGTGATCTTGCGGTGAATCCGCTACAGAGTCTACTATTATCGGAAACCAGACCGTCCACTGAAGAAGAGGATACCGGGGTTATGCATAACAAAGATATCCCTCTTCAAACAGCCAACGTATATCGGCGTGCGGCGGTCCAGAAGTGGTTAAAGGCCCTTTCACACTGATGCCCTTTTGATGCATTCCCATTGACTTACAATGGAAGGTGCCTTTTTGTTGCGCTTTTGAAAAACTCCACCAAAGATGCTGTATACAGGACTTTTCAAAGCGCAGTGCACTTGAAGTTTAAACTGTTACATTGGAATTAATTGGAAATAGTTTTCATGCACTGTTGTTGCCATGGAAAAGCACACCAGTGTGAAAGGGGCCTAAGACCCCTTTCACACTGAGGCGGTTTACAGGCGCTATAGTGTTAAAAATAGTGCCTGCAAAGCGCCTCTCCTCTCACTCCAGTGTAAAAGCCCGGTGCACTGGCAGGACGCTCAAAAAAGTCCTGCAAGCAGCATCTTTGAGGTGCTGTAGGAGCAGGGTTCAGCTGCTTTTCGGCTGCTAGCAGGCCGCGTTTAACCCCTGCTAGTGGACAAAAAAGGGTTAAAAGCGCCGGCAAAATGCCACTGCAGCTACATGGTGTGGGAAATATCACCTTGCACTACTATATGTCACTATATCATCATATATTCTTATAGGATAATTAGAAATTGCAGTTGCTGTCTTGTAATATCAATTGGAAAGCAGCTTTCAGTAGCTAAGAAGGAGTTGTGATAGAAATTTAGCTTAGAAAAAAAAAGTTTGCTAGCAGGAAGGCTATTATTGAACTCCTGCGAACAGGTGAAAGTCATGCAATCCTATGGCTGGTCAATCAAACTGGGGGTCCCTGCAATTGGACTTCATACTCGCAGTCAAAAAAGTCAAATATTCAGACAAACCATGAAGGTAATTTACATAGGATTAAATCCTAAAATGGCTTACATAGAAATAATATGTTCCATTGAAAGTAGAGGTTTCATTTAAATGAGCATTTTGTATTTTTATGTTTACATTAAATGTCTATTGTCTCTCATACGGTTTAAAGTTGTGGTCCTATAGTGTATGCCTGTGCTAAATTTAAAAAAAAAAAAAAAAAACACATTTAATGCACCTCTGCAATAAATGCACATTTGCCCTTGCTTTGTCTCTCTAAAAAAGATTTAAGTATAGAAAAATGCTCATTTACCTGATGAAAATCCAGTGAGCCCATAGCTTTCTGTAATGAGCTGACAATTTTATTGCTCTCTACTCCCTCCAAAGAGTGTTGTCAGCCCCGCCCAATTCTCCCTGTTGTGCTTCAAAACACCCATCACTTACATTATGGAGAAGAGGAGGCGGGAGGTGTTCTGTAATTATCCAGGGTTGGCAACGCATGGAATTGCTCATTATATGAAGTATGTGGAAATGTAAATATATTGCAGAGATGCAGTACATCTTTTTTTTCTGTAAAGCTACAAGTTCATGCATGTCACCATGTCAAATCTTTTGTCTTTTTATGATTCCAAGTCACAGTATATCTCACTGAAAACTTTACTGCATTGCACAAAGTCCATCATGGCCTTCTGGAATCTCTGTTACCTTGTAAAATTCCCCAGCCTTTTACTGGTTTCTCCAGTGTCTTTGGCAAATTCTAAGTTTTCAGTACCACATGCCTGCAGAGAATTGAGTGGGGAGCTGAGTGTACAGCCCAGTCTATACAAAAAAGATAGGTTTGACTAGTGGCCCTAAGTGGAGACCCTTGCTTTTTCAGACCAGTTTCACTGCCTTCTATTCCTCTCCTACAGAGTATGGTCCTGTTGCCCCTTCCATCCTATTCAGTTTTGTTGCCAACTTTATACCCCTTCTCAGCTGCCCTTCAAAATATACATACGTGAGTCAGTAACCCACTGAAAACAATTCACTTTCAATGTGACTGATATCTTATCCCAACAGTTTTTAATGCTCATCTCTGCCCACTCAATTTTCCCCACAGTGTATTAGCTTTATGCTTACCTTGTTTTGCCCTTTTCCAACCATGAAGGCCCTGTTTCCTGTTCTGTGCTTCCTATATGCTAGGTGACTGGTCTCCCCACAGACCACCTGAAGGAGCCACATGTTTATGTATTGCTAACTTCCTTACCTGTTAAAGTAGAACTATAGGCAAAACTTTTTATTTTTTTAATTTTGGATAGAGCAAGGGAGGGTTATAACCCCTGTCAGATTTTGTTTTTTCGCCATCTGTGTCCAATTTGGGAGATTTAACTTCACTTTCTGTCCCATAACCAAACAAAAAGTCAGAGGAAATCCCTGCAAATTAAGGGAATTTCTAGGGGACCCCCGGGTCACCATAACTAGTGTCCCTATTGGAAGATTTCCCTCTGGTACTTTTCTGGGGACAGCCCAAAATTTGGGATTTGGAGGGGGGGGGGGGCAGATAGCAATAAAAACTGACAAGGATTCTAATCTCTCTGCACTCTATCCAAAACTGAAAAAAAAGTTTTGCCTTTAGTTATACTTTACCCACCCTGTGTTCAGTCCCCGAAGCACGCCAACAAATTCAGGCTCAGTCTAGAGGTGTCATTTGAAGATTTACTATAGATTTTGAACAAATGCAGGGAGAAGGATTTAGGGTTTAGGGCATGATACTCAAGGCACAACATCTTGGAGGACAGCTTCCTTTAAAAACCATTGTTCCAGCAGTTAAAAAGACCAACTGGTCCATCAATCTGCCCCATTTTTTAAAATTGTTACTTTTTTTTTTGTCCGTTACTTTTTTGATTTGTTTTGAATCTATGGAAATCTATTCCAAGTGTCAACTATTCTTTTAGTAAAATAATACTTTCTAAGATTAGTTTTCAACTTTCCTCCTGATAATTTGAAGTCATGTCCCCTGTGTTCTTGATCTTGGCTTCATATTGAAAATAATGCCCTCCTGATCCTTTTTGAACCCTTGATGTATTTAAAAGTTTTAATCATGTGTACCCTTTCCTTTCTTTCCTCCAGACTGTACATAATAAGTATGTGAAGTCTCTCCTGATATTTTTTATCCTTCAGACCTTTCACCATTTGTTTAACCTGTCTCTGGAATCATTCTCATTAATATCTTTTTGTAGGCGAGGTCTCCAGAACTGGACACAGATCCTGAAGAAAGAGGGGACAGCCAGTCAATCTGAGACCCTATGAGAGCAGTAAACAGTCCTTAAAGGGGTTATAAACCCTTGTTTTTTTTTTTTAATAACAAACATATCATACTTACCTCCACTGTGCAGTTTGTTTTGCACAGAGTGGCCCTGATCATCGTCTTCTGGGGTCCCTCGGCGGCGCTATCAGCTCCTCCCTGCATCGGTAAACCTTCTAGGAGAAGCAATCTCCCTGGGTGTTACCTTGCGGGTGCGCTCCCGAGTCCAGCATTTGCGTCCATAGACACAGAATGCCAGACTCGGCCCCGCCCCCCGGCGCCCGTGTCATTGGATTTGATTGACAGCAGCGGGAGAACCAAGGCCAGAGAGGTAGAGCGCGTCTCTGGCGGGGGAACAAACAGGCTCAGGTGAGTAAAACAGGGGGGCTGGGGGGCTGCTCAGTGCCAGAAGTTTTTTCACCTTAATGCATAGGATGCATTAAGGTGAAAAAACATGAGGGTTTACAACCCCTTTAAACAGCAACTTCTTGCATCTCTTCCTCATTGAGCAGTTCTGGTCTCTATGTCTCTGGCCCAAGGAGGCACCCTAAAGAAATGGTAAATACGCAGAGGCCTGTTCAAGGCACAGTCTGTTCCTACTCCCATTTGCCAAAGGTCACTTATCTATAATTGGCAGATGTTGGAGCCTGAAGTCCTTGGTGGAGGGCTTGAAATAGATTTTTCAACCACAGAAATAGAGGAAAGAGCTCTTTAAAGAAATTAGTCCCAATTATTCCAGTAGAAGGACAGTGCTATACCTTTAAATTGGTAGAAGACAAAGTCAGTGACCAAGTGGCCTCCCACCATTCTGGCTGTCTTATATGGTGGTCTCTTTCCTTCCTTGGAGTCCAAAACAGCGTCTCTGAATGCAACTGTAGGATAGCTCCCACAGTCTCTGGATGCAGTGGCAACAGTCCTGAATGCAGCAACAGTGACCCTGGATGCAGCAACAGCAGGCCTGAATGCAGCAGCGGTAGTATCTCAATTAGGGTTGCCATAGGCCAGCCCGGACTGTTCTCTTATTCCCCCATTTCTCCCTGACACTCTGCACAAAACTTATGACAAAAAAGGAGGTAATAAGAATACCAATAAGAAAAACAATAGAGACAAAAAGGTCAACAAACAGAGAAAGCCACATATTAACAAACAGACACATGGGTATCATTGTGATCTTGACAGTTATATTAAAGAGGGTGCACGCCCAAGAAATAATGGCCCTTGAATGGCCCCAACTATTACATCGGCAAATAATGCACCACTAGCCGACGAGACTTTTTTTATTCAAAGCTCCAAAGGGAGTGACACAACAGAAAGAAAAACGAAAACTAGACGAGGTCGAAGAGGGGGAAGGCAGTCCAAGATCGAACAAAAAAGAGAGGACAGACAACATGTAGGCAATAGTACCATCAAAATATTTAATCTATCGACACACATTTTAACAACAGCAGAATCCACCCTCCTAAAGAAAGGTCTAAGTTTCTCATGTCCCTCTCCTATTGGGTCTTTATAGCTACATCCATCTTTATGCTGCCTATCCTGGTACATCTAAGTGAGGAGCTGTAGGCGCTCCCCCCCCCCTTTTCCTCTTTCCCTTTCCCTTTCCCCCCTTCTTTTAACAGCAGAATCCACCCTCCTAAAGAAAGGTCTAAGTTTCTCTCCCTCGACAGGCCCCAAAAAATTTGGTCTGTTTAAAGATCTGAATAAATTTATACGTTCTCTCACCCTCTCAAAGCCAGCTGGGAATAGATAGAGATAGGGAGGGCCACACTAGCCAGTCTCCTCAGAGAGGGCTAAGATTGCTCGTCACTAGAACCACATCCACAGGTTAAATGAAGGGGGCGGGTTCGCCGCCGCAAAGAATGAGCTGCCACTAGAAAATAAAAATGAAGAAAAAACATAAAATAAAACATGAAATAAAAACAGGAAAAAAGGATGCAAAGAAAGAGATGCAGAGAAAGAAATAGCCCAATAGTCTGGTGCTATCTAGTGGGAATAAATCAATAGGACAACCTCTGGTATCTCACATGGAATCAATCCAAATACACATGCGTTCATTGGGACATGCGTCCCAATGAACGCATTTTTTTATTTCATGTTTTATTTTATGTTTTTTCGGCATTTTTATTTTCTAGTGGCAGCTCGTTCTTTGCGGCGGCGAACCCGCTCCCTTCATTTAACCTGTGAATGTGGTTCTAGTGACGAGCGATCTTAGCCCTCTCTGAGGAGACTGGCTAGTGCGGCCCTCCCTATCTCTATGCATTCCCAGCTGGCTTTGACTAATTCACCTACGCTGCGCTCCACTGACAACGTCAGTGGGAGTGGCTTCTGCACGCGCTGTCATCCACCTCCTACCTCGTACAGGCACACTGATTGAGAGGCAGCACGCCACATGTTGGACCGGGACACCCCCAAGTAGGTTTAATATATTCTTGGGATACCATTATATCTGTAATGGAGGCCTCTTGGACCCCCCAGGTTATGGTAAATACTTACATTCTTTATTGGTATATGTAGGATACATCTACCCAGGGACACTTGGCTATTTATCCTCCGGTCATCCGGCTTATATTCCAGGCTCCAGCGACTGTTTGTCCTATATACCTCATACCTACAATTTATGGTAACTATATTAGATAAACTATAGTTTTGGTATTTTCTCATGTCCCTCTCCTATTGGGTCTTTATAGCTACATCCATCTTTATGCTGCCTATCCTGGTACATCTAAGTGGGGAGCTGTAGGCGCTCCCCCCCCTTTTCCTCTTTCCCTTTCCCCCCTTCTTCTTTTTGCCCCTGGTTGGCTCATATTGGTTTTTCCATCAGGTCCTCCTGTTTCCCCTCTGGGAAGTCTGCATATTAGCAGAGGACATACATCTAGGGGTGAACGTATTTTGCCTGTTATCTATTTTCACCATTAGTGCACTCATTTTCATTCATTTCTTTTTATTTGTCATTTCCTTTATCCTGGTTATGGTCTTGGTGTGACTCTCCCGCCACTGAGTATATATATTTTTTCTGCTATACAGATATTGCAGATGCAGTGCAAAATTTGTCCAATATCACAGTCTGGCGTCCATGCAACAGGTGATCAGATCTAATTGCCTTTGGTGCCTCTCTAACATGAAATCATTCCATTGGGTATGTGGTGTCATTAAACTTTCATGTATTATTTCATGAAGCAGTACATCTTTCTGTTTATCAGTTATCCATCTATCTACTTTTTTCATTTTTCATTTTGTTTGTATATTTATTCATATCTGTTTATATTTCTTCTTTTGGGCCAAAGTTCTTTAACACTATTTACGCTCCAAATGTGATGTTTCTGATATGTCTCTTTGTATTTTTAGAATCAATATTTATGTAAATTTATCCAACTCTCAGGCCTTGATGAAGGTATCTGAACAATATATACCGGAAACGCGTCGGGCATTAGGGCACACCATCCCTGGGAGAGTATGCAGGATGATTTATAATTGTACATGTCTTGCTTTGTTTTCCATGTGATGTATATTATGTATTCTTGTCATGTGTAGACGATACATGTTTTTTATCCTATATCATTAAAGATTATATTTTATCATTGAGTTGGTGGTCTGTTAAAGTCCCATCTAGGGGGTTATCCTTCTTTGCTCTATAACTTAGGAATGGGACCACCATACTCCACATGTGACATGGTGGGAGTCTCTCTTTTTTCTAGTTAATCTAGTGGAGGCAGCATATAGAGACAGTGTATTGAACATCAAAGAAAAATGCTCTTTGCCCGCTAAGGTGTGCAGTACTCCCTACTTTTATCACCTTCCCAAGGTGCATAAATCCCTCGTTGACCCCCCAGGGAGACCCATCGTTGCTAGTACGAATAGTTTTAGTAGTGATATATATATATATATATATATATATATATATATATATATATATATATATATATATATATGATAGATAGACCACCTGTTACAACCGATGGTTAGTCAATTACCATAATTCATCAAAGATTCAGGCCATGTTATTGACATTCTTAAAGAATATACCGCAAGAGGAATATATTTGGGCTTCATTGGATGTAACTTCATTGTACACATCAATACCTTATGAGGTAGGTATCGGAATTCCTGTTGTCTAACATTGATTTCTGCCTACGGCATAATTATTTTACGTTTCTGGATCTTTTTTACATCCAGCGCAAAGGTACTGCAATGGGCGCGAATTTTGCTCCCGTATATGCAAATTTGACCATGGGGTACTGGAAGGACCTTAGCATATGGGTTGACAACCCTTTTTCTCAATATATCATCTTTTATGGACGATATATTGATGATGTCTTATTAATTTGGATTGGTGGAATAGATCTCTTTTTCTACTTTGTAACATACTGCAATGATAATCCATTTGGATTGTCTTTCACTCATGAGATAAGCCAGAAGGAACTAGTCTTCCTAGATCTGGTCCTGTCTCATGATAATGACACTGTGATTACCAGTAATCATAGTAAACCGACATCTGGCAATTCCTACCTTCACTACAAGAGTTGCCATCATCCCTCCTGGAAAGACCATATCCCCAATGGTCAATTCCTTAGATTACGTAGGAATTGTACCAAAACAGATGATTATATGGCACAAGGAAGTTATATGCAAAGGAAATTCGAGCAGAAAGGATACCCAAAAGAATTGACAATGGATGCCTTCTGCTCTAACAAGACACACCTTTCTAAAAACAACAAGGATAAGCCTGCAGAAATGGTCAACACAGCTAGATTCGTATCCACTTTTAACATCAAGCATAGAGCCATCTCTAAGATAATATATAAACATTATAATATCTTAAAACTAGATTATATCTTGGCTCTGATACTCCCTCCCAAGCCACAAGTGACCTTTAGACGCTCCCATACGGTCAAAAATATCATTGCTCCTAGCAAGTTGACAAAAGTCAGGAGTGGACCCTTGTTCGACATTAGAACTTACCTTGATAATAGGACTGGTATTTTTCAGTGCCGCAAGAGAGGTTGCCTCACTTGCCAATCCATTTCTCATGGTTGCTCAAAGATAGAAACCAATAGAGGTGGGTCCTTCCAAATTAAACAATTCATTACCTGTTCCACAGAGTTTGTCATTTATGTTGTGCGGTGTTCATGTGGCCTTTTATATGTAGGGCGTATGATACGCACTCTGCGTACAAGAATTGGGGAACATCGCAGATTAACTAAGAAAGGATGTATCAAACATTGCTTGCCTCGCCACTGTCGCCTTGTACACAATAAGGATTTTGGTCAGATAGAGGTACGTGCAATTGAAGCAATTCCCAAGGGCACCCTAATGGACAACAAAAGGTTCTCCCTTCTGTGCCGAAGGGAAACTTTCTGGATCTACCGTTTAGGTTTGCTTTCGCCTGAGGGCCTTAATGAGGAAATATATGTCCTCAGTGTCATCCAAAAATATAGCCCTTTGGCCAGCTTCATCTGTTTACATTCATGGGCTAACCTAGAGACTATATGCAGCTTTGTACAGAAGGCTACTACCATCCAGACCAATTTTGATTGTGCGGATTGGTTTTTGGCACTAAACGTGATCTATGGTTTCTCTCTACATATATTATATACACTCAGTATAATTTTTTTATATATATTTATAGTATATATATCATATATATATTATATTTCATAAATGTACACCTGTCCTTCTTATAGTTTTTACAGTTTTTATAGTATCCTGACACTCCATTATTAATTTCATGATTATTGGGCGACCTTGGTACAATCAATTTTATAGACCACCATGCCAATATATGTCACACCTTGAGCATTCATTTTGGTGCCATTTACTTATTCAAGGTTTTGATTTTTCTATATATCGTAATTATTTTTACAATTATTATTTTTTTATTATTTATTTTTATTTTTCATTTTTCATTTAATTTAAAATTTTTATCTTCATTTATTTTTATTTTTATTATTTACCTTTTATTTAATTTTAATTTTTTATTTCAGCACCAATAACGTTACCAGCATGATTGTATTTGAATTTGTTTCTTTTGATATATCCTGTGTATGCCTGCTTATTTCATCAATGTATACAAGGGGTTAATATTTTAAAATGTGAAAGCACTCCCCCGTCACACACCTATGCCCATATATTAATCCGTTGCTGCTGGCTCCCGTGACTTTGACAAAGCGCAGGCGTGTGAAACATGTTAGTCACGGTCTTCACAGTAACATCGAGCTTACGTACCATCCAGCTTCTTGGGATTACCAGCTTCCAGTTGTGACTCCATTCCCCGGCTTCTAGATCCAGCCCCTGTCCATCTGAAAGGCTTATGAAGGGTTTCCTGTGGCGCCAGGCACCTGCATGTCAGTCCGGCATGCTGGCTGTGTCTGCTCTGTTGTGACACGGGTTACCACTCTTCCTCTGGCACAGAGCGCAAGTGACGGCGGCATTGTATCCAGCTTCTGCATTGCAGGGAACGCTGCATCCACCTTCCACATCCCCTCCAGCGTGGATTTTATCCACAGTCGAGCCATTGGTTGCAGCACAACGAGCGGTCACCTTGGATTCCACATCCCTCCCTGCACAGCTGAAATATTGAGCCTCCCCCCGCTCAAAATATGGAATACATTTGCTGATATTAACCCCTTGGCAGCTGGCGGTATTGTAACTATTTTTCAGTATATGGAATTGATGTATTTCTATTGAGTTTTTATGTTCGATCCTTTCCATTTGATTGTTGTGACTTTTAATCTATTTTGGCGTGCATTTTATTAAACTTATCTTAGCTTCACATTTTCAGTCCTTTTATTTTTCTGGCCCCATTTGAGCGCTGTCTGTTTGGACAAGGAGGCAGGTTTATCCACTCTGGCAACTGCAGGGAACTGCACACTTGTTTCCACTTGTGTGACAGAGGATGAGGAGGATCAGGAAGGTTTAGTAAGCCAGTCCACCACCTCCTCTGCATGCTGTGGCTGGATAGCACGGGCAAACTCACTAAACAGAGGAAATTATGCCCTGCCTGAGGACTGACCACCACGTCCACCTTTGCCTGTGGACACATTTGTTGCTGGCCCCCTTACAGTGCCAAGGGAACGTCTGCCTCTTTTTGTTGTCCTCTCAGACACTATTGGGAGGGAGGGGGCGGTGCTTATAAGCAAATGTAAAGAAGAAGTTGAAATCTGTACGTAGATGCATTTTAATCAATGTAAAGAGGTGTTTTGTGCACGTTAATTTGAGTACTCGCACTACACAGACACACTCCACAGATAATCCTATAATATAATGCAAAAAAAATAAAAAGATCTGTTGCGCTAAAAGATATACAGTAAACAAATAAAAGAGCAGCTGACACTAAATTGCTGGACACAATAGCAGAACATAAAAATAGAAGGTGTAGCGCTTAGAATAGTAATATAGTGTCAATAAATGTTTCAAATTTATTCAGAGCTCTAGAAGGAGCAAACTTCAGGCCGTGATTCAGAAAGTGTTTCTCTTCTGTTGACAAATTAACCTTACTAAGATTAAAGAGGCCAGAGTCCTTTAGACTCGCCTCCTTTTTAGTGCGGATCCTCCTCCCCCCTCTGGTGCCCCTTTTGGTTCTATACCCCTTTTGTTGTTCTGAACCCCGGAAAAAAAATGATTATAATTATCACCAACTTGTCAACCTCATCCCCCCTGTTGAAAATCTGATGGATAATTCTGGTGTTGCCACAATTTCCACCAGAGGGGGTCCTCAGAGAATACCCACCCTGTGATTGGTACTGGGGGGCCCAATCATTAGCATGCTGGGTGATGTATCTATTATCCCCATGGGGGCTCCCCCTACCACCCAAAGGCTCAAATCGATTATGAACAGCGGTGGGAATGGGATGTAGGTCATCTGCTGCCCTCCCCTCTTTCTCCCAACTCCTCTACTCCTAAACCCACCCTTAAAGGCAGATCTAGGAGGCAGAGGTTGATGTCTCTAAGATATTTCTTCTTTTTCTTATTCCTCTGTTCTAACTCCTCTTTTTCCAAATGCTTCCTAAAAAACTCTGATTTTTTTTAACATAGTCCTCACTCTCCTTATAAGGATTCATTAATTCTCTTAGAGCTCAAATCTCCTCATCAATCTTGAGGAGTTTTTGTTGCTTCCTAACAAGCAAAAACTCAATAGGATTCAAACCAGCTTGATTGAAAAACTGGAACCATTCTGTGGTATCTAGAACCTTATGAAGAGGGGTGACTTCCCACCGTAAGCTTCTAGGGACCATTTTATCGGCAAGATATTGCTCAAAAAATGCTATTTCCCAACGGGTATGAAGCTCAGTGGTAACAAGATTTTTAAGACGCATAAAGAGGCCACTAATATCATCTACATGGCCACTGGTGTCAGAGAAAATACCCTCCGTATTGATAGCATGTGAAGCTCTAAAATCAAAAATATCCATTAGGAAATTACTCTATAAGCTGCAACACAATATCCAAAAATTGACAATAAAAAATAAAAAAATCTGTTGCTCTAAAAGATATACAGTAAACAAATAAAAGCTTGACACTAAATTGCTGGACACAATAGTAGAACATAAAAATAGAAGGCGTAGCACTTAGAATAGTAAATAAATAATAATGTCCATCTATGATAAAAAAAAGTCGGAAAGACGATCAAATCATAGATCTTCATCCAGAGCCAAATGGAGCAGATAGAATAGCCACCACCAGCACCCAAAACAACTGACCCTTACCGTCAGTGTGTAGGGTACACATAATGTAAATATTGATCAATGACCCCAGCAATCTCTCTGCACCGATTGATCCACTCCACTGACACTCCAGCCTATTCCTCTCCACACAGGTCAAAGGAGCCCAAAAATTGCTTCAATCCTTTAAAGCTTCACCGGATAACTCCAGCATCTACATTAATGTATGAAAGATAAAAAAGCTTATTGCGCAGACATCCAGATAAAATATTTAATAAGTAAAATAGGGCTGGTACACTCACATTATTAAAACAACCACCAAGCATATAGAAACAACTAGTGTTTCCAACCGACAAGATGGCCACCGTGTCTCTGGTCAGTGTCCCGCGTCACACAACCTTAGCTCCACCCGACATTTCGACATAAGGATGCATCATTAGGGGCGTGGTTTAGGACGTGTGAGACTGTGATTTATAAGGGACGGACCGAAACTAAATTGGCGGAAATCAGATGCGCTCCACAGGCCGGAAGTAAATTGCATTCTGGAAGCAAAGGGCGCAACGATACTCCGGTCACAAGAAATAGAAACCTATAATTATAATTTAACAAAATAGGGATACAAAACATATCGCTAAAAAGCGATAAGCGAACATAAGGACAATACCATTATTACACTGAAAAAAAGAATGCGGAGCGGACCCGAGAAACAGCGACATCTTGTGGTGAAAATATAACATTACATCCACAATTGGTCAACTTTCTGTATACAGAGAAATATGAAAATTGTATATTGTTTTTAAACCAAAAAAATAAAAAATAAAAAAAAGGAAAGAAAAAAATTTCTAAACAGACAATGCCAAATGTCTGTCAAACAATTATTTAACTAAAATGTAATAATTATTTAAAAATTATGTATTAAAAAAATATTTATATAAAAAAATTAACTAAATTGAAACCTCCTGTGTGATGGTGACCTCCTGTGATTATCCTCCTCCTGTGGGATGGTGACCTTGAATCACTTAATATTTTTATAGCGGGGCTCAACACTAATGATAGGGGTATCTTCCTCACTCACGAAGCCAGTAAAACCGATATCCATTTCCTTGACCTTAGGATCCAGGTTGTGGATGGTGTAGTCAGCACATCCACTTATTTTAAAGATACAGATCGGAACGGCTATATTGACTCTAAGAATTGTCATCATAAATCCTGGCTCAAATTGATCCCTAAGACCCAATTTCTGAGGTTGAGGAGGAACTGCACAAATCAGGTTGATTTTGTGAGAGAATCCTCAATACTCAGAAAAAGGTTTCTGGAAAAAGGATATGATACCAACGTTCTGGAAGGAGCATTTAGATTGGCTCTGGATAAGAATAGGGAAGATCTTTTGGTACCCAAACCTAAAAGGGTGGATGAAAGCTTTAAATACTCACTCGTTACCACGTATTTCAATCAGTATTATGATATTAAAAAAAATTATACAGAAACATTGGCATGTCTTGAAGGGTGATAGGGTCCTAGGGTCGAATCTACCTGATGTACCTTGGGTGGTATATAGAGGGGTTCCCCCCTTGAAATTGCAGCTGGCCCCTAATGTAGTGAACATAATTGCAATCCTGAGGGCACCAATTTTTTGGGTATTGATACATTTTCTGACCATTGGAGGGGGAGTAATATGGTTAGGGGGGTCTCCAGGTTAGAAACCAGGTGGATTTATCAAGCCCAAACGTTCATTCCTTTTGGAATGAATATTGAATGGGATATCAACTCCTTAATTAATAATAGTTGAGTTTCTCTCTAATTCATTTTTTTTATATAAATAATTTTTTCAATATATAATTTTTTATATAATTATTGCATTTTATTTATATAATTGTTTGACAGACATTTAGCATTTTTTTTTAGAATTTTTTTTCTCTTTCCTTTTTTTTTTTGGTTTAACCACTTTAGCCCCGGACCATTTGGCTGCCTAAAGACCAGAGGACTTTTTCCAATTTGGCACTGCGTCGCTTTAACTGCTAATTGTGCGGTCATGCAATGCTGTACCCAACCGAAATTTGTGTCCTTTTCTTCCCACAAATAGAGCTTTCTTTTGATGGTATTTGATCACCTCTGCGGTTTTTATTTTTTGCTCTATAAACGGAAAAAGACCGAAAATTTTGAAAAAAAATATATATTTTTTACTTTTTGTTATAAAAAAAATCCAATAGGGGCGTGGCCAAGATGGCGCTGTAAGCGGCAGCATTTTCTGAGAGCTCCGCTTTTCTAAGCTCAAAATCCGGATCCATCAGCCAGAAAACACCCTGCAAATAATACCGAGCTGCTCAGGGGGCTGCGGAGATCTCCCGACTGCTGTGGGGAGGAGAAGATTTTGACTCCGGGCCGCGATCGGCATTCCTCGGCCTACCTCGGCCGACTAGGCCGCGGTCTTTCCTGACGGGCCCGGCCGCGAGCCGGAGGACCCTTGGCGCGATCGGCCATACAGACCGGGATTCCCGGATCGCCACAGGCCGCGGACGGAGGTCGGAACATTAGGCCTAGCTGATACACAGGCCGATCCTGGACCAGTCTCTCCTCCAGTGTGATACTAGGCCGCAACTGCGGCCTTTCCTGGCGGCCTGCGGACTCTGGACCGGCCTGGAGTTGGGATTGTGCCCTAGCCCTGGAACAGGGTGGCCTGAGAGGATGGGTGAGTGCCTTCTGGGAAGACCTGAGGCTCCCCCCCCTAGATAACCTGAGTGAGACAGACTTGGGATGGACTGTAAACCCCTGTAGACCCCTGGAAGCCTGGAGACAGCTCTTGTGACAGGTGGGGGATTTGTCTGGAGGGACACCTGCTATACTGCACCGTTTGACTATCCCTGTCCCCCCCTGTTAGACTCCTGCAGATACCTACTGATTATTGCACGGAGCGGGACCCCGGACAGTTGAATGAGGCGCAAAGTATAGTAAAGGGGGCAAAAAACTGACCTTTCCGCCACAGTCGGATTCCCCTCCGACACCCACCTACCCTTGTCCAGCGGCTCATTCCACCCGCAGCGCCCATAGAGCCTCTCAGACGAGCCTCATGGAGTCGGACGACTCCCGACCCCCCTGGCTGGCGGACGTAATGGCGGCCATCGCCACTTGCCAATCAACGCTCACAACAAAAATTGAGGCTGTTCAGTTGGATATGGGACTAATCCGCCAAGATATAGACAAACTCAGGTCGCGAGCCACTGAGTCGGAGCAAAGACTGAGCACCACTGAAGACACTATGGTGGAGCATGGAGTAGCTCTCCGCACACTTCAAACCAAAGTAAAGGCCCTAGAATACAGAGCCGAAGACGCGGAGAACAGAAATCGGCGCAACAATCTCCGTATTATTGGTTTACCAGAGGGGGCGGAGGGGAACAATCCTACCTCCTTTATAGAGGGTATGTTGCGTGAACTTCTACCTGAGGCCCGTTGGTCCCCCCCATTACACGGTTGAGAGGGCACACCGCATCCCGCCTAAGCCGGGGCCTCCTGGATCCCCTCCACGCACCTTCATTCTCCGTCTCCTCAAGTTCAGAGACAGAGACGAAGTCCTCCGCGCCTCCAGAAATGTTGGTGACCTCAGATACCAAAATGCTAAGTTGATGATCTTCCCTGACTACTCGGTGGAGACCCAGAAGCTCAGGAAATCTTTTGATCAAGTCAAGGCGGCATTGAGATCACGCAGCATTCGCTACAGTGTACTCTTCCCTGCTCGTCTGAAAGTCCAAGACGGCGAGACAACTCGATTCTTTAGTACACCAAGAGAGGCTTCTACCTGGCTGGACTCGTTACCACAGATTAGTTGATCGACTAACCGGTATGTGCCGCTTGACCTCCTTTCATTGCTTATTCACGGTGACCTGGGCTCAGGTCTGAGTTTCCACAAGAATTACCCCATGGATGCCTAGTTCTGTTGCACTTGTTCTGCCCAGTTTAAACCCATGGTGTGTGCGGACTTGATGGGGTTGCTAATTATCCCTACCAGAAACATCTAAGTTTGTACCCCTGCCGGAGGATATGGGCAGGAGACTGTTGAGATATGAAGTTCCTTTGCTCTTAATTGATCCCTTTCACGGAGCACTGGGGTTCATGCTGTGTGTCCTCCTTTTGCTGGATCGACTTTACTGTGGGGATGCAACATGGTTTACTTTTCTCTGGTTGACTCTTACATCCTCACAGCCTGTTATATTACAACAGCGGAGATCTTACACTTGGAAAGCTGCTTGAACTGCTGCTTGCCCCCCCGTAGGAATCTCGGGGGTAGGGCTCGCCTCTTCCACGGACCCCCTGTTGCAGCCGGCGAGCTGAATCGGTTTGGGATTGAAACCCGCCTCAGTTTGGGGGGGTTTGGTAAGTTCCCCTTACGGGGCTAGCTCAATTTACTGTAGATATTGGGCTCCTATGTTTGTTTTTAGTTTGGTTTTGTTTTTGTTGTATATTTGCACTAAAATAGTTGATTCATCAGCTTTGCATTGTTTCCAGGTGTGTCCGTTTTGGGGTCGGGGGTCCAATTCAGGAGCCGTGACCCATACTGATCCTAATATTCTTATCATCCCTAGTATCATTTCCTGGAGCACCAGGGGATTGAACTCCCCGGTTAAGCGCTCCCTGGTGTTCCAATTCATTAAAGCTTATAACCCACATATATGTGTGCTCCAAGAAACGCACCTAATTGGAAGTAGGGTTCTGGCCCTTAAAAAACCATGGGTGGGCTACCACTACCACTCCACACACTCCAGTTTCTCCAGGGGTGTTACTATCCTGATACTAAAATCCCTTCCCTTCCGGCTCTTGGATTTGGCCCTGGACCCTGATGGACGGTATGTTATTATTCATGCTAAAATATACTCTCTAACGTGGACCATTGTGGGCTTGTATTTACCCCCTTGTTGGTGCTCAATCAGATCACCAGCAAAATGGCCGACTTTGCATCTGACAATAATATCATACTGGGTGACTTTAATTTGGTCCCTGACCCGGTTCTTGACAGATTGACGACTGCGGGACATCATTGCCCTGGGTTGGCTGAATGGGCGGATACCTATGGCCTGACAGATGTTTGGAGGTGGAGACACCCCCAGGCCAGGGCGTTTACATGCCATTCGGCCTCCCATAGAACCTTTTCCCGTATAGACTTAGTCTTTGCTGGGAGCCCGGTCCTCCCACGCGTCACAGACAAATATTTCCTAGGGGAATCTCCGATCACGCACCCTTGCTGTTGTCATTGGACCTCTCCCTGGGCTCAGTAGACAAGATATGGAGGCTCTCTAGGTTCTGGATTTCAGACACTGCTGTGGACTCCCAATTCAGAACTGAATTGATTGACTTTTGGGCGGTTAACGAAGGCTCAGCTGACCCCACAGTTGTGTGGGATGCTTTTAAGGCTACGACGAGGGGACATTACCAGACCATCATTGCCAGAGTTTGCAGGGAGCGTAAGGCAGACTTGATAAAGGCTGAGAGAGAGGCGAGCAGTGCTGAGGCTCTCTGTTCGTACTCGAGACCCTACACACTATTCACAGTTACAACTTATGACGAAGGAGATTATTCGTCTCCATACCTCTCTTACCCAGAAGAAAATGCTGGCTCAATCCCAACGGATCTTTGAGCAGGGAGAGCGGTCAGGCCGTCTGTTGGCCTGGCTCTCTAGAGAGCAGGCGGGAGGGATGAGCATCTCACATATCAGGGACTCCTCGGGACAGCTGACTCACACACCAGAAGGGATCAATAGTTGTTTTGCGGAATTTTACAAATCCCTCTACACGTCCAGGGTAGACTATGATAGGGAGGATTTGGTGGCATATCTAGATGACATCGATATCCCAACTCTTACGGTAACGTATCATGACAAACTCGACGCCCCAATTACGTCCTTAGAGATAATCCAGGCACTTAAATCAATGCAAGCAGGGAAAACTCCGGGACCCAATGGCATCCCTGTGGAGTTTTACAAACAATATGCTATAGAACTAGTTGATAAACTTCAGGGCCTCTTCTCTGCATCAATGCGCCTCGAGAAACTCCCGGACACAATGAGTGACACGATTATAGTGGTGATCCCCAAGCCAGGGAAAGATCCCACATTATGCTCCTCATATCGCCCCATATCCCTTCTGAATGTGGATGCAAAAGTACTGGCAAAAGTTTTGGCCAATAGGCTTAATTTGGTCATTACTGCCCTGATCCACAGGGACCAAACAGGCTTCATGCCCGGAAGAGGCACTGACATCAATATCAGACGCCTTCATACACACATAGACAGGTCAGACGAGAAGACTAAAGGAACGGTGGCCTCACTTGACGCGGAGAAGGCTTTTGACTCCGTCGAGTGGGGCTACCTATGGGAGGTGCTCTCACGATTTGGGTTTGGCCCGGGTTTCACGAACTGGCTCCGTATGCTATACCGTAGTCCTTCAGCTAGAATTCGTACCAACGGCTGCCTATCAGGGAAGTTCCAATTATCTCGGGGCACGAGACAGGGTTGTCCCCTCTCCCCGGGCTTATTTGCTCTGGCAATGGAGCCCCTGGCTATATTGCTGAGGGTGGATCCTGGTGTAAGGGGTCTCCAGGTAGGTCCAATCGAGGAAAAGATATCGATGTATGCGGACGATGCTCTGCTTTATCTAGCGGACGCGTCGTCCTCTTTACAGACTGCACTGGAACTAATTAATCGATTCGGCGGGTACTCAGGGATTCGCATCAATTGGGACAAGTCGGTTCTTTTCCCGCTCCATCCCTCGACCCCTAGGGTGCCACATCCGCAGCTCAGATGGGTAGATGACTTAAAATACTAGGGGATTAAAATTAGTGGTAAAGTCCAGGACTATTTGGAAAACAATCTGTGACCACTCATGACACATCTAACGGCTAGGTGTGCTGCATGGCGTTCCCTTCCATTGACCCCCGTTGGCAGAATCAATCTGCTAAAAATGATTTATTTTCCCAAATATCTATATTTCTTCCGCAATACCCCCATTCACATCCCCAAGGCTTTTTTCCGGAGGTTAGAGAGTCTGCTGATACAAATTTATTATTGGGCGGCTGTCCTGATCACGATTCGGTGGTGGTTCTCCCAGCCCACACAGAACCCAGCGGTCACTCTGCAAGCAGCCATTCTGGGATCCTTCGCTGCCCTGAGCAATCTCCCGTTTCGTGGACTTAGGGCCAATTCGTCCATGACAACTCTAATGCGAACCACCGTGAGGGTCTGGCAGGAGGCTAGGAAGAAATACGCGAAACCTAATCACATTTCACCACATATGCCCCTTTGGGGTAACCCTATGCTTCCTCACTTTTATAGCATATCGGACCCCTCTTTGTGGGCAAAGAAGGGAATCCTTACCTTAAAACATATAGTTCAGGACAGTAGGCTTATGACTTTTCAGGCTCTGAGGCAATCGTTTGCTATCCCGTCCTCCTTTCAATTCAGGTACTGGCAGCTGAAGCACGCTTTTGAAGCCCAGTTCCCTGACCCCCTCACTTTGGAACCTGACTCCATTGAACGGGTCCTGATTTCCAGTGTGATGGGGAAACCTCTCTCAACACTACAGTGCTAATCAGTGCCACAGGAGGAGAGAGATGCTTAGGATCGGATTCCACAGAATCACTGCGCTGCTACCTGTGACAAGCACATAGAATCACCGTGCTGCCACCACCTGTGACGTGCAAACTGACACCCCTCCCCCCGTGACGCACACCCCGCACTGCCATCGGTGGGTGAATTACCATGTCAAATTAGTCCCTCTGTGCAACAACCCACTCTCCCAGTCTCTCTCTCTCTCCCTTCGACGACCGACACATATATACAAACACAAACCAGGCAACAGATACTCAGGTATAGGTTCGATACAAATTAGACCCCGGGCAAGCAATTACCTGTCTCTGGTGACTGCCGGCAGCCACATCAGACACAAAGATAGACCAACAACATAGATGGGTCACGTACTGGTAAGGTACTGAAAAGTATGTCTTATGCCCTGTGCACATGACCAGTTTTGCCGTCGGAATAAATTCTGAAGGTTTTTACAACGGAGTTCCGACGGAATTCCGCTTAAGCTGTCTTGCATGCACACGGTCACACCAAATTCCGACCGTCTAGAACGCGGTGACGTACAACACGTACGACGGTACTAGAAAAACGGAAGTTCAATAGCCAGTAGCTTCCGTCTCGTACTTGCTTCAGAGCATGCGTCGTTTTTAGTGCGTCGGGACAGCATACAGACGAGTGGCTTTTCCAATAGTAATTTGTTTCGTCGGAAAAATATAGAACATGTTCTCTATCTAAGTCCGTCTGAATTTTCGACAGAAAAAGTTCAATGGGGTATACACATGGTCAGAATATACGATGAAAAGCTCCCATTGGACGCTTTCTGTGGGAAATTCCGCACGTGTGTACGCGGCATTACCATACTCTGGAGGTGATCAGTCTCCAGCCCGTCTGCGTTGGTCCACCTCGGCGTCTACTCTGTCGGCTGTCCTTTGGTTCACAACCTGGGGCCCCACGTTGGGCCCCAGCTGAAATAGAGCAGACCAATTGTCTGGTGAGTATCTGTCCTTGTCCTGATTAGGCCTATATACAGTGCCTTGCAAAAGTATTCACCCCCCTTGGCTTTTTACCTATTTTGTTACATAACAGCCTTTAGTTCAAAGTTTTTTAATCTGAATTATATGTGATGGATCAGAACACAATAGTTTAAGTTGGTGAAGTAAAATTAGAAAAATATATACATAAAAATATTTTTCAGGAATAAAAAGATAATTGGCATGTGCGTATGTATTCACCCCCTTTGTTATGAAGCCCATAAAAAGCTCTGGTGCAACCAATTACCTTCAAAAATCACATAATTAGTGAAATGATGTCCACCTGTGTGCAATCTAAGTGTCACATGATCTGTCATTACATATACACACCTTTTTGAAAGGCCCCAGAGTCTGCAACACCTAAGCAAGAGGCAGCACTAACCAAACACTGCCATGAAGACCAAGGAACTCTCCAAACAAGTAAGGGACAATTGTTGAGAAGTACAAGTCAGGGTTAGGTTCTAAAAAAAATATCCAAATCTTTGATGATCCCTAGGACCACCATCAAATCTATCATAATCAAATGGAAAGAACACGGCACAACAGCAAACCTGCCAAGAGATGGCCGCACACCAAAACTCACGGACCGGGCAAGGAGGGCATTAATCGGAGAGGCAGCACAGAGACCTAAGGTAACCATGGAGGAGCTGCAGAGTTCCACATCAGAGACTGGAGTATCTGTACATAGGACAACAATAGGCCGTATGCTCCATAGAGTTGGGCTTTATGGCACAGTGGCCAGAAGAAAGCCATTACTTTCAGCAAAAAACAAAATGGCACGTTTTGAGTTTGCGAAAAGGCATGTTGGAGACTCCTAAAATGTATGGAGGAAGGTGCTCTGGTCTGATGAGACTAAAATTTTATTTTTTGGCCAAAGAAAACGCTATGTCTGGCGCAAACCCAACACATCACATCACCCAAAGAACACCATACCCACTGTGAAACATGGTGGTGGCAGCATCATGCTGTGGGGATGTTTTTCAGCAGTCAGGACTGGGAAACTGGTCAGAGTTGAGGGAAAGATGGATGGTGCTAAATACAGGGATATTCTTGAGCAAAACCTGTACCACTCTGTGTGTGATTTGAGGCTAGGACGGAGGTTCACCTTCCAGCAGTACAATGACCCCAAACACACTGCTAAAGCAACACTTGAGTGGTTTAAGGGGAAACTTATTCCAACACATGTAAATGTGTTGGAATGGCCTAGTTAAAGCCCAGACCTGAATCCAATAGAAAATCTGTGGTCAGACTTAAATATTGCTGTTCACAAGCGCAAACCATCCAACTTAAAGGAGCTGGAGCAGTTTTGCAAGGAGGAATGAGCAAAAATCCCAGTGGTAAGATGTGGCAAGCTCATAGAGACTTATCCAAAGTGACTTGGAGTTGTGATAGCAGCAAAAGGTGGCTCTACAAAGTATTGACTTTAGGGGGGTAAATAGTTATGCACATTGACTTTTTCTGTTATTTTGTCCTACTTGTTGTTTGCTTCACAATAAATAAAAAAAAAAATCTTCAAAGTTGTGGGCATGTTCTGTAAATTAAATGATGCAAATCCTCAAACAATCCATGTTAATTCCAGGTTGTGAGGCAACAAAACACGAAAAATGCCAAGGGGGGTGAATACTTTTGCAAGGCACTGTAACTTGGTATAAACAAAAAAATTAAAAAAGGGTCTAAATATGTGTGTAGTGATACACAAGTATGTCCTCAGTACATCGTGTACCCAGTGTGACTAGTGTCACTCTAGTCGACAAATATAGCATATACAAAAAAACTGGTTTGTCCTAATGAAGACTGAACGGAACAAAAAGACCAAAATGAGTGACACAGTATACAATGTATAGGAAAGTGAAAAATGATTAGAATTTAATTGATAAGTAAAAATCACTGTAAAACTCCTCATTAGGAGAAAATAATGGGGATACTGAAAAAACTAGACAAACAGCCAGAGACGCCAGCATCAAGTCATCTCTGGATGTGGCTACAAACAGCACAGAACATAGCGAACAAACACACAAAAATGAAAAACAAATAAACAATCGTCCGGTTGCCAAGAATCTGTATATGGATGCGCATGCCTTGTCAATGACGTATAAAATAAGCCACAATTGTAAATGATAAGGCATGGGCATCCATATAGGGGTCCCTGGGAGGCTCGAGCCCACAATATAAATGGGAAGGGAGGGGGGAAGGGGAAAAGGGGAGAGGAAAAGGAAAGGGAAAGAAACTGTGCCAAGAGAGAGAGAGAGAACTGACTAATATATAAGGGGAACTCCAGTAAAGTCAATATCTGCTGATGATGGAAAAACCAGCCTGGATGGAAAATAATTGCATCTGGAAAAGAAGCGTAATTGCTGAAAAATAAACAGAAATGGTCTGTGATCATTCCATATAGATTGCCAAAAACAAAGTCCTGTGTCAAAGTGATGGGGGCAACATCCCTATAATGGCAAAAAAGGAATAAAGTTTGGACCAGTCTGTAATACACCTGGATGTTGGGGGATTGAGGCAGTTCATAAATACAGTCACTTCCTGGTATGCTTTTGCATTAAATGTATCATGGATAGCAATCAGACAAACCAATGTATGATGTACACAAAAACAACTCCAGGGTCCGTTGCCAACAATCCACTCTATCGTGCACAGTGTCACAAGCAATTTGCAAAGTAAAGGTCTAGCATACGATACCCTCCTATTATGATGCGATCTATATCAGGTCCACATCTGAGGTAATGCTTAGTATCTGTCCTCCGTTATGCTCGAAAACACACTGTGATGTATGATGCAGGCGTTAATCCGGTGCATTGTATTCCTATGGTTGTAAACAATGCCCACATAGAGTAAGGTGACCAGATTTTTAAAATTAAATCCGGGGACATTTTTTTTTTACTAGTAATGGCAGCAATCGACGACTCTTTGCCCGCCGCCGCCCGCCTCGCAGCCTGTCAAGTCTAAAGCCCCATACACACTATCAGATTTTCTGCTGATTTTTTCCTTCAGATTTACCAAAACCATTTAATATGAGGTCAAACCTTAGGAGTTTCAATTTGTATGCAATCAGGCAGGCCCTCGCACTACATGGTTTTGGTAAATCTGAAGACAAAAATCAGCAGAAAATCTGATAGTGTGTATGGGGCTTTACTCTTCGGGCCCCGGCTACTACTGGGTGGGGAGCAGAGGAAGATCACTCCACCAGGGAAGGCAAGGAGATAAGCAGGCAGGCAGCTGGCCGGGACTTGAGCCAAGGCAGAAGAACATGCGAGTGGAGCTGAATGGGCATGCGCCTGAAACTGAAGAAATAGTCCCTCCGCTCTGACCAGCACATGATCATCAGAAAGGGGCACAGATATTGGAAAAAAATAAACCCCCATAAGCTAGTAGGAGCGGCAGAGGGGGGGGTGCAATTCAGATTTTTTTCTTTTTATTCTGCACGGGCTGTCTTTGAAATTGCCCCAGCCCCTGTTCAAATCCAATCCGGGGACAAAACTGGGGACAGACTTGGTCCGGGGACAGTGTCCTCAATCCGGGGACTGTCCCCAGAAACCGGGGATGTCTGGTCACCCTAACATAGAGTGGCTGCTGTCGGGTTCCCCCAGCCTCTCGTGCACGGCGTGGGTGGACTTCCGGGACACCATGGAAAGGAGGCGTCACGTGACACCATATCACGGGTGACGCTGGTTAGCTAGTTATTGTTTTATAACGTCAGGGCCCCCCCGTATATTACCAAAATAAAGGTTTAACCCCCTGATCACCCGGCAGGTGATATCAGTTAGGTTTTAGTGTCAGATAGGGTCTGCGTCACTCCAGACAGCGTCAGATTAGTGCCAGTAGTGCTAACACCCACGCACGCACCATACACCTCCCTTAGTAGTATAGTGTTTGAATGGATCAATATCTGATCAGATCTAAACTAGCGTCCCCAGCAGTTTAGGGTTCCCAAATACGCAGTGTTAGCAGGATCAGCCAAGATACCTGCTACCACCTGCATTAAGCCCCCTCCATCCAGCCCAGCCCACCCAAGTGTAGTATCAATTGATCACTGTCACTTACAAAAACACTAAACACATAACTGCAGCATTTGCAAAGTCAGGCCTGATCCCTGCGAACGCTAACAGATTTTTTTGTAGCGTTTGAAGCAGTCGCTGACAGTCAGGTGCTCTTTTTCCTGTGAGTCTCACTACTGTACCAATATATTTAGAGGCCAAAATGTCCAATTTGAGGCCTACACGTTTCTGAGCATGACAGATAGTGAAGAGACCCATCTGTCAGATTCAGGCTCAGAATACGAACCGGTATTCAGCAGCGGCACCTTGACAGATAGCTCTAATGGCGGAGTAGTGGTCCCTGCCAAGGTCAGGCTTACCTGACCCCGTTCTTCTGCTGTCGTTGAGGTGCAAGAACCGCAGGGCTCTCATATGGAGCAGAGAGCCAGTACTAGTACCGCTCATCCTTCTGGTGGACTGGCAAGCACCTGTGGCCTAGTACATCCTGGTCGTACATCCAGCACTGCAGTAACACTTGGTGACATGGCGAGTCCCATAAGTGCAGTTTAAGCTGGTGAGGTGGCTAGCATGAGTAGTGTCCCGCAGCTACCAAGAACAAGACAAAACACAGGCCCATTGAGCCCATAGTGCCCTTCCTGCTGCATTTACCAATTCAAATTGGAAGCTCAGTGCCCTTCCTGCTGCATTTACCAATCCAAATTGGAAGCCCACTACTTCTGCAGCTCCCGTATTTCCCCCATTCACTGGCCAACCCAGAATTCAGGTGGAAACCGTTGATTTTATGTCACTTGATTTTTATTTGCTGTTTTTCATGGAAGATCTCTATAGATCTATTGTGGACCAAAGCAATTTGTATGCTGGTCAATTAATCGCCGCTAATCCCCAGTTGATCCTTGCCAGAGATTGGAAACCTATTATGGTTTCCGAATTTAAGACCTTCCTGGGGCTATCCCTCCTCATGGGCATTACTAAAAACGAGTTGCGGTCATATTGGTCCACTGACCCAATTCCCCATATGCCCTTGTTCTCTGCCTCCATGACTAGGACACGATACGAGCAGATCTTGCGGTTTGATAATGAACTCTTATGTCCTCGGGGTGACTCTGGATTTGATCGGCTCTACAAAATTCGGCCCCTTGTAAACCACTTCAACCAACAGTTTGTTTACGCCCGATCAAGTTGCCGTCATAGAGGAGCCCCTGATTAATTTTTCTGGCCGCTTGTCTATCAAACAGTATCTTCCCAGCAAGCGTGCCAGATATGGAGTCAAGATGTATAAGCTCTGTGACAGGGCAACAGGCTATACATATAGTTTTATGGTTTACGAGGGAAGAGATAGTCACGTAGAGCCAGAGAACTGCCCATACTACATAGCGAGCACTGGTAAGATTGTCTGGGACTTGGCGTCACCCTTATTCGGAAAGGGGTACCACTTGTACATGGACAATTATTACACGAGCGTGCTAGTTTTTAGTCACCTTTTTGACTGTGGAGTTGGCGCATGTGGCACCGTGCGATCTAATCGCCAGGGCTTCCCCCAGCGGCTTGTAGAATCCCAACTTAGACGGGGGGAGAGAGCCTGCTTGAAGTGTAATAATTTCTTAGCAGTGAAGTGGAGGAATTTACGGAATGTTTTTTTTCTGTCCTCTCTTCACGCAGATATGACAGTCCAAATTCCTACGGCAACTGGTGTTGTGGAGAAACCCCTCTGTGTCCATGAATACAACCTTAACATGGAAGGGGTGGACCTCAACGACCAGTTGTTGGCACTGTACCCAATTGCCCATAAGGCCAGACGCTGGTACAAAAAGTGTCTGTATACTTATTTCAATTGGTTCTGCTGAACACTTTTGTGCTATACAAAGCTTCAGGACAAACTGGATCCTTCCTGAAATTCCAGGGAGCGATAGTCACAGCCCTTCTATGCTATGCCCCACCTTCCCAACTCAAATGCAGTAAGCCGGCTGCATGAGAGGCATTTTCCATATGTCCTCCCTGGTACCCTTACCCAAAGAACACCCCAAAGAAGATGTTGTGTCTGCAGAAAACGTGGATTAGGAATGACACCCGCTTTTATTGTCCTTCCTGTCCTGACCAACCTGGTCTCTGCATCGTTGACTGTTTTAAATGCTACCACACACTAGTGGAGTATTAGCGTACAGCACTGCACAGTCCTAGGGCACACTAACGCAGGGTCCCGAAAGATGAGATGGCCATCACGTTTTAAGAAACCCTAATCTGGAACGTTCACAGTTTACAGTTTTTATAAAAGTGCAAAAACACAAAAAAATATATAAAATAAAAGCCAAAAAATAGTTGTGGTTTTATTTTTCTTCTCTCTCTCTATTGTTCTCTCTCTTATATTCGCTCTCTATTGTCCGCTCTATTGTTCGTTCTCTCTCTTATATTCGCTCTCTATTGTCCGCTCTATTGTACGCTCACTATTGTTCTCTCTCTGTTACTGTATTTTAGAACTGTAATGTATTATTTTTATTATGTTTTATTGTATTTGCTTTGCAGGTATGGTATGCCTTACTAATATACTGTAATGTTACTTTGTTTTATGTTAACCATCATTTGCTTAGCATGTACGCCATTCAGCTGCAGCACTGATCTATTTATCTTGACAGCAACAGCATTTGCTCCCACAATACGTAAATCAGCAACTGCAGCGCTGTAGGAGGTGATTTCACCACCACAGTTTAAAAAAAATGATGTAAAATTGGGGAAAATACTGTGCTAAACCAATAATAGGTAAAAAAAAAGCTGCCAACACTCAAACAAACAAAGTCCAGGTAAATGTGTAAATAATTAGTGTGGCGCTAAAAAGTGAGATATCTCTATAGATGAACAGTGATAACAATAATCTACAAGTGATAATAAAAAGACCCACTGTGAGTATAGGTGCAAACAGTGCTGAAAACAACAAATGGTGGCGGTGTGCATGAAAGCAAATACACTGAAATACATATACAAAAGTATTTCACAAAAAAACAGCACAGCAACACGTGAATGTGTGCATCTAAAACATAACTATCAAAGTCCAAAAAAGGCAATAGTGAAAAGTCCACTTAGGGAGGTGATGAATAACTGTAATTCAAATGGTATGACCCGAATGAGTCTGGAAACTTCAAGCGCAGTAATCAGATGGAAAAGATGAAATACTCTTACCAGATACGTTGGACACACCTACCATACGGCAGTGAGTCTAATGGGCTCTGAGCGCTGAACTCCTAGCCCTCCAAAAGTAGAGGCCGGGCGGGAAGAAACGATGGATCCTAGGAAGCCAACCATGCAGAAGAATGGCATCAATGAGTTGAAGGTAGATCACTCCAAATGATACCCTTAGGGATGGAATTGTCTCAACAGGAGCCCAATAAGCAGCAAAAAAATGAAAAAAAGGGCAAAGCTCCAATGGTGCAGGTCAAAAAATAATAAAATTTATTGGAATCATACATCAAAGGACAGATGCAGAGAAGATAAAAATGTGATCACAAAAATAAGTATAAAAGTAATGTGGGAAGCATAAGATGGCAGGCCTGCTTATCTTATCTTATCTTACGTGCAAAACACAAGCGTCGGTCTGGTGTCATATGTAAACAGCAATTGCACCATGCATGTGAGGTATCACCACAAAGGTCAGATTGAGGGCAGTAATTTTAGCAGTAGACCTCTTCAGTAAATCTAAAGTGGTAACCTGTAAAGGCTTTTAAAAATGTATGTATGTTTGTATGTTTGTCGTTTTAAAGCATGTCGTGCTTGGTATCCATGTACTCAGCATAAGATCATCTTTTTTATTTCATCAAACATTTTGGCAATATAGTGTGTTTTAGTGCATTAAAATAAAAGAAAGTTTTGATGCCTGGAAAGCTCTCCACCCGGGTGATCGGAAGTACACCTTCTACTCAGCCCCTCATCGCACACATTCCCACATTGATTATTTTTTCGTTAATAGCTCCACACTCAGAATAACACGCACAGCACAGATACTCCCAATCTCATGGTTGGACCATGCCCCTATCCTACTCACATTAGACCTAGGCTCCCCCAACCGCACGCCATATAACTGGAAACTGAACACATTTCTCCTCCAACACCTTCCTGCCCGGGAGAAAATAAACTCTTCCCTAAAATTCTATTTTGCAGAGAATAACACTCCAGACATCTCTCCCCACACTATGGGAACCCCACAAGGCAGTCCTCCACGGTAGGTGCATGGCACTGTCCTCTGCCATGAAAAAAGACGCAGTGGCCACAAAATTGTAAACAGAGAGGTAACTTCGGGTCCTTGAGTGACGGCTACAACTCACCCCTACAGTAACCCTCCTTAAAAAGATCACTAACCTACGAGCAACCCTAAGCGAATTAGCGTTAGGCCGTGTTAAAAAAGCACTGACCAGACTGAAGCAATTATTCTTTGACAAAGGCAACAAAGTGCACTCCTTTCTGGCAAAGAAACTACGTGATAACTCCCACATGCAGACGCCACACCAGATTAAAAACAAATTAGGCCACTTACTATCCCACCCCATAGAGTTCGCCAATGCCTTTGCAGACTTTTATTAAGACCTCTATAACAAGCAGGACATCCCCAGTAACCCCCCCCCCCTCCCTGACCTCTCCCACCGCATGAGACAATATCTGGAGCAAAGCGGGATCCCCACCTTCAATCCTCTGACCTACTGTCACTCAACACCCCGATCACCGAGGAAGAAATACTACAGACTATTAAATCCCTACCCACTCACAGGGCCCCAGGCCTGGACAGACTGCCCTACGAATATTATAAATCCTTTCTCCCTCTTTTACTCCCCCATTTGTGCAAACTGTTCAACGCCTTCCTCCAGGACACCCCCATTCCCCCGGACATGCAGCGCTCCTTTATCACCCTATTTCCAAAACCAGACAAGGACCCCTCCTTATGTGCTAATTACAGACCTATTGCCCTATTGAACTCTGACTTAAAAATTTCCACAAAACTGCTCTCAATTCACCTAAATATGATTCTCCCCTCCCTGATCCATAAGGATCAGGTGGCCTTCATCCCACTCAGACAGGCGGGCGACAACACCAAAAAAGTGATAGATCTGCTAGACGTGGCGAACAGAGAGAACTCGGCGGCCTTGCTACTTAGCCTGGATGCTGAAAAGGCCTTTGACCGCTTAGGGTGGCCCCTTCTGTTCGCCACGCTATGCCATAAAGGTTTTCGGGGGCCTTTCTTGCAGGCGATTAGACATCTCTACTCCAACCCCTCCTCTCAAGTCAGGACCCCCTTTGCCCTTTCCCCCCTCTTTCTCAGTGGCTAACGGCACTAGGCAGGGGTGCCCACTCTCAACCTTGCTCTTTGCACTATGCATTGAACCCCTAGCTGCTTAAATTTGTGGCAACCCTGATATACGGGGCATTTCAGTCATTGGTAAAGAGTTTAAAATTTCCCTCTTTGCTGGACGACATTATCCTCACACTGACCCAAACCCCATATATCTCTTCCGAACCTGCACGCAGAGCTAGACTGCTATGGAGCCCTCTCGGGATATAAAATAAACACATCTAAATCAGAGGCCTTGCCTATTAATATTCCCAAAGCTGAGATCACACATTTAAGAATCAACTTCTCTTACAGCTGGAAAACAGCCGCCCTGAAATATCTAAGGATCCGTATCACACCAAAATTCAACCCCCCCCCCCCCCTCTACCGTTCGATCAGATCTTTACTACTCCAGTGGAAGAAACATCACATCTGCCTCCTAGGGTGTATTGCTTCAGTTAAAATGACGATTCTCACAAAGCTCTTATATCTATTCTAAAGACTGCCTATACCCGTACCCTACAAACACCTGAAAAAGCTTCATTCTGACCTATTGCACTACACCTGTAACTACAAAAGACATTGAATACCTAGGTCGGTACTGATGGCAGCACGCAATGAGGGAGGCTTCACATTTCCCAACCTCATTAAATACTACCAGGCAACCAAACTACGAGCAGTTGCCTCATGGTTCACTCAAAGGTCCTACAACAAATGGACAGAAATTGAAAAAATATGGCTGGCCTCGACTCATCCGAAAAATTTTCTCTGGAGTGCGAATCCAGAGGTAGCTCCCGAACACCTACTAGGCTGTATGGCCCAACTTAGGTGGCTATGACGCAAATTATCACAATCCTACGGGCTGTCATCTGAGAGATCGCTTCTGACCTCATTTGTCTGTAACCCCAATGTGCCGGATAGCCTCACCCATCTAATGTCGTATCCATGGACATCACGGGACCTGTTTCACTATGGGCAAATAGTGGACCCCAGGTCACTCAAGTTGCTACCCTTTGCTGAACTTCAGACCAAATTTGATCTACCATGACAGGTGTTCTATGGGTATCTGCAAATCAGACACTATGCACTTACTATAGCCCCTGACCTGCAATTCTCCCCCCTATCCCCTTTTGAAAATCTAATCCTGGCCGATCATGCCCAGAAGGGCCTAATATCAGATATCTGTAAAATACTGAATTCCTACCCCCCCAGACAAAAAGAGCAAACACTGGAGCCGACTGACCGATCCCTGCATGGTGAGGTGGTCAGTGACAGCACCGCCAGGCCAGTCTGAGGGGGGTCACTGATGTAAGGGGCGAGTAAATACAATAATGTAAGGGGTTTTCCCCCTTATGTAACCCTCCCCACTTACCTTAGTGTATTCTTTCTGCGGAAGGTGGTCTCTGGTCAACAGAGTCCCCCCCCCCCCACGTTTCGAGTTCCTGGTGTCCCCCTTGATGATTGACCACTCTTAACTGGAATTTGCTTTTATATATATATATATATATATATATATATATATATATATATATATAATTTTTTTTTTTATATATATACACTACCGTTCAAAAGTTTGGGGTCACCCAAACAATTTTGTGTTTTCCATGAAAAGTCACACTTATTCACCACCATACGTTGTGAAATGAATAGAAAATAGAGTCAAGACATTGACAAGGTTAGAAATAATGATTTGTATTTGAAATAACATTGTTTTTACATCAAACTTTGCTTTCATCAAAGAATCCTCCTTTTGCAGCAATTACAGCATTGCACACCTTTGGCATTCTAGCTGTTAATTTATTGAGGTAAGCTGGAGAAATTGCACCCCACGCTTCTAGAAGCAGCTCCCACAAGTTGGAATGGTTGGATGGGCACTTCTGGCGTACCATACGGTCAAGCTGCTCCCACAACAGCTCAATGGGGTTCAGATCTGGTGACTGTGCTGGCCACTCCATTACCGATAGAATACCAGCTGCCTGCTTCTGCTGTAAATAGTTCTTGCACAATTTGGAGGTGTGTTTAGGGTCATTGTCCGGTTGTAGGATGAAATTGGCTCCAATCAAGCGCTGTCCACTGGGTATGGCATGGCGTTGCAAAATGGAGTGATAGCCTTCCTTAGCTTTTACCCTGTACAAAGCTCCCACCTTACCAGCACCAAAGCAACCCCAGACCATCACATTACCTCCACCATGCTTAACAGATGGCGTCAGGCATTCTTCCAGCATCTTTTCATTTGTTCTGCGTCTCACAAACGTTCTTCTTTGTGATCCAAACACCTCAAACTTGGATTCATCTGTCCACAACACTTTTTTCCAGTCTTCCTCTGTCCAATGTCTGTGTTCTTTTGCCCATCTTAATCTTTTTCTTTTATTGGCCAGTCTCAGATATGGCTTTTTCTTTGCCACTCTGCCCTGAAGCCCAAAATCCCGCAGCCGCCTCTTCACTGTAGATGTTGACACTGGTGTTTTGCGGGTACTATTTAATGAAGATGCCAGTTGGGGACCTGTGAGGCGTCTGTTTCTCAAACTAGAGACTCTAATGTGCTTATCTTCTTGCTTAGTTGTGCAACGCGGCCTCCCACTTCTTTTTCTACTCTGGTTAGAGCCTGTTTGTGCTGTCCTCTGAAGGGAGTAGTACACACCGTTGTAGGAAATCTTCAATTTCTTTGCAATTTCTCGCATGGAATAGCCTTCATTTCTAAGAACAAGAATAGACTGTCGAGTTTCAGATGAAAGTTCTCTTTTTCTGGCCATTTTGAGCGTTTAATTGACCCCACAAATGTGATGCTCCAGAAACTCAATCTGCTCACAGGAAGGTCAGTTTTGTAGCTTCTGGAAGGAGCTAGACTGTTTTTAGATGTGTGAACATGATTGCACAAGGGTTTGCTAATCATCAATTAGCCTTCTGAGCCAATGAGCAAACACATTGTACCATTAGAACACTGGAGTGATAGTTGCTGGAAATGGGCCTCTATACACCTATGTAGATATTGCACCAAAAACTAGACATTTGCAGTTAGAATAGTCATTTACCACATTAGCAATGTATAGAGTATATTTGTTTAAAGTTAGGACTAGTTTAAAGTTAGCTTCATTTAAAAGTACAGTGCTTTTCCTTCAAAAATAAGGACATTTCAATGTGACCCCAAACTTTTGAACGGTAGTGTATATATAAAGCCCTATGTGATTTCATATCTGTCTCATCTATATATAATGCACTCTTCAAATGTGCTTTAAAATACATGGTTTTCCCTTTCATGAACAAGAAATTTATTCTGTTGAGCTGGTGATAATTTATCAGTGGGGGGGGGGCATTATTATATGTGGGGTGTATATTATCAGTGGGGGGGCAGTATTATATGTGGGGTGTATATTATCAGTGGGGGGCAGTATTATATGTGGGGTGTATGCTATCAGTGGGGGGGCAGTAGTGGGGTGTATGTTTTCGGTGGGGGGCAGACTTTGGTGAGCGGAGACCCCCTTTACACCAGAGTTACAGCATTCCCCCTTAAATCAAGGTTCCCAGAACATCCCTTACATCAGATCCCCCCTTAAATCAGGATTCCCCTTTACACTGTGCAGACTCTGATGTAAGGGGGGGCTCTGTGCGGACTCTGATGTAAGGGGGAACCTCTGTGCGGACTCTGATGTAAGGGGGGGCTTTCTGGGGACCCTGATGTAGGGGGAGGCTCTTTGGGGACCCTTATGTAGGGGAGGCAGGCTCTCTGGGAACTCTATCATAGGGGGAGGCTCTCTGGGGACCCTAATGTTAAGGGGAAGGTTCTCTGGGGACCCTGATGTAAGGGGAGGCTCTCTGGGGACCCTGATGTAAGGGGAGGCTCTCTGGGGACCCTGATGTAAGGGTAGGCTCTCTGGGGACCCTGATGTAAGGGGAGGCTCTCTGGGGACCCTAATGTTAGTGGGGGATCTCTGGGGACCCTGATGTATTCAATAAATATTGTTTGTTTGAACCTCATTCAGACATGTACGGAGCTGTAATGAAGTGGAAGCATAGTGCAGACATGACAGGGTGCAAGTAGCTTAGGAACAGGTTAATTAATGTAGGAGTGGTTTAGGGAATTCTTTTGCCTGTTGGGATTGGGGGATTAGTGTAGAGGGGAGGAGTGTGTAACTTTGGTAGTAGCTGGGGGGAGTGGAAAGTTCAGTCGTGGGTGAGACAGCTAGGAAGAACGTTCCCGAGTCCTCTGTTAGACAGTAAGTGCAGGATGAGTGATTTAGCTAACCTTTGGGCACAGTTGAGGGAGGCAGCGGAGACTCATGGCTCTGCCTGGCTTCAGAGCCAGATCGCTTCCACTCTGCAGGGGGTAGGGCAGGGCCCATCTAGAGCGAGGCCTGCCTCTGCACGGGCTAGGAGGTCCAGACCTCCAGAGCGCCTTAGCCCCGACAACACTCCCAGGCCTCACCGGAGACTGGGGAGTCACGGTCGGACCCCCTCAGGACCCCCGGCGAAGCAGAGAGCCCGAGCGGTGTGGGGGGGCTTACGAGTCAGCCCAGTTCACAGCTTAGTGCAGGTGGGGAGGACATTTCACAGACTGCTGGGCCGGTCCCCTCCAGGAGTGTTCGTTCCCAGAGTCATCAGGCGGCAACCTCCGGCGAAGCTCCGGTCAGAGTGGCTGCCCAGCGGGGGAGGAGGGGTCGTTCGAGCGCCGGCCATGCCTGTGATGCGGCCGGTGGCTTGCCACGTGACGGCGCCATCTTACCTCCTGGAGGAGGTTCGCCATGTCATCCGCGTTGGTCGGGAGGCCCCGCCTCCAGGTTCAGTGCAGGGCCTGGGAGGGTTGGCCAGGATGCTGCCTGTGTGTCGGCCGTGGCGCCGGGTAATGACGTCACCGCGGAGCGCGGTGCTCAAGGAGGACGGAGCCCTCTCAGGATTGTCGCCCCCCCCCTCCGGTCACTCAGTCATCAGGCCGCAGCAGAGATGGAAGGTCGGTGCAGGTGCCCCAGCAAGCAAGACACCGGGACAGCGACAGCAGCAGCAGCGAGGAGGGTGAGCTGAGTGACGATCCACAGGAGGCAGCGGTGGAGTCTGGACAGACGGCTGGTGGGTCCTCTCGCCTAAGGCAGCCAGGTAAGAAAAATGTTCCTAATGTAATGAAAAATGTCCCCAGTTTGTTAGATGGGAATAGGAATAGTGGTAGTAGTGCAATGCAGAATACACTGGGGAGGGGGGATGAGGGTTTATGGGATTCAGTGAGAGAGTTGCTGGGTAGACTGGAGAATGGGGCTCAGCAGCCCTCGCCCCCAGTTACCCCCTGGATGTCACAACCTACTAGTATACGGGAGCCCCATGACGTGATGGATCCTCCGCGCAGAACAGGGACCACAGTGGTGGCGGAGACGCAGACGGGTAGTGACGGCGTGGGAGAGTCCACGGCGACCACAACGCAGGAGAAGGACGCGGACAGAGTGAGGCTGGCTGATGCGGCGAGGTGTGAGGTATACGTATGCTTCGAGGGACCTCTAGGGGCGCATTTAAAAAAGGAGGCCAGGGATATAATTTGGAAGAACGAATATGTGGAGATTTTTTCCCTGCTTCCGTTAGAAAAATTTAATTTAGACAGGGTAAAGCCAGATGAAAGTAAGAAGGAAGAGGAAGAAAAGAGGAGGTACAGACTCCTTCCGCGCACGTTTGCTAACTGGTTGCAAGCGTTTGCGATTTTGGCTAGCGTGATCGGGGAAAAAGCCCCTGAGAATTGCTCAGCTTTATTCTGTTACCTGGAGGCGATTAGTGAGGCGCATAGAGTTTATGGAGGTTTAGCATGGCTTAGGTATGACGAGCAATTTCGTCAGCGGAAGGCCATTCGCCCCTCGATTAGGTGGGATCATAAGGATATTAGTCTCTGGATGAAGTTGATGACTTCTTCCAGGGCTACGAGCCCGGTTTTTCCAGGGGGGGGGTCGGCGGCACCGCCTCAGTTGGATCGCCGGCCCCAAAAAAGAAAGGGGTGTGCTGGCAGTTCAATGAAAGTACCTGTCGGTTTGGAAACTCGTGTAGATTTAAACATGAATGCTCAGGATGTAGCGGGACACATGCGTTTGCGCGATGTTTCAAGCAAGGAAAGGTGACGTCGCTGGAAAAAGGGATGACGCCGGTGAGGCTAGAAAAGATGCTACCGTTCCTAAATAGATATCCGGATAGGGTGGCGGCGCAATTATTGGAAACAGGGTTTAGGGAAGGTTTTAAAATTCCTAGTTCGGTGCGGGAGATTCCGCCTGTGGCCGAAAATTTGAGGTCGGCACTCCGCCATCCGGAGGTGGTGTCGGCTAAGCTATTCAAGGAAGTTGCGTTAGGGCGCATGGCTGGACCATTTTCTGATCCGCCGTTGCCAGGTTTAATAGTTTCCCCGTTGGGAGTTGTTCCAAAAAAGGAGGTGGGCCAATATAGGATGATACATCACCTATCTTACCCAAAAGGCGGCTCAGTGAATGATGGTATCGACCCGCAAGCTTGTGCGGTTACCTATACATCATTCGATGCGGCTGTCGCATGGGTTAGGAGGTATGGTAAGGGCTCCCTCATGGCGAAAACGGATGTGGAATCGGCGTTTAGACTATTGCCGGTGCACCCCCAAAGTGTTTATCTGCTGGGGTGTTGTTGGCAAGGGTCGTATTTTGTAGATCGATGCCTGCCCATGGGCTGTTCGATTTCCTGCGCACTGTTTGAGGCGTTTAGCTCATTCTTTGAATGAGCGGTTAGGGAAGTGGCGGGGGTTAATTCAATTATCCATTATTTGGATGATTTCTTGTGTATAGGCCCCCCTGACTCCTGCTGTTGTGGGGTGTTGCTAGGGACGTTGCAACACTTAGCTGAGAAATTCGGGATCCCGTTGGCGGTGGACAAGACAGAGGGCCCAAAATCCGAGTTGGTTTTTTTGGGCATCACTATTGATTCCATGGCCATGGAATGTAGGTTGCCGGAGGACAAGGCTGTGGCCCTACGAGAAGAGGTGAGTAGGGCGGTTAAGAGGCACAAGCTGCGTTTGAAGGAATTGCAAACCTTGTTAGGGAAACTAAATTTTGCATGCAGAATCATTCCCATGGGGCGTATATTCTGTAGGCGGTTGGCGGCGGCCACGTCTGGGGTGAAGGTTCCCAATCACTTCAAAAGATTGACTAGAGAATTGCAAGCAGATTTAGCAGTCTGGGATGCATTCTTGAAGTGTTTTAATGGGCGCTCCATGTGGCAAACAGGTCCGGTCAGCAACGCTGACCTGGAATTGTTTACGGATGCGGCAGGATCGGCGGGGTACGGTGCGTATTGCCGAGGTAGGTGGTGTGCAGGGCCCTGGCCGGAGTCTTGGAGGGAGGCGGGCTTCCTTCACAATTTGGCGTTACTGGAGCTGTTTCCCATTGTTTTGTCCATTGAACTGTGGGGGGAGGAGTTGCGTAACAAGAAGGTGTGTTTCAATTGCGACAACTTGGGGGTGGTTTGGGCGATTAATAACATCTCAGCTTCTTCCCCGCCGGTGATTAGACTGTTGAGACACCTGGTGCTCAGTTGTTTGCGCATCAATGCCTTTGTGTACGCGGTGCATATCCCTGGGATAGAAAATAAGTTAGCGGATGCTTTGTCTCGTTTCCAGTGAGAAGAATTTTGCAAGCTGGCACCGGAGGCGAAGCGAATAGGGGAAGTATGCCCATCGGAATTGTGGAAAATTACGTTGGAATCACCGCGGGCTTGATAAAACAGTCGCTCAACGCTGGAACCTGGAAGTCTTATTGCAAAATATGGCAGGAATGGTTGAATTTGATGGAAGAGGTAGGAGGGTCAGAGGTTTCGGAGGACATGCAGGTATGGGTGTTGTGTTTTATTTGTAAAAATTATTCAAATGGGGTCTCATGACCTGCTTTAGCCTTCTGGTTTCAATTAAAAGGGCTAAGGGATTTTACAAAATCCTTTCTGGTTCGCAGGGCATTGAGGGGTTATAGAAAAGGTTAACACAAACGGGACTCTAGGCGCCCAGTGTCGTTTTCAGTTTTGGGAACGATTATTTTAAGTTTGCAGAAGGTGTGTTCGGAGCACTACGAGCAAGTGCTGTTTAGGGCGGCTTTCGTTTTGGCGTTTTTCGGGGCGTTCCGTATTGGTGAGTTAGTTTCACCTTCAAAAAATATAGCGGGAGGTTTAAGGTTTGGGGACGTTCAGTGTTTAGAACAGTCTGTTCTGATTTGTATTCAGCGTTCAAAAATGGATCAGGAAGGAAAAGGGGTGAGGGTGGAATTATTTTGAGGTCGAGATCCTCAGTTGTGTCCAGTGACAGCCCTGCGACAATTCATGGGTATTCGACCAATAGGGGGGCATTGTTCATCCACAGGGATGGACAGTGCCTCTCTAGATTTCAGTTTACGGCAGTGATGCGGAAGTGTTTGGCGGAGGGTGGTCTCTCGCCTGGGGAGTACGCGGGGCATTCTTTTCGTATAGGAGCGGCCACGGAGGCTTCTCGCTGGGGTCTTCCTGAACAGGTAATAAAGAGGATAGGCAGATGGGAGTCTAGGAGGTACCAATTGTATGTTCGCCCACACCTGATGTGATTAATTTTATACATGTAAAAAAAAAAAATGTAGGGAATGCCAAGTTTTTGATTGTCGCTGGTATTTTTCTTTTATGTCTTTGCAGGTCCCCCAAGATGTCTCATTTGGATATTGGGATATTCATATGTTTTTTGGGGGGCAAGAAGGGCGGATGTCAGACCTGATGGTAGGCAGCTCAGGATTAAGAGGGAGGAGGGCACTGTTAGATGGCTCGGCATACCTGGTATGCGTTGGCAACAAGTAGTCCCGGAGGTACATCGATTTTCCAGACTGGACAGGGCCCCGGATATATTAGTTCTTCACGTGGGAGGAAACAACTTGGGCTGCAGACCAATGAGACAGGTGATAAAAGACATACAGTGGGATTTCCTCAGGCTGAGGGCATCTTTCCCGAACATGTTATTTGTATGGTCGGATATAGTAGCCCGCATGTCTTGGAGGGGGGCCCGTTCATGGGAAAAACTGAATAAGTCCCGTATAAAAGTTAACAAAGAGGTGGGCAGGTTTATTTCTCGCAATGGCGGCATAGTCATACGTCATTGGGAGTTGGAAGTTGACACTTGGATGTACCTTAGAGGGGATACTGTTCATCTAAATCCAGTGGGAATTGATCTTTGGGCCTTGGGGCTGGAAGACGGCATTAGGAGGGCATTGTTTGTTTGGCTGCAGGCACAAGTGTAAGGTGTCACACTTCTGCTGCGGTGGCGTCAGGTCCTTGACGACAGGAGTATATATATGTATATGGATATATAGATATATATGAAAAGGAGTTTTTGAAAACGTTGGGACACATCCCAGGATGGAGTAGTCCGGTTGGTCTAGTGTCAGTTTGTTGGACCAACGGGTACTAAGTGGGGGTCTGTGGTCAGTTAGTGTGTCCTCGAGGCGAGTTAGCGGCTGGGGGCAGATGCTAACAAAAGGGGCTACAGGCTCAAAAGTTAACCACTTGACGACTGCCTCACGCTGATATACGTCAGCAGAATGGCACGGGCAGGCAAAATCACGTACCCCCCCCCCCAGTGCCTGAGGCGGTCGCCGTTGGTCTGGCAGCGATCAGAGATGAGGGGGAGGCCATCCGATCGTGCCCCCCCCCTCGCGATCGCTCCCAGCCAATGAGAATCCTCCCCTGCCTGTGTGTAGTACACACAGGCAGAGGATGTGATGCCATTTCTCCTCGGCTCGGCAGTTTCCGTTCCGGCGCCGAGGAGAGAAGACATCAATGTGAGTTGCACAACACATACACTTACAGTAGAACATGCCAGGCATACTTTACACCCCCAATCCCCCCCGATCGGCCACTGATCACCCCCCAATCACCCCCCCCCCCCCCCGTCATACTGACACCAAGCAGTTTTTTTTTTCTGATTGCTGCATGGTGTCAGTTTGTGACAGTTACTGTGTTAGGACAGTTACTGTTAGCCCCCTGTAGGTCTAGGGTACCCCTCTAAGCCCCCCTAATAAAGTTTTAACCCCTTGATCACCCCGTGTCGCTAAGCGATCATTTTTCTGATCGCTGTATTAGTGTCACTGGTGTATAGTGTCAGGGCACTCGCCGTTTATTACCGAATAAAGGTTTAGCCCCCTGATCGCCCGGCGGTGATATGCCTCGCCCCAGGCAGCGTCAGATTAGTGCCAGTACCGCTAACACCCATGCACGCAGCATACTCCTCCCTTAGTGGTATAGTATCTGAACGGATCAATATCTGATCCGATCAGATCTATACTAGCGTCCCCAACAGTTTAGGGTTCCCAAAAACGCAGTGTTAGCGGGATCAGCCCAGATACCTGCTAGCACCTGCGTTTTGCCCCCTCCGCCCAGCCCAGCTCAGCCCACCCAAGTGCAGTATCGATCGATCACTGTCACTTACAAAACACTAAACTCATAACTGCAGCGTTCGCAGAGTCAGGCCTGATCCCTGCGATCGCTAACAGTTTTTTTGGTAGCATTTTGGTGAACTGGTAAGCACCAGCCCCAGGCAGCGTCAGGTTATCGCCAGTACCGCTAACACCCACGCACGCACCGTACACCTCCCTTAGTGGTATAGTATCTGATTGGATCAATATCTGATCCGATCAGATCTATACTAGCGTCCCCAGCAGTTTAGGGTTCCCAAAAACGCAGTGTTAGCGGGATCAGTCCAGATACCTGCTAGCACCTGCGTTTTGCCCCCTCCGCCCAGCCCAGCCCAGCCCACCCCAGCCCACCCAAGTGCAGTATCGATCGATCACTGTCACTTACAAAACACTAAACGCATAACTGCAGCGTTCGCAGAGTCAGGCCTGATCCCTGCGATCGCTAACAGTTTTTTTGGTAGCATTTTGGTGAACTGGTAAGCACCAGCCCCAGGCAGCGTCAGGTTATCGCCAGTACCGCTAACACCCACGCACGTACCGTACACCTCCCTTAGTGGTATAGTATCTGATTGGATCAATATCTGATCCGATCAGATCTATACTAGCGTCCCCAGCAGTTTAGGGTTCCCAAAAACGCAGTGTTAGCGGGATCAGTCCAGATACCTGCTAGCACCTGCGTTTTGCCCCTCCGCCCGGCCCAGCCCAGTCCACCCAAGTGCAGTATCGATCGATCACTGACACTTACAAAACACTAAACGCATAACTGCAGCGTTCGCAGAGTCAGGCCTGATCCCTGCGATCGCTAACAGTTTTTTTGGTAGCGTTTTGGTGAACTGGCAAGCACCAGCGGCCTAGTACACCCCGGTCGTAGTCAAACCAGCACTGCAGTAATACTTGGTGACGTGGCGAGTCCCATAAGTGCAGTTCAAGCTGGTGAGGTGGCAAGCACAAATAGTGTCCCACTGCCACCAAAAAGACAAACACAGGCCCGTCGTGTCCTTAATGCCCTTCCTGCTGCATTCGCCAATCCTAATTGGGAACCCACCGCTTCTGCAGCACCCGTACTTCCCCCATTCACATCCCCAACCAAATGCAGTCGGCTGCATGAGAGGCATTTTCTTTATGTCCTCCCGAGTACCCCTACCCAACGAACCCCCCCAAAAAAGATGTTGTGTCTGCAGCAAGCGCGGATATAGGCGTGACACCCGCTATTATTGTCCCTCCTGTCCTGACAATCCTTGTCTTTGCATTGGTGAATGTTTTGAACGCTACCATACACTAGTTGAGTATTAGTGTAGGGTACAGCATTCCACAGACTAGGCGCACTTTCACAGGGTCTCCCAAGATGCCATCGCATTTTGAGAGACCCGAACCTGGAACCGGTTACCGTTATAAAAGTTACAAAAAAAAAGTGTAAAAAAAAAAAAAACCACAAACAAAAATATAAAATAAAAAAAAATTGTTTTGGTTTTATTGTTCTCTCTCTCTCTCTATTCTCTCTCTATTGTTCTGCTCTTTTTTACTGTATTCTATTCTGCAATGTTTTATTGTTATTATGTTTTATCATGCTTGCTTTTCAGGTATGCAATTTTTTATACTTTACCGTTTACTGTGCTTTATTGTTAACCATTTTTTTGTCTTCAGGTACGCCATTCACGACTTTGAGTGGTTATACCAGAATGATGCCTGCAGGTTTAGGTATCATCGTGGTATCATTCTTTTCAGCCAGCGGTCGGCTTTCATGTAAAAGCAATCCTAGTGGCCTCTAGACTGCTTTTACAAGCAGTGGGAGGGAATGCCCCCCCCCCACCGTCTTCCGTGTTCCGTGTTTTTCTCTGGCTCTCCTGTCTCAGCAGGGAACCTGAGAATGCAGCTGGTGATTCAGCCAGCTGACCATAGAGCTGATCAGAGACCAGAGTGGCTCCAAACATCTCTATGGCCTAAGAAACCGGAAGCTACGAGCATTTTATGACTTCGATTTCGCCGGATGTAAACAGCGCCATTGGGAAATTGGGGAAGCATTTTTATCACACCGATCTTGGTGTGGTCAGATGCTTTGAGGGCAGAGGAGAAATCTAGGGTCTAATAGACCCCAATTTTTTCAAAAAAAGAGTACCTGTCACTACCTATTGCTATCATAGGGGATATTTACATTCCCTTAGATAACAATAAAAATGATTTAAAAAAAAAAAAAAAATGAAAGGAACAGTTTAAAAATAAGATAAAAAAGCAAAAAAATTATAAAGAAAAAAAAAAAAAAAGCACCCCTGTCCCCCCTGCTCTCGCGCTAAGGCGAACGCAAGCGTTGGTCTGGCGTCAAATGTAAACAGCAATTACACCATGCATGTGAGGTATCACCGCGAAGGTCAGATCGAGGGCAGTAATTTTAGCAGTAGACCTCCTCTGCAAATCTGCTAAAGTGGTAACCTGTAAAGGCTTTTAAAGGCTTTTAAAAATGTATTAATTTTGTTGCCACTGCACGTTTGTGCGCAATTTTAAAGCATGTCATGTTTGGTATCCATGTACTCGGCCTAAGATCATCTTTTTTATTTCATCAAACATTTGGGCAATATAGTGTGTTTTAGTGCATTAAAATTTAAAAAAGTGTGTTTTTTCCCCAAAAAATGCGTTTGAAAAATCGCTGCGCAAATACTGTGTGAAAAAAAAATGAAACACCCACCATTTTAATCTGTAGGGCATTTGCTTTAAAAAAATATATAATGTTTGGGGATTCAAAGTAATTTTCTTGCAAAAAAAAATAATTTTTTCATGTAATCAAAAAGTGTCAGAAAGGGCTTTGTCTTCAAGTGGTTAGAAGAGTGGGTGATGTGTGACATAAGCTTCTAAATGTTGTGCATAAAATGCCAGGACAGTTCAAAACCCCCCCAAATGACCCCATTTTGGAAAGTAGACACCCCAAGCTATTTTCTGAGAGGCATGTCGAGTCCATGGAATATTTTATATTGTGACACAAGTTGCGGGAAAGAGACACATTTTTTTTTTTTTTTTTTTTGCACAAAGTTGTAACTAAATGATATATTGCTCAAACATGCCATTGGAATATGTGAAATGACACCCCAAAATACATTCTGTTGCTTCTCCTGAGTATGGGGATACCACATGTGTGGGACTTCTTGGGAGCCTAGCCACGCACGGGACCCCGAAAACCAAGCACCGCCTTCAGGCTTTCTAAGGGCGTAAATTTTTGATTTCACTCTTCACTGCCTATCACAGTTTCGGAGGCCATTGAATGCCAAGGTGGCAAAAAAAAAACCAAATGACCCCATTTTGGAAAGTAGACACCCAAAGCTATTTGCTGAGAGGTATAGTGAGTATTTTGCAGACCTCACTTTTTGTCACAAAGTTTTGAAAATTGCAAAAAGAAAAAAAAAATTTTCTTGTCTTTCTTCATTTTCAAAAACAAATGAGAGCTGCAAAATACTCACCATGCCTCTCAGCAAATAGCTTGGGGTGTCTACTTTCCAAAATGGGGTCATTGGGGGGGGGTTGTGCCACCTGGGCATTCCATGGCCTCCGAAACTGTGATAGGCAGTGAAGAGTGAAATCAAAAATGTACACCCTTAGAAATCCTGAAGGCGGTGATTGGTTTTCGGGGCCCCGTACGCGGCTAGGCTCCTAAAAAGTCCCACACATGTGGTATCCCCATACTCAGGAGAAGCAGCTAAATGTATTTTGGGGTGCAATTCCACATATGCCCATGGCCTGTGTGAGCAATATATCATTTAGTGACAACTTTGTGCAAAAAAAAAAAAATTTGTCACTTTCCCGCAACTGGTGTCAAAATATAAAATATTCCATGGACTCAACATGCCTCAAAGCAAATAGCTTGGGGTGTCTACTTTCCAAAATGAGGTCATTTGGGGGGGGGGTTTATGCCATCTGGGCATTTTATGGCCTTCAAAACTGTGATAGGTAGTGGGGAGTAAAATCAAAAATTTACGCCCTTAGAAATCCTGAAGGCAGTGATTGGTTTTTGGGGCCCCGTATGCGGCTAGGCTCCCAAAAAGTCCCACACATGTGGTATCCCCATACTCAGGAGAAGCAACTAAATTTATTTTGGGGTGCAATTCCACATATGCCCATGGCCTGTGTGAGCAATATATAATTTAGTGACAACTTTTTGTAATTTTTTTTTTGTCATTATTCAATCACTTGGGACAAAAAAAATGAATATTCAATGGGCTCAACATGCCTCTCAGCAATTTCCTTGGGGTGTCTACTTTCCAAAATGGGGTCATTTGTGGGGTTTTGTACTGCCCTGCCATTTTAGCATCTAAAGAAACGACATAGGCAGTCATAAATTAAAGGCTGTGTAAGTTCCAGAAAATGTACCCTAGTTTGTAGGCGCTATAACTTTTGCGCAAACCAATAAATATACACTTATTGACACTTTTTTTACCAAAGACATGTGGCCGAATACATTTTGGCCTAAATGTATGACTAAAATTGAGTTTATTGGATTTTTTTTAGAACAAAAATAGAAAATATAATTTTTTTTTTCAAAATTTTCAGTCTTTTTCCGTGTATAGCGCAAAAAATAAAAATGGCAGAGGTGATCAAATACCATCAAAAGAAAGCTCTATTTGTGGGAAGAAAAGGACGCAAATTTTGTTTGGGTACAGAATTGCATGAGCGGTTAAAGCGACACAGTGCCAAATTGGAAAAAGTCCTCTGGTCCTTAAGTGGTTAAAGAGGGTCGTCAGGGACCAGAAAACCAAAATTACTGGAATTTCGAGTTTAAAATCTTTTTGAATATTTTGAATAGGTAAATTCAATTTTAAATATTTGAAATAAAAGTTTACAGTTTTTTATTGTTTTTTGTTAAATAAAGGCCGTAAAGGCTATTTACATCCATTCAAGTGTCAGCGTCATTAATATAGAGGTAAGATTTACATGTATTGGTGGGGCAGTTGGGTATCTGGCTACCCTAGTCATGTTCTATATATTGTTGTACTTATTCTTTGACTGTTTTGTTCAAAGGAGGGAGGATTGTATTGGGAGCACTGAAGTGTCAGGTGTGACTGTGTGGCTATGGCAAATGGTTTACATGCCTCACCACATCACGGGTCAGGTAGAAGGCCCCTTAGCAGAATTTTGCTTAGGGCCCCAGGGAGGTCAGGATCGGTACTGCCTATAGCCCTAAACTAAAAACGCCGCACCCCCTACCTCTGAGGCACTTTTCTCCAGAATTAAAGATGTGGAATTGATGGAGAAAATGACAGCTAGGATCCAAGACAGACTGAAGGCTCGTAATAAGGTCTGGGAGCTATGGCACCTTTAGGAAGACCCATCTTAAACAGGTAATAAAAAAAAAAGAAAACAGCTACTTCGATGACTTCTTTCCCCCTTTTCCCTTCCATCCCTTCATATAATGTATTCTTGTGACTCTTATAGCCACATACAAGATGGTACAGTTTATTAAATGATTCTGAAATGCATGCTAGACAAAATGGTAAAGTTAGATAAATACCTACACCAGTCCTTAAGCTTAGCATTAGTACGCATGAGTAAATACCTGAAAGTATTGTTACACAGTACAATCTGTACCTTTTGAATTTATGTAACTCTTTATTTTGTATCGCAACTACAAATTTTAACAAAAAATGTTATTTGGAAAAAAAATAAAAAAAAGTGTGGTTTTTTTTCAAAAAAATTGCGTTTGAAAAATAGCTGCACAAATACTGTGTGAAAAAAAATATTTTTTCATGTAAAGAAAAAAAGTGTCAGAAAGGGCTTTGTCTTCAAGTGGTTAGAAGAGTGGGTGATGTGTGACATAAGCTTCTAAAAGTTGTGCAATGCGAGGACAGTTAAAAACCCCCTTGGAAAGTAGACACCCAAGCTATTTGCTGATAGGGATGTTGAGTCCATGGAATATTCTATATTTTGCCACAAGTTTTAGGAAAATGATTGATTGATTTTTTAACAGAAAGTTGTCACTAAATGATATATTGCTCAAACATGCCATGGGCATATGTGAAATTACACCCCAAAATACATTCTGTTGCTTCTCCTGAGTATGGGGATACCACGTGTGTGAGACTTTTTGGGAGCCTAACCGCGTACAGGACCCCGAAAACCAATCACCGCCTTCAGACTTTCTATGGGTGTAAATTTTTTATTTCACTCCTCACTGCCTATCACAGTTTCGGAGGCCATGAAATGCCCAGATAGCACAACCCCCCCCCCCCCAAATGACCCCATTTAGGAAAGTAGACACCCCAAGCTATTTGCTGAGAGGCATGTTGAGTATTTTTCAGATCTCGCTTTTTGTCACAAAGTTTTGAAAATTGAAAAAAAAAAACATTTTCTTCTTTTCTTTCTTCATTTTCAAAAACAAATGAGAGCTGCAAAATACTCACCATGCCTCTTAGCAAATACCTTGGGGTGTCTACTTTCCAAAATGGGGTCATTTGGGGGGGGGGGGGTGTTGTGCTCTCTGAACATTTCAGGATCTCTGTAACTGTGATAGGCAGTGAGGCGTAAAATCACCATTTTACGCCCTTGGAAAGCCTGAAGGCGGTGATTGGTTTTCGGGGTCCTGTACACAGGTAGGCTCAAAAAAAGTCTCACACATGTGGTATCCCCGTACTCAAGAGAAGCAGCAGAATGTATTTTGGGGTGTAAATCCACATATAACCATGGCATGTTTGAGCAATATATCATTTAGTGACAACTTTGTGCAAAAAAAATAAATAAAATTATTTGTCATTTTCCCGCAACTTGCAGCAAAATATTAAATATTCCATGGACTCAACATGCCTCTCAGCAAATAGCTTGGGGTGTTTACTTTCCAAATTTGGGGGGTTTTGTGCCATCTTGGCATTTTATGGCCTTTGAAACTGTGATAGGTAGTGAGGAGTGAAATCAAAAATTTAAGCCGTTAGAAATCCTGAAGGCGGTGATTGGATTTTTTCGGGGTCCTGTACGCAGATAGGCTCCCAAAATGTCTCACATATGTGGTATCCCAATACTCAGGAGAAGCAGCAGAATGTATTTTGGGGTGTAATTTCACATATGGCCATGGCATGTGTGAGCAATATATATTTAGTGACAACTTTGTGTAATTTTTTTTTTTGTTGTCATTTTCAATCACTTGTAACAAAAAAATAAAATATTCAATGGGCTCAACATGCCTCTCAGCAATTTCCTTGGGGTGTCTACTTTCCAAAATGGGGTCATTTGGGGGGGATGTACTGGCCTGCCATTTCAAGAAATGAGATCACATAAATGTGGTTGGACCACCAAATAAGTCTACATTTACAGTGGCTTGCGAAAGTATTCGGCCCCCTTGAACTTTTCAACCTTTTGCCACATTTCAGGCTTCAAACATAAAGATATAAAATTTTAATTTTTTGTGAAGAATCACCAACAAGTGGGACACAATTGTGAAGTGGAACAAAATCTTTTGGATTTTTGAAACTTTTTTAACTAATAAAAAAATGAAAAGTGGGGCGTGCAAAATTATTCGGCCCCCTTGCGTTAATACTTTGTAGAGCCACCTTATGCTGCGATTACAGCTGCAAGTCGCTTGGGGTATGTCTCTATCAGTTTTGCACATCGAGAGACTGAAATTCTTGCCCATTCTTCCTTGCAAAACAGCTTGAGCTCCGTGAGGTTGGATGGAGAGCGTTTGTGAACAGCAGTTTTCAGCTCTTTCCACAGATTCTCGATTGGATTCAGGTCTGGACTTTGACTTGGCCATTCTAACACCTGGATACATTTATTTGTGAACCATTCCTTTGTAGATTTTGCTGTATGTTTGGGATCATTGTCTTGTTGGAAGATAAATCTCCGTCCCAGTTTCAGGTCTTTTGCAGACTCCAACAGGTTTTCATCCAGAATGGTCCTGTATTTGGCTGCATCCAACTTCCCCTCAATTTTAACCATCTTCCCTATCCCTGCTGAAGAAAAGCAGGCCCAAACCATGATGCTGCCACCACCTTGTTTCACGGTGGGGATGGTGTGTTGAGTGTGATGAGCTGTGTTGCTTTTACGCCAAACATATCGCTTTGCATTGTGGCCAAAAAGTTTGATTTTGGTTTCATCGGACCAGAGCACCTTCTTCCACATGTTTGGTGTGTCTCCCAGGTGGCTTGTGGCAAACTTTAGAAGAGATTTTTATGGATATCTTTGAGAAATGGCTTTCTTCTTGCCACTCTTCCATAAAGGCCAGATTTGTGCAGTGTACGACTGATTGTTGTCCTATGGACAGACTCTCCCACCTCAGCTGTAGTTCTCTGCAGTTCATCCAGAGTGATCATGGGTCTCTTGGCTGCATCTCTGATCAGTCTTCTCCTTGTCTGAGCTGAAAGTTTAGAGGGACAGCCAGGTCTTGGTAGATTTGCAGTGGTCTGATACTCCTTCCATTTCAAAATGATCGCTTGCACAGTGCTCCTTGGGATGTTTAAAGCTTGGGAAATCTTTTTGTATCCAAATCCGGCTTTAAACTTCTCCACAACAGTATTACGGACCTGCCTGGTGTGTTCCTTGGTCTTCATGATGCTCTTTGCGCTTTCAACAGAACCCTGAGACTATCACAGAGCAGGTGCATTTATACAGAGACTTGATTACACACAGGTGGATTCTATTTATCACCATCAGTCATTTAGGACAACATTGGATCATTCAGAGATCCTCGCTGAACTTCTGGAGTGAGTTTCTGCACTGAAAGTAAAGGGGCCGAATAATTTTGCACGCACCACTTTTCAGTTTTTTAATTGCTAAAAAAGTTTAAAATATCCAATAGATTTCGTTCCACTTCACAATTGTGTCCCACTTGTTGGTGATTCTTCACAAAAAATTAAAATTTTATATCTTTATGTTTGAAGCCTGAAATGTGGCAAAAGGTTGAAAAGTTCAAGGGTGCCGAATACTTTCGCAAGCCACTGTATATATTTTTGCAAGAAATGAGATAGGCAGTCAAACTAAAATCTGCATAAATTCCAGAAAATATACCATAGTTTGCAGATTATTAATTTTGCGCAAACCAATAAATATATGCGTATTGACATTTTTTTTAACTAAAGACATGTGGCTGAATACATTTTGGCCTAAAATTGAGTTTATTGGATTTTTCTTATAACAAAAAGTAGAAAATATCTTTTTTTTTTTCAAAATTTGTGGTCTTTTTCCGTTCATATCGCAAAAAATAAAAATCGCAGAGGCAATAAAATACCATCAAAAGAAAGCTCTATTTGTGGGAAAAAAAGGACGAAAAAACGGAAAATTGTATACTCACGTTTCCGTAAGTTTCCTTTCCTGACGCATCCCCATGGCAGCACACACTGGGTTGTGACTCCGCCCCCACAACCTGACAGGATTGGTTAGCTATAAATTTGAAGGAGAGGCACCCCACTTCATGCTCTGTAATGATCATCCTAAAGAAGGGGTGGGATGCTGTGTGCTGCCATGAGGATGCGTCAGAAAAGGAAAATTACGGAAAGGTGAGTATACAATTTTCCATTTTCCTGACGCATCATGGCAGCACACACTGGGAAATAACTTGCCAGTCGGGTGGGTACAAGTTAAAGTAGTAGTGTTTATTATATAGCTGAAGAATTGGCTTGAACAACGGCTCTTCCAAAATCTACCGTTGATAACTGAGCCAAATCCACTCTATAGTGGGACATGAAAGTATGCCTGGAGGACCAGGTAGCTGCCCTGCAAATTGTCTTGGGAGTAGGGATGAGCTTCGAGTTCGAGTCGAACTCATGTTCGACTCGAACATCGGCTGTTCGCCAGTTCGCCGAACAGCGAACAATTTGGGGTGTTCGCGGCAAATTCGAAAGCTGCGGAACACCCTTTAAAAGTCTATGGGAGAAATCAAAAGTGCTCATTTTAAAGGCTTATATGCATGGTGTTGTCCTAAAAAGTGTTTGGGGACCCGGGTCCTGCCCCAGGGGACATGGACCAATGCAAAAAAAAGTTTTTAAAACTGCTGTTTTTTCGGGAGCAGTGATTTTAATAATGCTTAAAGTCAAACAATAAAGTGTAATATTCCTTTAAATTTCGTACCTGGGGGTGTCTATAGTATGCCTGTAAAGGGGCGCATGTTTCCTGTGCTTAGAACAGTCTGACAGCAAAATTACATTTAAAAGGAAAAAAAGTCATTTAAAACTACTCGCGGCTATTAATGAATTGCCGGTCCCGAGTCTCCCGACAATACACATAAAAGTTCATTGATAAAAACGGCATGGGAATTCCCCACAGGGGAACCGGAACCAAAATTTAAAAAAAAAATATGACGTGGGGGGTCCCCCTAAATTCAATACCAGGCCCTTCAGGTCTGGTATGGATTTTAAGGGGAACCCCGCACCAAAATTTTTAAAAAAATTGGCGTGGGGTCCCCCCAAAAATCCATACCAGACCCTTATCCGAGCACGCAACCTGGCAGGCCGCAGGAAAAGAGGGGGGACGAGAGCGCCCCCCCCCCTGAACCATACCAGGCCACATGCCCTCAACATTGGGAGGGTGCTTTGGGGTAGCCCCCCAAAGCACCTTGTCCCCATGTTGATGAGGACAAGGGCCTCATCCCCACAACCCTGGCCGGTGGTTGTGGGGGTCTGCGGGCAGGGGGCTTATCGGAATCTGGAAGCCCCCTTTAACAAGGGGACCCCCAGATCCCGGCCCTCCCCCCTGTGTGAAATGGTAAGGGGGTACAAAAGTACCCCTACCATTTCACAAAAAAAACTGTTAAAAATGACAAGAGACAGTTTTTGACAATTCCTTTATTTCTTCTGTCTCTTGTCATTTTTAACAGTTTTTTTGTGAAATGGTAAGGGTACTTTTGTACCCCCTTACCATTTCACACAGGGGGGAGGGCCGGGATCTGGGGGTCCCCTTGTTAAAGGGGGCTTCCAGATTCCGATAAGCCCCCCGCCCGCAGACCCCCACAACCACAGGCTAGGCTTGTGGGGATGAGGCCCTTGTCCTCATCAACATGGGGACAAGGTGCTTTGGGGGGCTACCCCAAAGCACCTCCCAATGTTGAGGGCATGTGGCCTGGTACGGTTCAGGAGGGGGGGCGCTCTCTCGTCCCCCCCTCTTTTCCTGCGGCCTGCCAGGTTGCGTGCTTGGATAAGGGTCTGGTATTGATTTTTGGGGGGGCCACGCCAATTTTTTTTTTAATTTTGGCGCGGGGTTCCCCTTAAAATCCATACCAGACCTGAAGGGTCTGGTATGAATTTTGAGGGGGGCCCCTACGTCATTTTTTTTTTAAGTTTGGCACGGGGTTCCCCTTAATATCCATACCAGACCTGAAGGGCCTGGTATTGAATTTAGGGGGACCCCCACGTCATTTTTTTTTAATTTTGGTTCGGGGTTCCCCTGTGGGGACTGAGCAAAAAGGGGGTAAGGTAAAAGAACCGTGACACTCTGTGATTTAAATATAACTCGTAGCAGACTGAGGGTTAAGTCCATACAGGTCTGCATATGATTAATGACACCTGCTGGCACCAATCAATAATGGGTGTGTTTCCCAGAATTCATACAGCATATAACAAAAAAGGGGGGAGAGAAAGTGAATTCATAGGTAGGGAACAGGCAGGAGTCAGTATAAATTTAAATGCTATTTATTGAAAAAAAGACTCACAATATACACCAATCCAGAAAATATCCTGATAACTCAGGTACCATCACCATTAAAAAGACCTAACAGTCATGTGCAGACGCAGATGGCCACCTATCACAACTAACCACTCATGATAGATATTAGGAGTCATTCACTATAAATAAATAAATATCCATGATATCAAGACATAGAGTATAAATGCAAAACATGGGTGGGAAGTCCAAATAGCATGGGAGAAGGACAACAGATGATTAAATAAATGTTGGGTTATTGTGACAGCAGAACTTGATCAACACTGAATGGTAATATGAAAAGTAGGATTAGCCGTTTTTGAGTGGGGGCAGTGATGACGGAGTGCCGTGGTGGAAAAGTCCATGAGGGAATGAATGGATAACACCGTAACCGCTGCAGGGCAAGAATATATGTAGGCTGGCAGGTCCGAGCCTCTCTAGGCCAGGGATGGCTCACAAGGCTGCAGACCAAAAGATATGAATGAAGCGTGCAGGCAATTGGGATAGGAGAGGCAGGATTGATAGTGGGCTGACACTGTGGAACGGAGGCCAACTAACACATACGGTGAGTAACTGAAAATAACAGTCCCGAATCAGGGATACAGAAAGGAGGGATCTCACCCGGTGTTGCTTGCCGTCCAGGTCAGGAAGGAAGAATTGCAACTATCACCATCTCCTGTTTGCGGAATTCCTTATTACGGATGGTCCGATCCAGTTGGAAGTCATCCAAAAAGTACCTCAGTTGTGAGTAACAAGTAGGCAGTGGGAGTGAGTGAACTCACATAGGTACTGCGTGTAAAGTCCAGGCAGCTGAGGTAGCGGTCTCCCTCTCGGCTAGTTGCTGTGGTAGGATTCAGGCAACCGCTGGTTTCGCGGGTCAGTGTGATCAAGGCTGATAGGTGGGTCTGTTGGTCAGCAGGTACGCTAGGAGCAGCGTGATGGCGTCATGCTGACGCGTTTCATCCTTTGACAGGATTTCATCAGAGCATGCGCAGTAGCAGGCCTCATCAGCTTATATAGTATTGAGACGGGATGACGTAGGTTTCCAGCGTCTCGTTGCCAGGGTTACCACGCTGTTCACTGACAGCCATACACAAAGAGAAGACACATATAAAACATGACTAGCAGAGCGGATCCGTAAGAGCAAATAGGAAATAGAGGGGGGAGGGGGAAGACAGAGGGGAGAGGAAAAAGATAGGGGGAGGAGAAAAAGGGGAGATGGGGAAAAGGGGGGGAGAGGGGGAAGGAACACAGTGGAAGACGGAGGAGACTGGTGAAGGAAAAAAGGGGATGGAAAAGACAAGGAAGGAGGGAGGAAAAGAAAATGGGTAAAATTGAATATGATGCTTAGCAATAATAATCAAGTACAATAGAATGGTCATATTGGTGGTAATCGAGAGATGACTAGAATACGGAAAATTATTTTTGGTGAAGAACAAGGCCTTGGGATTATCAATGGGGGCTACAGACAGAGAAATCCCGATCAATGGGAGAAGATGTGGACAGGCAACCACCAATAAATTTATGGGGCTAGGAATACACCAAGGTTGCACTCATTATTTAACCCATAGGGGTGCATACTGTTGGTGTTGTATATCCACATCTTCTCTTTCTGGTACAGGATCCTGTCGAAGTCACCCCTTCTCAAGGGGAGATTAAGCCTGTAGATACCTTTAACGGTAAGTCCCTCGGGGTTACCACCATGTGCTCGCAAAAAGTGTAGAGGAATAGGTCGTTCATCATCCTTGCCCAAAATGGACTGGATATGTTCACTCACTCTTACCCTCAGTGGTCTCTTGGTTTTCCCCACATAGTGTTTCCCACAGGGGCAGGTGAGCATGTAGATCCCCCTGGTTGTGTTGCAGTTAATAAAATTATTAATTTTGAAAAGTTTTATGCCCTCAGAGTCAGAAAATGTGCTTGTACGTTCAACGTACTTGCACATCGAACAGCGACCACACTTAAACATTCCCTTCAGGGGCGGAAGCTGTGTCAACCAGTTGGGAGTGGGTGATCTTTGGTACTCGGAGTGAATTAAACTGTCTTTTAGATTTTTGGAACGCCGGGCCGTTAGGAGGGGTCTGGTGCCCACAATCTTGCCTAGAGAGGGCGACTCAGACAGAATATGCCAGTGTTGGTTGAGTATGGACCTGACTTGGTCCCACTGGGCACCAAATTTGGTGATGATCCTGGGACACCCCCGGGATTCTGGGGGTTTAGGGTAATTCTTCTTCTTAGTAAGTCTGAGTAGCCCTTCTTCTGGCTTCCCTAATGTGTGAGTGGGAGTAACCTCTCTCTCTGAATCTCTTATAGAGATCTTTAGACTCGGCAGTAAAGTCATCTGGGTCAGAACAGTTTCTTCGAGCCCTGAGAAATTGGCCTACTGGAATGGCCTTAATCAGAGATTTTGGGTGGTCACTAGATGCTAGAAGTAGGGTATTAGCTGCTGTGGGTTTTCTAAAAGTTTTAGTCTTGATCAGGTCGTTGTCAATGTAAATGGTTAGATCAAGAAATGAAAGCGTGTGGGAGTGAAAGGTGTAAGTGAGTCTAATGTTTCTGTCATTAGAGTTTAACTCGTTCATGAAGGTATGTAGCTCATGTTCAGAGCCCCCCCAGATCATCAGAACATCATCTATGTACCTCAGCCACGTTGCACAGTGGCTGAGGTACAATGACGAAGGGTACACCAAGTCCTCCTCCCACAGGCCAAGATGTAGGCATGCGTAAGAGGGCGCCCAAGGTGCTCCCATAGAGGTTCCCCTTATCTGCTGATAGAAATTTCCCAAAAATTGGAAGCAATTATGTTCAAGTAAAAAAGTAAGGATATCACCTATGAATTCATTATGCTGTCCAAGGGATGGGAATCTACGTTCAAGAAAGAATTGGACTGCACGCAATCCCCAGGAATGTGGTATTGAGGTGTACAACGATTCAACATCTATCCCCACTAATAAAGCCCCAGGTGGCATGGTTAGAGTATTTAGTCGCCGCAGTACATCCATTGTATCTTGTACAAATGAAGGTAACTCAGTCTGCTCAGTCTGCTACGAGTTATATTTAAATCACAGAGTGTCACGGTTCTTTTACCTTACCCCCTTTTTGCTCAGTGTGCCACTGTGGGATTATACTTCCCTTCTCGAACCTCACTCTGTGTTCACTCACGCCAATCCGTACCATCTACCAACCTTTTTAAATTTAAGAGCGAATCCGTAGGTTTCCTCCCCTTTCTTGTCTTCTGCCATCCCTTGCTATTCACCTTCCCCCCTTCCCCCCCCTCCCCCCCTCCCTTTCCCCCCCCCGCCCCCTTTTTCCTTTTCTTTTTCTCCCTTCTCTACCTCCCTCTCCACTTCTTTGATCTTCTTTGGAGCATGGCCTATCAAATTGATGACGAAATAGAAAAAGAAATTCAGTCGGCATTTTCCTGTGAACAACCAATATCCAGGGATGGTGAAGATCAACTTCATTACCTCTTTAGAAACCACAAAAAATTAACTATTAAATTTCTCAACAGGAAGTGGGATATCTCTTCTTTAAAATCACACATTGAGAATGGTATTATACCACGTGGTCTGAGAGAACGTGTTACTCCAGCTGCACACCTCCACACTCCTCGGTTTATTGAGGCATGGAAGGCCAGCTGTGCTAAACGAGGCCTCGAAATAATGCAAATGATTGTTGATGAGGAATTAATCCAACTGAATGAGATCAAAACAGAGATAGAGGCAAGTGCGGTGCTACTTGAACCTTTCAAAACAAATCCCCTTTTTGACAAACATAATGAACTCCTCAAAAAAGAAGTAGAAAAGACACAAAAGAATCTAAAAAGTAACAAACAAGAAAAGTTTAAACAGAATCTACAAGACTTGGAACGAGGTGATCTTTTTGATCCCACCATCCATGTTGGTAGGAGTAGATCCCGTAGGAGTAGAGGAAGGCATAATAGTTCCAAATCAAATCGCAATCATGTCTCGTCTTCTGATAGCGACAGTGAACATAAAGAACTCTCGGTGACTTTTTTAGACAAAGACCCACCCCCTCTAGACAATTCCACCACAACCACAGGGAAAGTGAAATCAAATCTAAAGGGACACAAAACTTTACACCAATCCCCACCACCTCAAGGAAGGGTCCGAGAAATACGAAAAAGCCAAAGACAACAAAGGAACAGAACACACAGAACGTAATGCACTCCACTGCCACACATGATCTATCCCGGCCCCCCCCTAGCCCTCTAGTGGATATGAAAGTTGTTAACCTCACTCAATTTCCACTTAATGAACATCATTTATCATTACTAAATAGAGGCCTCTCCTTCTCCCCCAAATCTGGGATGAACGAGTTCGAAGTCTATAAGGACATCTCGCTCTATCTAAGAAAGGTGATCTTTGAATATTGGCACTCATCAAAACATGATGAGCCCCACTCTATACCGGCAGATGGGGAAGAACGAGAGGCCCTTGACACTCTGGTTTCACTACTCCAGGAGAACTTTGAGTCTGATTCTGATACTGAAACTCTGGACTACCAGCACGCATTGACCCGCTCTGCCAACCTACCGATAAGGTCCACTAAGATGCCCCCTCTTTCCAAATACAAACCTATTGAATTTTTTTTGACACAAGTTAAAAGAGATCTCTCTAAAATCAATTGGAACTATAGGGGACTTGATAATATCTCACGTGAAGAACGAAAAGCTCTCAGAGAGCTTGAAGATGCCCCTGGCATCGTCATCAAGGGCAGTGACAAGGGGGGCAATATCATACTTTTAACTGAAACTCAATACGAAACTGAAGTTAGGAGACTCTTGGCGGACGAATCTACCTACCGCAAACTTCATACCAATCCTTTCACTGCCATTGTTGATGCTCTCAATTATCTCCTAAGCCTAGGCCTGGAAGAAAAATTGATTACTTCAAAAGAGTTCAACTATTTGAGGGTACAACAGTTCAACACACCAACTTTTTATATTATCCCCAAGCTCCACAAATGCCTACATAACCCACCTGGCAGACCCATAGTGTCTGCTGTCAACGGCCCGCTTGAAAAAGTGGGTAAATTCATTGACGCCCTCATCAAGGACTTGGTCCCTGAGTTACCTTCATTTGTACAAGATACAATGGATGTACTGCGGCGACTAAATACTCTAACCATGCCACCTGGGGCTTTATTAGTGGGGATAGATGTTGAATCGTTGTACACCTCAATACCACATTCCTGGGGATTGCGTGCAGTCCAATTCTTTCTTGAACGTAGGTTCCCATCCCTTGGACAGCATAATGAATTCATAGGTGATATCCTTACTTTTTTACTTGAACATAATTGCTTCCAATTTTTGGGAAATTTCTATCAGCAGATAAGGGGAACCTCTATGGGAGCACCTTGGGCGCCCTCTTACGCATGCCTACATCTTGGCCTGTGGGAGGAGGACTTGGTGTACCCTTCGTCATTGTACCTCAGCCACTGTGCAACGTGGCTGAGGTACATAGATGATGTTCTGATGATCTGGGGGGGCTCTGAACATGAGCTACATACCTTCATGAACGAGTTAAACTCTAATGACAGAAACATTAGACTCACTTACACCTTTCACTCCCACACGCTTTCATTTCTTGATCTAACCATTTACATTGACAACGACCTGATCAAGACTAAAACTTTTAGAAAACCCACAGCAGCTAATACCCTACTTCTAGCATATAGTGACCACCCAAAATCTCTGATTAAGGCCATTCCAGTAGGCCAATTTCTCAGGGCTCGAAGAAACTGTTCTGACCCAGATGACTTTACTGCCGAGTCTAAAGATCTCTATAAGAGATTCAGAGAGAGAGGTTACTCCCACTCACACATTAGGGAAGCCAGAAGAAGGGCTACTCAGACAGATCGGACTACACTTCTTACTAAGAAGAAGAATTACCCTAAACCCCCAGAATCCCGGGGGTGTCCCAGGATCATCACCAAATTTGGTGCCCAGTGGGACCAAGTCAGGTCCATACTCAACCAACACTGGCATATTCTGTCTGAGTCGCCCTCTCTAGGCAAGATTGTGGGCACCAGACCCCTCCTAACGGCCCGGCGTTCCAAAAATCTAAAAGACAGTTTAATTCACTCCGAGTACCAAAGATCACCCACTCCCAACTGGTTGACACAGCTTCCGCCCCTGAAGGGAATGTTTAAGTGTGGTCGCTGTTCGATGTGCAAGTACGTTGAACGTACAAGCACATTTTCTGACTCTGAGGGCATAAAACTTTTCAAAATTAATAATTTTATTAACTGCAACACAACCAGGGGGATCTACATGCTCACCTGCCCCTGTGGGAAACACTATGTGGGGAAAACCAAGAGACCACTGAGGGTAAGAGTGAGTGAACATATCCAGTCCATTTTGGGCAAGGATGATGAACGACCTATTCCTCTACACTTTTTGCGAGCACATGGTGGTAACCCCGAGGGACTTACCGTTAAAGGTATCTACAGGCTTAATCTCCCCTTGAGAAGGGGTGACTTCGACAGGATCCTGTACCAGAAAGAGAAGATGTGGATATACAACACCAACAGTATGCACCCCTATGGGTTAAATAATGAGTGCAACCTTGGTGTATTCCTAGCCCCATAAATTTATTGGTGGTTGCCTGTCCACATCTTCTCCCATTGATCGGGATTTCTCTGTCTGTAGCCCCCATTGATAATCCCAAGGCCTTGTTCTTCACCAAAAATAATTTTCCGTATTCTAGTCATCTCTCGATTACCACCAATATGACCATTCTATTGTACTTGATTATTATTGCTAAGCATCATATTCAATTTTACCCATTTTCTTTTCCTCCCTCCTTCCTTGTCTTTTCCATCCCCTTTTTTCCTTCACCAGTCTCCTCCGTCTTCCACTGTGTTCCTTCCCCCTCTCCCCCCCTTTTCCCCATCTCCCCTTTTTCTCCTCCCCCTATCTTTTTCCTCTCCCCTCTGTCTTCCCCCTCCCCCCTCTATTTCCTATTTGCTCTTACGGATCCGCTCTGCTAGTCATGTTTTATATGTGTCTTCTCTTTGTGTATGGCTGTCAGTGAACAGCGCGGTAACCCTGGCAACGAGACGCCGGAAACCTACGTCATCCCGTCTCAATACTATATAAGCTGATGAGGCCTGCTACTGCGCATGCTCTGATGAAATCCTGTCAAAGGATGAAACGCGTCAGCATGACGCCATCACGCTGCTCCTAGCGTACCTGCTGACCAACAGACCCACCTATCAGCCTTGATCACACTGACCCGCGAAACCAGCGGTTGCCTGAATCCTACCACAGCAACTAGCCGAGAGGGAGACCGCTACCTCAGCTGCCTGGACTTTACACGCAGTACCTATGTGAGTTCACTCACTCCCACTGCCTACTTGTTACTCACAACTGAGGTACTTTTTGGATGACTTCCAACTGGATCGGACCATCCGTAATAAGGAATTCCGCAAACAGGAGATGGTGATAGTTGCAATTCTTCCTTCCTGACCTGGACGGCAAGCAACACCGGGTGAGATCCCTCCTTTCTGTATCCCTGATACGGGACTGTTATTTTCAGTTACTCACCGTATGTGTTAGTTGGCCTCCGTTCCACAGTGTCAGCCCACTATCAATCCTGCCTCTCCTATCCCAATTGCCTGCACGCTTCATTCATATCTTTTGGTCTGCAGCCTTGTGAGCCATCCCTGGCCTAGAGAGGCTCGGACCTGCCAGCCTACATATATTCTTGCCCTGCAGCGGTTACGGTGTCATCCATTCATTCCCTCATGGACTTTTCCACCACGGCACTCCGTCATCACTGCCCCCACTCAAAAACGGCTAATCCTAATTTTCATATTACCATTCAGTGTTGATCAAGTTCTGCTGTCACAATAACCCAACATTTATTTAATCATCTGTTGTCCTTCTCCCATGCTATTTGGACTTCCCACCCATGTTTTGCATTTATACTCTATGTCTTGATATCATGGATATTTATTTATTTATAGTGAATGACTCCTAATATCTATCATGAGTGGTTGGTTGTGATAGGTGGCCATCTGTGTCTGCACATGACTGTTAGGTCTTTTTAATGGTGATGGTACCTGAGTTATCAGGATATTTTCTGGATTGGTGTATATTGTGAGTCTTTTTTTCAATAAATAGCATTTAAATTTATACTGACTCCTGCCTGTTCCCTACCTATGAATTCACTTTCTCTCCCTCCTTTTTTGTTCCCCTGTGGGGAATTCCCATGCTGTTTTTATCAATGAACTTTTATGTGTATTGTCGGAAGACTCGGGACCGGCAATTCATTAATAGCCGCGAGTAGTTTTAAATGACTTTTTTTCCTTTGAAATGTAATTTTGCTGTCAGACTTTTCTAAACACGGGAAACATGCGCCCCTTTACAGGCATACTATAGACACCCCCCAGGTACGAAATTTAAAGGAATATTACACTTTTATTGTTTGACTTTAAGCATTATTAAAATCACTGCTCCAGAAAAAACGGCCGTTTTTAAAACTTTTTTTTGCATTGGTCCATGTCCCCTGGGGCAGGACCCGGGTCCCCAAACACTTTTTAGGACAATACCATGCATATTAGCCTTTAAAATTAGCACTTTTGATTTCGAACGTTCGAGTCCCATAGACTTTAATGGGGTTCTAAAGGTCTTGCAAAGTTTTGGTCTGTTCGCAAGTTCTGGTGCGAACCGAACCGGGGGGTGTTCAGCTCATCCTTACTCGGGAGACACTCTGCAATACACTGCCCAGGAAGCTGCCACTGCCCTTGTTGAATGAGCCCTGATGCCTCCAGGTACCGGCAGATTCTGAATGTCATAAGCTTTCTTGATTGTCTTGACCAACCAAGATGTGATGGTGCGGGATGATGCCATCTGGCCTCTTCTCCCCCATGGGCAATCACTAATAGACTTTGGGTCTTCCTGAAAGAGACTGTAGCTGATTTCTAATAGTAGTCTTAACATCCAAAGTGTGTGGTTGACCTTAATCATCTGTAAATGATGGAAGATTGATTTCTTGATTGTAATGGAAGGATGATGATACCTTTGGAGTAAATTTTTGAGGGTTTCAGTATCACCCTGTCTGGGTAAAAGACTATGTATGGCTCTGAAATCATTAACGCCTGTATTTCCGAAACTCTTTTAGCAGAAGTGATAGTTATAAGAAATGTTAGTTTTAAAGTTAGGTTCCATAGTGTGATTGAATCAGCTGGATGGAAAGGAGACTCCGATAGGGTTTTCAGGACTATCGATAAAACCCATGCTGGGAAAGTCGGTTTTCTTGGAGGCCTGATCTTGACTAGGGATGAGCCGAACACCTCCCTGTTCGGTTCGCAGCAGAATTTGCGAACAGGCGAAAAATTATTTCGAACACCGTTAAAGTCTATGGGACACGAACATGAATAATCAAAAGTGCTAATTTTAAAGGCTTATATGCAAGTTATTGTCATAAAAAGTGTTTGGGGACCTGGGTCCTGCCCCAGGGGACATGGATCAATGCAAAAAAAAAAAAAAGGTTTTAAAAACTGCCGTTTTTTCGGGAGCAGTGATTTTAATAATGCTTAAAGTGAAACAATAAAAGTGTAATATTCCTTTAAATTTCGTACCTGGGGGGTGTCTATAGTATGCCTGTAAAGGGGCGCATGTTTCCCGTGTTTAGAACAGTCTGACAGCAAAATGACATTTTAAAGGAAAAAGTCATTAAAAACTAGGAATGAGCCGAACACCCCCCAGTTCGGTTCGCACCAGAACCTGCGAACGGACCGAAAATTCGCACGAACGTTAGAACCCCATTGACGTCTATGGGACTCGAACGTTCTAAATCAAAAGTGTTCATTTTAAAGGCTAATTTGCATGGTATTGTCCTAAAAAGGGTTTGGGGACCCGGGTCCTGCACCAGGGGACATGTATCAATGCAAAAAAAAACTTTTAAAAACGGCCGTTTTTTTCGGGAGCAGTGATTTTAACCACTTGACAACTGGGCACTTAAACCCCCTTCCTAACCAGACCAATTTTCAGCTTTTAGTGCTCTCACATTTTGAATGACAATTACTCAGTCATGCAACACTGTATCTATATGAAATTTTTGTCCTTTTTTTCACACAAATGGAGCTTTCTTTTGGTGGTATTTAATCACCGCTGGGTTCTTTATTTTTTGCGCCGTAAAAGAAAAAAGACCGAAAAATCTGTAAAAAAATACATTTTTCTTCATTTCTGTTATAATATTTTGCAAATTAGTAATTTTTCTTCATATATTTTGGCCAAAATTTATACCGCTACATATCTTTGGTAAAATTAACCCAAATCGGTGGATATTATTTGGTCTTTGTGAAAGTTATAGAGTCCAAAATCTATGGTGCGAATATCTGAAAATTGATCACACCTGAAGTACTGACGGCCTATCTAATTTCTTGAGACCCTAACATTCCAGAAAAGTACAAATACCCCCCAAATGACCCCTTTTTGGAAAGAAGACATTCCAAGGTATTTAGAAAGATGCATGGTGAGTTTTTTGAAGTTGTCATTTTTTCCCACAATTCTTTGCAAAATCAAGGTTTTTTTTTTACTTTTTTTCTTTCCCACAAAATTGTCATATTAGCAGGTTATTTCTCACACACCGCATATGCATACCACAAATTACACCCCAAAACACATTCTGCTATTACTCCCGAGTACGGCGATACCATATGTGTGAGACTTTTACACAGCGTGGCCACATACAGAGGCCCAACATGCAGGGGAGCACCTTCAGGCGTTCTGGAGTGCCCAGCCCAATTCTGACATTTCTCTCCTACATGTAAAAATCATCATTTATTAGCTAGAAAATTACATAGAACCCCAAAACATTATATATGTTTTTTTAGCAAAGACCCTAGAGAATACAATGGCGGTCGTTGCAACTTTTTATCTCGCACGGTATTTGCGCAGCAATTTTTTTAACATGTTTTTTTTGGAAAAAAAACTGTTTTGTGCTTTACAAAAACCAAAACAGTAAAGTTAGCCTAATGTTTTTGCATAATGTGAAAGATGAAGTTACGCCGAGTAAATAGATACCCAACATGTCACCTTTCAAAATTGCACGCGCTTGTGGAATGGCGCCAAACTTTGCTACTCAAAAATCCCCATAGGCGACACTTTAAAATGTTTTACTGGTTACAAATTTTGAGTTACAGAGAAGGTCTAGGGCCAAAATTATTACTCTCGCTCTACCGATCGCAGCGATACCTCACATGTGTGGTTTGAACACCGTTTTCATATGTGGGCGGGACTTACGTATGCGTTCGCTTCTGCATGCGAGCACACAGGGACAGGGGCGCTTTAAAAAATGTTTATTTTTTTTATTGTTCATTTTACTTTATTTATTTTAGTTTGATGCTTTTTTCCAAAAAAAAAAAATGTGACCACTTTTATTCCTATTAAAAGGAATATAAACATCCTTGTAATAGGAATATGGCATGACAGGTCCTCTTTACAGTGAGATATGGGGTCAATAAGACCCCACATCTCACCTCTAGGCTGGGAAGCCTGAAATTAAAAAAAAAAAAAACGATTCTGGCTTCGATCGTAGCGGTGAGTCGGTAGAAGCGCGGGAGGGGGGGACATCCCCTCTCGCCTCCCGTAAGAACGATCAAGCAGTGGAACAGCTGCTATGATCGTTCTCATGGTGTAGGGAATCGCCAGCTGAAAAAGCTGATATCTGAATGATGCCTGTAGCTGCAACCATCATTCAGATATCCCCGCACAAAGTCAAGGACGTCGTATGATGGCCGGCGGGCGGGAAGTGGTTAAAACGCTTTTCTTTTTTTTTTAACACAAAGTTGTCTATTTATACAATATTTCTACCATAGAACATGTACATACCAAAAATGACACCCCAAAATAGATTCTCCTACTCCTCCTGAGTACGGCGATACCACATGTGTGAGACTTCCACAGCCTGGCCACATACAGAGGCCGAGTACAGCTGAGCATAGCTCAGCATGGCGGGGTATTGCGGAGTATGGCGGGGTATGGCGGAGTATGGCGGGGTATTGCGGGGTATGGCGGGGTATGGCGGGGGCATGGCAGAGTATGGCGGGGGCATGGCAGAGTATGGCGGGGGCATGGCAGAGTATGGCGGGGGCATGGCAGAGTATGGCGGGGGCATGGCAGAGTATGGCGGGGACATGGCAGAGTATGGCGGGGGCATTGCAGAGTATGGCGGGGGCATTGCAGAGTATGGCGGGGGCATTGCAGAGTATTGTGGGGGCATTGCAGAGTATTGCACAGCATTGCAGAGTATTGTGGGGGCATTGCAGAGTATTGCACAGCATTGCAGAGTATGGTGGGGGCATTGCAGAATATTGCACAGCATTGCAAAGTATGGTGGGGGCATTGCAGAGTATTGTGGGGGCATTGCAGAGTACTGTGGGGGCATTGCAGAGTATTGCACAGCATTGCAGAGTATGGTGGGGGCATTGCAGAGTATTGCACAGCATTGCAGAGTATGGTGGGGGCATTGCAGAGTATTGCACAGCATTTCACAGTAGTAGGGATGGCTGAGCATGGATGGATGGATGGCTGGATGTCTCTGTGCAGCGCTGTGGGAACTACACATCCAGCCCACAGCGCTGCAGACATCCATCCATCCCGCTCTCCGCTCACAGTGTACCGATCGGTACACAGGAGGGGAGGAGAGGAACCGGCGTCATCAGATGACGCTGGTCTGTTTACATGTGATCGCGCCGTCATTTGACGGCGCGATCACATGGTAAACGGCCGCGATCAGCGGCCATTTACCGGGATCCGTGGTGCGCCGGGTCCTCTGGACCTGGCGGTCACGGATGTGTTCGGGTGCGCGCGAGAGGGGAATTCCGGGAGGACGTCATAGTACGCCCTCCCAGAGTTATCCAACCGCCCTGCAGCCGTCATTCGGCTATGGGCCGGTTGGTAAGTGGTTAATGATGCTTAAAGTAAAAAAAAAAAAAAGTGAAATATTCCTTTAAATATCGTACCTGGGGGGTGTCTATAGTATGCCTGTAAAGTGGCACGTGTTTCCCGTGTTTAGAACAGTCCCTGCACAAAATGTCATTTTTAAAGGAAAAAATCTCATTTAAAACTGCTTGTGGGTTTAATGTAATGTCGGGTCCTGGCAATATGCATGAAAATCAGTGAGACAAACGGCATGGGTACCCCCCAGTCCATTACCAGGCCCTTTGGGTCTTGTATGGATATTAAGGGGAACCCCGCACCCAAACTAAAATAAGGAAAGGTGTGGGGCCACCAGGCCCTATATACTCTGAACAGCAGTATACAGGCGGTGCAAACAAGACAGGGACTGTAGGTTTGTTGTTAAGTAGAATCTGTTTGTAATTTTGAACGGGTACATTTTTAACGTGTTTGGCTCCAGCCAAAAAATCTTTAAGCTTTTTGGAAAACATAGGGAAGGATTATCACCCCTGTGACATTTGTTTTCCTGTCTGTCCTCCTCTTCAGAAGATTTCACCTCACTTTTTGTCCCAATGACAAATGTTTTTTGAAAATTTGGGGTATTTTGTGGAACAAGGATTGGAAAGCATCAGTGGAAAGGAGAAATGTTTTTCCCATATTAACTCTTACAGGAGAGAATTTCCCTTCCTAGGGGTAGATTTCATCTCACTTCCTGTTATCTCCTTCCGTTTGCAAGTAGGAGTCGTTTGTAAGTTAGATGTTTGAAAGTAGGGGCCTGCCCTATATACTCAGCAGAAATTTGGGCCTTAGGTGTTGTTGTGGCAACAACACTGTAAGCCCTCACAGGACCCTGCTGTGAAATATTAGATCAAGAATAGTAATTACATGCCCTTGTTGAACAGGGGCAGAAAAATTGGGCCTTTGGTGCTGGTGGTGGTGCTGGGGCCACAACACTGTAAGTCCTCACTCGCTCTTGGTGGGCGCAGAAATGGGCCCTGCTGTGAAATATTAGATCAAGAATTGTAATTACATGCCCCTGTTGAACAAGGGCAGAAAAATTGGGCCTTTGGTGGTGGTGGTGGTGCCGGAGCGATAACACTGTAAGTCCTCACTCGCTCTTGGTGGGTGCAGAAATGGGCCCTGCTGTGAAATATTAGATCAAGAATTGTAATTACATGCCCCTGTTGAACAAGGGCAGAAAAACTGGGCCTTTGGTGGTGGTGCTGGTGCCACAACACTGTAAGTCCTCACAGACACTCTAGTTGGAACGCAGGAACGAGCCCTGCTGCAAAGTATTGCATCAAAAATTTTAATTACACGCCCCTGTTAAACAGGGGCTGAAAAATTGGGCCTTAGGCACTGGTGGTGGTGCCCAGAACCAAAAATGTTCTTACAAGCTATCAGCGTGATCATTGAGGAGGAAGAGGATAATTACTCAGGGAAAGTCACTCAGCATCAGCATAGGCAGTCTTTGAAGGGATCTGAGATTTCAAAAAAAATTATTCGGTTACATCAGCATCAGGTGCTTGGTAGCTGGTGGTGATCCAAGACTGATTCATTTTTATGAAGGTCAGTCGATCGACCGAGTCGGTGGACAGACGCACCCTGTGATCGGTTACAAAGCTTTCAGTGGCACTGAATGTGCGTTCCGAAAGAACGCTGGATGCAGGACAGGCCAGTAGCTCAATTGCATACTGTGCAAGCTCTGGCCAGTGATCCATCCTCAAGACCCAGTAACCCAGAGGATTTTCCGTGGGAAAGGTGTCCAAGTCAGATCTTGCCCCTAGGTATTCCTGCACCATGTAAAACAGACGCTGGCGATGGTTGCTGGAACCGATCATAACTTGGGGCTGCGGACCAAAAAATTGTCTGAACGCATCGGTCAGACGGTCACCTTCTCCACCGCTCCTTCTTTGACTGACCGAAGCCTCAGCAACACATTGTCTAGAAACAGGAGTTTGTAACCTCCCAGTCTCTGGGAACGCGTTGCACAGACCTTTCTGCAAGGCCTCCCGAAGATGTTTCATCCTCTGCTTCCTCTGCGATGGCAAGATAAGGTCCGCAACCTTACCCTTGTAACGTGGATCAAGGAGGGTTGCCAGCCAGTATTGGTTATTCTTGATACCACGAATACAAGGATCCTTATGCAGGCTTTGCAGGATCAGGGAGGCCATGCAGCGTAGGTTTGCTGAGGCATCAGTCCGGAGTCCTCTGGGTCACAAAGGACGACATGGTCCACAGCCACCTCCTCCCAGCCACGTACAAGTCCATGTGTTTCTTGGGACTGATCCCTTAAAGACTGCTGCTGATGCTGAGTGCCAGGCTCCACCTCCATATTGACACAATCTTCCTCCTCCTCCTCCTCCTCGTCCTTGTCCTCTTCCTGTGTGATCGACGGGCACGCAGGAACACTGTCTGGATAAAGGGGGCCTTGAGAGCTAAGGAAGTCCTCCTCTTCCTGCCTCTGTTCTGCCTCAAGTGCACTGTCCATTATTCCATGCAGCGTGTGCTCCAACAGGTGGACAAGGGGGACAGTGTCACTGATGCATGCACTGTCACTGCTCACCATCCTCGTGGCCTCCTCAAATGGTGACAGGACAGTGCATGCATCCCTGATCATGACCCACTGGCGTGGGGAAAAAAAACAAGCTCCCCTGACCCTGTCCTGGTGCCATAGTCACACAGGTACTCATTGATGGCCCTCTGCTGCATGTGCAGCCGCTGCCGCATGGCCAACGTTGAGCTCCACCTGGTGGGCATGTCACAGATTAGGCGGTTCTTGGGCAGGTTAAACTCCTTTTGAAGGTCCGCCAGCCGAGCACTGGCATTATATGACCAGCGGAAATGCACACAGACTTTCCTGGCCTGCCTCAGGACATCCTGTAAGCCCGGGTACCTGCCCAAGAACCGCTGCACCACCAAGTTAAGGACGTGAGCCAAACAGGGCACATGGGTCATTTGTCCCTGTCGGAGGGCAGAGAGGAGGTTGGTGCCATTGTCGCAAACCACCATTCCTGCCTTAAGTTGGCGTGGCGTCAACCACCTCTGAACCTGCCCCTGCAGAGCTGACAGAACCTCTGCCCCAGTGTGGCTCCTGTCCCCCAAGCACACCAGCTCAAGCACCGAATGGCATCTTTTGGCCTGCGTACTTGCGTAGCCCCTTGAACGGCTATGAAGCACCGCTGGTTCAAAGGAAAAAGGATACGCTTGAGACATATGTTGCAAATAGCAGCGGTGCGATCTGATGCACTCGCCTCAAAAAAGGCCCACACCAAAGAACTTTTTGAATAACGCGCAGAGACTGCAGCGCCCTGCACATGTGGAGCTTTGGGGTGTGATGCAGTCAATGTGCTGCCCTTAGGCTGGCCCCTGGAGGGCATCCTGCCTCGTTGGTGATGTGCCGCCTCCTCCTCCTCCTCCTCTCCTATCAGGCACCCACGTTGAGTCAGTGACCTCATCATCCCCTCCCTCCTGATCACTGGAGCAAACCTGGCAGTATGCTGCAGCAGGGGGAGCATGACTGCCAGATTGCTGTCCTTCTTGGGCACCCCCTCTGTCCGTGCTCATGTTACTGCCTTCATCGAGCTCAGTATCATCATCAGAGCTTTCCAAACGCTGGGCATCCTCCTGGAGCATGTACCCAACACTGTGGTCAAACAGTTCGAGGGACTCCTCAGGAGGACATGATGGGGCTAGGGAAGGAGTCACTGATGACATTGAGCCGAGGGAAGAGGCCGCTGCTTTGCCAGACAAAGTACCCTGAGCATGGGTGAGAGAGGATGAGGAGGATGAGGACGGCTTGGTCATCCACTCGACCAAGTCTTCCGCATGTTGCGGCTCAACACAGCCAGCTGCCGAAAAAAAGGCCAAGCGTGTCCCACGGCCACGTGCTGATGAGGATGCACCGTCTCCACAACCAGCACTAGACACAGAGCCTGCTTGCACTCTCTTATTGGCTTGTGACTGTCTGCCTCTCCTTCTTGGCCTTCCAGACATACTAATGGCCTGTAGCTGCACTAAGCTGGGATAGAGATATATATATATATATATATATATATATATATATATATATATATATATATATATATATATATATATATATATATACACACAAATACATATACACAGTATATATGTACTGATACTGCAGCTAGCAAAATCAACTGCCTGCCTGTAGTATGAGAACACTACCAACCTTCTACAGGTAGCTTTAGCTGAACACTGTGCAGAGCTCGCAAAAAAATAACTTGTAGGTTTAGCTGAACACTGTGAGGAGGACGCACCACACTAACTTGTAGTTTTAGCTGAACACTGTGAGCAGGACGCACTGCACTAACTTGTAGCTTTAGATGAACACTGTGCAGAGGTCTCACTACACTAACTTGTAGTTTTAGCTGAACACTGTGAGCAGGTCTCACTACACTAACTTGTAGTTTTAGCTGAACACTGTGAGCAGGACGCACTGTACTAACTGTAAATAGTCTAGCTGCTTGACTGTGGTACTAATAGGATCAAAAGAACACCAGCAATTTTCTTCAGGTAGCTGTAAATACTGTAACAAGACAAGCCTGCCTGTCAGTAAGAAGATAACAGGAACGGATCTAGCTGAATACAGTGTATATATATATATATATATATATATATATATATATATATATATATATATATATATATATATATATATATATATATATATATATATATATATATATATGCAACACCTGGGATGCATATATATACACAATACACTGTAAGTGCAGCTAACTCACTGATTGTCCTGCCTAATCTATCTAACTCAAATGAAATGACACTGTCTCTCTGTCTATCTATCTCTCTTTCAACGCCGGAACACACACTACACAGGGCCGCCGTGCAGGCGGCCTTATATAGTGTGGGGCATGTTCTAAACCCCCCGAGCCATAATTGGCCAAAGCCACCCTGGCTTTGGCCAATTACAGCTCTCTCTACCGACGGCGCTGTGATTGGCCAAGCATGCGGGTCATAGTGTATGCTTGGCCAATCATCAGCCAGCAATGCACTGCGATGCCGCAGTGAATTATGGGCCGTGACGCGCCACGCGATTTTGGCGCGAACGGCCCATAACGTCGAAATACGGCGAACGACCGAACAGCCAATGTTCGAGTCGAACATGGGTTCGACTCGAACACAAAACTCATCCCTATTTAAAACTACTTGCGGCTATTAATGAATTGCCAGTCCGACAATACACATAAAAGTTCATTGATAAAACGGCATGGGAATTCCCCACAGGGGAACCCTGAACCAAAATTAAAAAAAAAAAGACGTGGGGGTCCCCCTAAATTCCATACCAGGCCCTTCAGGTCTGGTATGGATATTAAGGGGAACCCCGACCAAAATTTAAAAAGAAAAAAAATGGCGTGGGGTCCCCCTTCAGGTCTGGTATGGATTTTAAGGGGAACCCCGCGCCAAAATGTAAAAAAAATGGCGTGGGGTCCCCCCAAAAATCTATACCAGACCCTTATCCGAGCACGCAACCTAGCAGGCTGCAGGAGAAGAGGGGGGGACGAGAGAGCGCCCCCCCTCCTGAACCGTACCAGGCCACATGCCCTCAACATTGGGAGGGTGCTTTGGGGTAGCCCCCCAAAACACCTCGTCCCCATGTTGATGGGGACAAGGGCCTCATCCCCACAACCCTTGCCCGGTGGTTGTGGGGGTCTGCGGGCGGGGGGCTTATCGGAATCTGGAAGCCCCCTTTAACAAAGGGACTCCCAGATCCTGGCCCTCCCCCCTGTGTGAAATGGTAAGGGGGTACAAAAGTACCCCTACCATTTCACAAAAAAACTGTCAAAAATGTTAAACATGACAAGAGACTGTTTTTGACAATTCCTTTATTTAAATGCTTCTTCTTTCTTCTATCTTCCTTCGGTTTCTTCCTCCATCTTCTGGTTCTTCTGGTTCTTCCTCCGAAGTTCTCTTCCTCCGTGGCGTCTTCTTATCTTCTTCTCCTCGGGCCGCTCCGCATCCATGATGGCATGGAGGGAGGCTCCTGCTGTGTGACGCTTCTCTTCTGATGGTTCTTAAATAACGGGGGCGGAGCCACCCGGTGACCCCGCCCCCCTCTAAAGCATGGGGACTTGACAGGGACTTCCCTGTGGCATTCCCTGTGACGTCAGAAGGGGCGGGGTTACGTAACGGTTGACCCTGCCCCCTCTGACGTCACAGGGAAGGCCACAGGTAAGTCCCGGTCAAGTCTCCGTGCGTCAGAGGGGGGCGGGGTCACCAGATGGCCCCGCCCCACCCCTGTTATTTAAGAACCGTCAGAAGAGGAGAAGCGTCACACAGCGGGGGCGTCCCTCCATGCCATCATGGCTGCGGAGTGGCCAGAGGAGAAGAAGGGAAGAAGAAGACGCCGAGGCCGCAGAGGAAGATGCCGGACAAGAACACCGGAGAAAGAACCAGAAGAAGATGGAAGAAAGAAGAAGAAGTATTTAGATAAAGGAATTGTCAAAAACTGTCTCTTGTCATTTTTAAAATTTTTGACAGTTTTTTTGTGAAATGGTAGGGGTACTTTTGTACCCCCTTACCATTTCAGACAGGGGGAGGGCCAGGATCTGGGGGTCCCCTTGTTAAAGGGGCTTCCAGATTCCAATAAGCCCCCCGCCCGCAGACCCCTACAACCACCGGGCAAGGGTTGTGGGGATGAGGCCCTTGCCCCCATCAACATGGGGACAAGGTGTTTTGGAGGGCTACCCCAAAGCACCCTCCCAATGTTGAGGGCATGTGGCCTGGTACGGTTCAGGAGGGGGGTGCTCTCTCATCCCCCCCCTTTTCCTGCAGCCTGCCAGGTTGCGTGCTCGGATAAGGGTCCGGTATAGATTTTTGGGGGGACCCAACGCCATTTTGTTTTAAATTTTGGCTGGGGTTCCCCTTAATATCCATACCAGGCCTGAAGGGCCTGGTATGGAATTTAGGGGGTCCCCCCGTGTCATTTTAATTTTGGTTCGGGGTTCCCCTGTGGGGAATTCCCATGCCGTTTTTATCAATGAACTTGTGTATTGTCGGACCGGCAATTCATTAATAACCGCGAGTAGTTTTAAATGACTTTTTTTCCTTTGAAAAGTAATTTTGCTGTCAGGCTGTTCTAAACACGGGAAACATGCGCCCCTTTACAGGCATACTATAGGCACCCCCCAGGTACGAAATTTAAAGGAATATTACACTTTTATTATTTCACTTTAACCACTTCAGCCCCGGACCATTATGCTGCCTAAGGACCAGAGGACTTTTTCCAATTTGGCACTGCGTCGCTTTAACTGCTAATTGCGCGGTCATGCAATGCTGTACCCAAAGGAAATGTGCCTCCTTTTCTTCCCACAAATAGAGCTTCCTTTTGATGGTATTTGATCACCTCTGCCGTTTTTATTTTTTGCGCTATAAACAGAAAAACACCGAAAATTTTGAAAAAAAAATGATATTTTCTACTGTTTGTTATAAAAAAAATCCAATAAACTCAATTTTAGTCATACATTTAGGCCAAAATGTATTCCGCCACATGTCTTTGGTATAAAAAAAAAGTCAATAAGCGTATATTTATTGGTTTGCGCAAAAGTTATAGCGTCTACAAACTAGGGTACATTTTCTGGAATTTACACAGCTTTTAGTTTATGACTGCCTATGTCATTTCTTGAGGTGCTAAAATGGCAGGGCAGTACAAACCCCCCCCCCCAAATGACCCCATTTTGGAAAGTAGACACCCCAAGGAAATTGCTGAGAGGCATGTTGAACCTATTGAATATTTATTTTTTTGTGATTGAATAATGACAAAAAAAAAAATATTTACAAAAAGTTGTCACTAAATGATATATTGCTCACACAGGCCATGGGCCTATGTGGAATTGCACCCCAAAATACATTCAGCTGCTTCTCCTGAGTACGGGGATACCACATGTGTGGGACTTTTTGGGAGCCTAGCCGTGTACGGGGCCCCGAAAACCAATCACCGCCTTCAGGATTTCTAAGGGTGTAAATTTTTGATTTAACTCTTCACTGCCTATAACAGTTTCGGAGGCCATGGAATGCCCAGGTGGCACAAAACCCCCCCAAATGACCCCATTTTGGAAAGTAGACACCCCAAGCTATTTGCTGAGAGGCATGGTGAGTATTTTTCAGCTCTCATTTGTTTTTGAAAATTAAGAAAGACAAGAAAAAACTTTTTTTTTTTCTTTTTTCAATTTTCAAAACTTTGTGACAAAAAGTGAGGTCTGCAAAATACTCACTATACCTCTCAGCAAATAGCTTGGGGTGTCTACTTTCCAAAATGGGGTCATTTGGGGGGGGGGTTTGTGCCACCTGGGCATTCCATGGCCTCCAAAACTGTGATAGGCAGTGAAGAGTGAAATCAAAAATTTACACCCTTAGAAAGCCTGAAGGCGGTGCTTGGTTTTCGGGGTCCCGTACGCGGCTAGGCTCCAAAAAAGTCTCACACATGTGGTATCCCCGTACTCAGGAGAAGCAACAGAATGTATTTTGGGTGTAATTTCACATATTCCCATGGCATGTTTGAGCAATATATCATTTAGGGACAACTTTGTGCAAAAAAAAAAAAATTTGTCTCTTTCCCGCAACTTGTGTCACAATATAAAATATTCCATGGACTCGACATGACTCTCAGCAAATAGCTTGGGGTGTCTACTTTCCAAAATGGGGTCATTTGGGGGGGGGGTTTGAACTGTCCTGGCATTTTATGCACAACATTTAGAAGCTTATGTCACACATCACCCACTCTTCTAACCACTTGAAGACAAAGCCCTTTCTGACACTTTTTGTTTACATGAAAAAATTATTATTTTTTTGAAGAAAATTACTTTGAACCCCCAAACATTACATATTTTTTTAAAGCAAATGCCCTACAGATTAAAATGGTGGGTGTTTCATTTTTTTATTTTCACACAGTATTTGCGCAGCGATTTTTCAAACGCATTTTTTGGGGATAAAACACACTTTTTTAAATTTTAATGCACTAAAACACACTATATTGCCCAAATGTTTGATGTAATAAAAAAGATGATCTTAGGCCGAGTACATGGATACCAAACATGACATGCTTTAAAATTGCGCACAAACGTGCAGTGGCGACAAACTAAATACATTTTTAAAAGCCTTTAAAAGCCTTTACAGGTTACCACTTTAGATTTACAGAGGAGGTCTACTGCTAAAATTACTGCCCTCTATCTGACATTCGCGGTGACACCTCACATGCATGGCGCAATTGCGGTTTACATTTGTCGCCAGACCGACGCTTGCGTTCGCCTTTGCGCGAGAGCAGGGGGGGGACAGGGGTGCTTTTTTTTTTTTTTTTTTTCCTTTATTTTTTTTTCTGCTTTTTTATCTTATTTTTAAACTGTTCCTTTCATTTTTATTTTTTTTTAATCATTTTTATTGTTATCTCAGGGAATGTAAATATCCCCTATGATAGCAATAGGTAGTGACAGGTACTCTTTTTTGAAAAAATTGGGGTCTATTAGACCCTAGATCTCTCCTCTGCCCTCAAAGCATCTGACCACACCAAGATCGGTGTGATAAAATGCTTTCCCAATTTCCCAATGTCGCTGTTTACATCCGGCAAAATCTAAGTCATGAAATGCTCGTAGCTTCCGGTTTCTTAGGCCATAGAGAGGTTTGGAGCCACTCTGGTCTCTGATCAGCTTTATGGTCAGCTGGCTGAATCACCGGCTGCATTTTCAGGTTCCCTGTTGAGACAGGAGAGCCAGAGAAAAACACAGAAGACGGTGGGGGGTGGGGCATTCCCTCCCACTGCTTGTAAAAGCAGTCTAGAGGCCAATTAGCTGCTAGGATTGCTTTTACATGAAAGCTGACCGCTGGCTGAAAAGAATGATACCTAAACCTGCAGGCATCATTCTGGTATAACCACTCAAAGTCGTGAATGGCGTACCTGAAGACAAAAAAATGGTTAACAATAAAGCACAGTAAACGGTAAAAGTATAAAAAATACTTTATACCTGAAAAGCAAACATGATAAAACATAATAACAATAAAACATTGCAGAATAGAATACAGTAAAAAAGAGCAGAACAATAGAGAGAGAGAGAACAATAAAACGACAACTATTTTTTTTTATTTTATATATATTATATATATATATTTTTTTTACACTTTTTTTTGTAACTAACATTTATAACTGGAACCGGTTCCAGGTTCGGGTCTCTCAAAATGCGATGGCATCTTGAGAGACCCTGTGAAAGTGCGCCTAGTCTGTGCAATGCTGTACCCTACGCTGATACTCAACTATTGAATGGTAGCGTTCAAAACATTCACCAATGCAAAGACCAGGATTGTCAGGACAGGAGGGACAATAATAGCGGGTGTCACGCCTATATCCGCGCTTGCTGCAGACACGACATCTTTTTGGGGGGGGGGTTCGTTGGGTAGGGGTACTCGAGAGGACATAAAGAAAATGCCTCTCATGCAGCCGACTGCATTTGGTTGGGGATGTGAATGGGGGAAGTACGGGCGCTGCAGAAGTGGTGGGTTCCCAATTATTAGGATTGGCGAATGCAGCAGGAAGGGCATTATGGGCACGACGGGCCTGTTTGTCTTCTTCTTGGTGGCAGCGGGACACTACTTGTGCTTGCCACCTCACCAGCTTGAACTGCACTTATGGGACTCGCCACGTCACCAAGTGTTACTGCCGTGCTGGTTTGACTACGGCCGGGGTGTACTAGGCCGCTGGTGGTTGCCAGTTCACCAAAACACTACCAAAAAAAACTGTTAGCGATCGCAGGGATCAGGCCTGACTCTGCGAACGCTGCAGTTATGCGTTTAGTGTTTTGTGACAGTGATCGATCGATACTGCACTTGGGTGGGCTGGGCTGGGCCGGGCCGGGCGGAGGGGCAAAACGCAGGTGCTAGCAGGTATCTGGGCTGATCCCACTAACACTGCGTTTTTGGGAACCCTAAACTGCTGGGGATGCTAGTATAGATCTGATCGGATCAGATATTGATCCGATCAGATACTATACCACTAAGTGAGGTGTACGCTGCGTGCGTGGGTGTTAACGGTACTGGCGCTAACCTGACGCTGCCTGGGGCTGGTGCTTGCCAGTTCACCAAAACGCTACCAAAAAAACTGTTAGCGATCGCAGGGATCAGGCCTGACTCTGAACGCTGCAGTTATGCGTTTAGTGTTTTGTAAGTGACAGTGATCGATCGATACTGCACTTGGGTGGGCTGGGCTGGGCTGGGCCGGGCCGGGCGGAGGGGAAAAATGCAGGTGCTAGTAGGTATCTGGGCTGATCCCCCTAACACTGCGTTTTTGGGAACCCTAAACTGCTGGGGACGCTAGTATAGATCTGATCGGATCAGATATTGATCCGTTCAGATACTATACCACTAAGGGAGGCGTATGCTGCGTGCGTGGGTGTTAGCGGTACTGGCGCTAATCTGACGCTGCCTGGGACGACGCATATCACCGCCGGGCGATCAGGGGGCTAAACCTTTATTCGGTAATAAACGGCGGGTGCCCTGACACTATAAAAAATAAACGAACTAACCAGCGTCACCCGTAATGGTTATACGGTGATCAGTGGTGAAAGGGTTAACTAGGGGGCAATCAAGGGGTTAAAACATTTATTAGGTAGTATATGGGGGTCCCTGTCGCTATAAAACGCTGATGGCGAACCTAAATATTTACGTCCCTAACTAGCGTCACCAGCGACACTAATACAGCGATCAGAAAAATGATCGCTTAGTGACACTGGCGACAGGGGGTGATCAAGGGGTTAAAACTTTATTAGGGGGGGTTAGGGGGGTACCCCCAAACCTCAAGGGGGCTAACAGTAACTGCCCTAACACAGTAACTGTCACAAACTGACACCATGCAGTAATCAAAAAAAAAAACTGCTTGGTGTCAGTATGACAGGGGGGGGGAGGGGTGATTTGGGGGGTGATCAGGGGGGGTGTCGGGGGGGATCAGGGGTGTAAAGTGTGCCTGGCATGTTCTACTGTGTGTGTGTGTGTGTGTGTGTGTGTGTGTGTGTTTGGTGCACTCACAGTGAAGTCTTCTCTCCTCGGCGCTGGAACGGAAACTGCCGAGCCGAGGAGAGATGACATCACATCCCCTGCCTGTGTGTACTACACACAGGCAGGGGAGGATTCTCATTGGCTGGGAGCGATCGCGAGGGGGGGGCCACGATCGGATGGCCTCCCCCTCATCACTGAACGCTCCCAGACCAAAGGCGACCGCCGCTGGCACCAGGGGGGGTCTGATCGGACCCCCCACCCACGGGAAGGCAAGGACGTATATGTATGTCCTTTTGCCTGCCCGTGCCGCTCTGAGGACGTATATCGTCGTGCGGTGGTCGTCAAGTGGTTAAGCATTATTAAAATCACTGCTCCCGAAAAAACAGCCATTTTTAAAACTTTTTTTTTGCATTGATCTTTGTCCCCTGGGGCAGGACCCAGGTTCCCAAACACTTTTTATGACAATGCCATGCATATAAGCCTTTAAAATTAGCACTTTTGATTTCTCCCATAAACTTTTAAAGGGTGTTCCGCGGCTTTCGAATTTGCCGCGAACACCCCAAATTCTTCGCTGTTCGGAGAACTGGCGAACAGCCGGTGTTCGAGTCGAACATAAGTTCGACTCGAACTCGAAGCTCATCCCTAATCTTGACACACGCTCTTATAAATTGTATGTGATTGGCCCACTTGGCCCACTTGTAATCCGTCTTAGCTGATAGAGCTAAAACCTGTACTTTGAGTGTACTTGAATTGAGCCCTCTGGATAAACCTGCTTGAAGGAATTCCAAAACTTGCGGCACTTCCGGAGATAAAGGGTCCCAACCATTCTGCTGGACCATTGACATGAACTTGTCCCATATTCTGTCATAAGTGACATTAGTCGTGTATTTCCTAGCCTGGAGTAAATGTATAAACGACCTCCTGTGAGCAACCTTGCTCTAAGAACCTAATCCTCTCAACATCCAGGCCATCAGATGGAGCTTCTCTGGTGCTGGATGGAGGAACTGACCTTAGTGAAGAAGCTCTTGTGATAATGGAAGAGGTAGTGGGTCCCCCAGACTGAGCTGTAGCAGAGTCGTAAACCAAGGCCTCCTGGGCCAAAAAGGAATGATCACTATCACTGATGCCGAAGATCTCCTGAGCTTCGATAGGAACCTCGCAATCAAAGGCGTTGGAAATATGTACCCCAATTGGAAGTTCCACTGATGGAGAAAGCAGTCCACTCCCTCCGCAGATGGGTACGCCGCTCTCAAAAGGAACCTCTGACACGTTGTGTTTGAGGGTGTTGCTGCCAGATCGATTTCCGGAATTTCCCAAGTTGGGGTCAGGAGATTGAAGACTTGTAGGTTCAGGGACCATTCGTTGTTTGATAAGAGCTCCCTGCTTAAACAGTCAGATAGCAGGTTCTGAGCTGCTGGGACATATACTGCTCGCAGATCTAATAGAAATATCTGAGCCCATTCTAGGATGGGACGGACTTCCTCCAACAATGTACTGCTTCTTGTACCTCCTTGTCTCTGTGTGTGTGTGTGTGTGTATATATATATATATATATATATATATATATATATATATATATATATATATATGTTACTGCCACCTTGTTGTCCATCCGGACTAGAACACTCTTCCCCTTGGAATTGCCATTGTCCTTAAGCCGCCTGGTTCCGATAATGGGCTCCCCAACCTGACTGGCTGGCATCCGAGGTGATCACCTCGGGTTCTAGGTGGACTATCGATCTGTGTCTCCTTAGATTGTCTGTATACATCCACCAAATTGACTGCTTCATGGTTCGATGAATGGTGATCAACTGGAGCATTGATGTTCCCCTCCACTGGGTAAGGAATGATTATTGCAATGTCCTCATATGCCATTGTGCCCATTGCATCATCAGTAGAGTGGCCGACATTGACCCTAGAATGGTCAGACAGATTCTTGCTGGAAGATATCTTTATATTAGCCTCCTTATCTTCTGCAATAAGGGCCCTATCTTTTCCTGAGGTATGCTGACTGTTTAATAACGTGTCGAGTTTCGCCCCTAAGAAAGTTATATTTTGAGTGGGCTGAAGACTGCTCTTCTTCCAATTGATCAACCACCCGAAACTTTGAAGCGTCTTGATCAGTATATGTCGATGAAGAATCATTGTTTCCTGACCGTCCGCTAAGAGCAGGATATCGTCTAAATAATGATGGGGCCGCAGGGCTTTCTCTCTTAAGAACGCGATCACAGGAAGAAGAGTCTTGGTAAATGTCCTGGGAGCAGAGGAGATACCGAACGGAAGACACTGAAAATGGAAATAATGATGGTTGACCGAGAATCGCAGATACTTTTGAAAAGCGGGGTGTATGGGCATGTGAATCTAAGCATCCAATAACTCTACGGAAAGCATCCAATCTCCTAAGTTTACAGCTAACAAAATTGATTGGAGGCTCTCCATTTTGAAAGCTTCTACTTGAATGCTTTTGTTGAGTCCCTTTAGGTCCATAACAGGCCGTAAGTCGCCTGTCTTTTTCCTTACCAGGAATAGAGGGGAGTAATACCCCCTTCCTCTTTGGGAAATTGGAACTTCCAATATTGCCCCCTTCATTACTAGCTCTGCCACATACTTGAGCAGTAATCTCCTCTTGATTGGAGATGGCAGTCTGACTGAAAATGTTTTTTTGGTATTTCTTCTATAAACTTCCATCTGTGACCATACTTTACTGTGGACAGTGTCCACGCGTCCTTTATGTGTTCCGTCCATACCTGCTCGAATTTTTGAGTCTGGCTCCCGCTCTCCCAGGTAGGATGGGTGCACCCTCAAAAAGACTTCTGCTTTTCCCCTGACGAGGTGGTCTTAGACTTCTGAAGTCTCAAAAAGGATGATTGTGGATTCTTCTAATTCCTTTTGAATTCTCTACCTGGTCTGTATGTCTTTGCCTCCCTGTATTTCCCCAGGAGATTGCGTTTGAAGGTAGGACCCTTCTGTGGTTTGGGACGCCGGTCAGAAAGAATCAGGCCCGACTTTCCACCTGTTACTTTGGAGATTGCCGAATCCAACTGTGATCCAAAGAGGTTAACTCCATTATAAGGGATCTTGCACCAGTTAGACTTTGATGCAGCATCCGCCACCCATGGCTTGAGCCATAGAGCTCTTCTGGCCGTAACTGATGCCAGCATAGCCCTGGCAGAAGAACGAATTACATCCACTGCAGCTTTTGCCACAAAATCACCTGCCAGTTTCAATTCTTGAAAAGATCTGATTATCTTCTCCTGGTCAGCCCCATCACGAACAGATTTCTCTATATTGGCAGACCAACCAGAAATCGCTTTTCCTACTGCAGCTGATGCCATCGCAGGTTTACATGCACCACCTGCTGTGCAATATGCTTTTTTCATGTCTTGATCGATTTTTCGATCCAACATGTCCCGGAAAGTTACTGCATCCTCTATGGGTAAAGTAACATGTCTTGCAAGTCGCATCAAGGAAGCATCGACCACCGGTGGTTGGGATAGCAAATTCACCTTTTGTTCTTTCAAAGGATACAGTTTAGTAAATCTATTATTCAGATTAGCTCTCTTGTCCATTCTCTCCCACTCATCCTTGATGAGATCTTGCAGTTCCTCGATAAAGGGAAAGGACTATGGTTTCCTCTATAGATTACTTCCGAACCTTGCAAGGGGTCTCTTTCGCCTCCTCCCATCCTATGGCTTCCTTCACTGACTTTATGAAGGGCTCCACTAGAGTAAAGTCAAATCCAGTAGCGGTCTCCGCCTCAACATTGTCGGAATCTGAATCTGAATCTATGGGCAGATTCTGAGCTACGGAAGATGTGCTCGGGTCGGCCTGGTCTTGTTCAGGAAGTGATGTCTCCAGGATAGTCTCCCGTACAGACTCTCTGATGAAGTCAGTCACCTCTCTTACAACAGATTACTTTTCTCTGGTTGCTTCATTGAAGCATGCCTGGCAGGCCAATTTGTCTGGCAAAGCTGGAGCTTGGCACACCCAGCAACCGTTTGCTGCAGGACGGGTGTGATAGCTCCTTTTGTGACGGGGAGATGGTGACCTTCTATATGAGCGACTATAATGAGAGTGGCTGCGAGCAGAGTGACGATGGCGAGATGAAGATCTTGAGCGACTTCTCCTAGATCTCTCATGGCTCGAAGTATGACTGGAGAACCTGTGATGCTTGGAATTGGTAGATATAGCCCTGGAAGGGCTACCAGAAATCACATGATTAGCGAATATGCACTCTTTTTTCTCTCCTTCATACCTACCATGAATGCTGGCACCTCTTACCTCATATGATGAGGATGGTCTGCTTGGGCAGTGGCTTCCATGAAAACAAAGCACCAGAAGACAGTATCTGGAAACCATACAGTATAGGATTGCACAATAAGTCACAGACATAAAAAGATCACTTATTAACACAAGCAAAAGAGATGTGGATTTACCTGAGAGCATCAAAAATGCCAAGGAAAATCCTTTTGTAATATGTAACCATCAGCATAAACTTACAGATTACAAGGCTTTTAAATTCCTCTCCTCCGTCGCGCTGGAAATGACATCACCGCACATGTGCAGTAGTGCTATGTAGTCCCGGGCACCATCTTGGAGAAGGGCAAAAGTTCCAGTAGTATGACCTCACTTCCCCCGGCGCCTGTGCAGAGAGCTCATGAGGACACTGCAGCCATCTTGGAGATTCCCCTTGCCTGTGGAACTATAGAGCCCAGCAGAACTTTAAAACACATAAAAATGAAAGGAAACGACACACTGACGGGAAGAAAGCCACTGCGATTTTTTAAGCTTCTTTAAAGCTTGTATGTGCCAGAAATCCTTGCCCCTGAGACCACCAGAGTGGGGCTCTCTCCATAAAGACTCCTTTAGAGGCTGAACAGGAGAGACTTCCAGCCAGGAGAGGCTAACCTGGTGGGGCGAATATGGTAAGGGTGCAAAGTCTTGTCTTTCCAATCTTGTCAGATGAGGGGAAAAAAAAAGAGAATGAAGTGGGGTGCCTCTCCTTCAAATTTATAGCTAACCAATGCTGTCAGGTTGTGGGGGTGGAGTCACAACCCAGTGTGTGCTGCCATGATGCGTCAGGAAATTTCATTTGTGTACAACATTGCATGACCGCTCAATTACCAGTTAAAGCAGCGCAGTGCCAAATTGTAAAAAGTGCTCTGGTAATTGAGCAGCCATATCCTCTGGGGCTAAAGTGGTTAAAGAATACCTGTCTACTGCCCAAAGTTATCACCAGGGGGCTTTGGCTCCCTTGTGATAGCAATAAAGTAAAACAAAAAAGTGTTTAAAAAGTAAAATAAAAATACATTTAAAAAATGTTAAAGCACCATAATTCATGATCAACTTTAAACTGATAATCTGTTAAGGCTTTTAAAGACAATTTTAGTTACCGTCGTTTTTTTTGTCATTTCATGAGTGTGCACAACTTTAAATATTGATATGTTTGGTATCTATTTGCTTGACGCAACATCATCTTGTAGATTTTACAAAAAAAATTGGGCATTATACTGTGTTTGAAAAATAGTGAAAAGTTGCGCTACTAGTGAATCACAAGAAAAAAAGAGAAAATTAGCAGCTAGCATTAACATCGTGATAAGTTGTGTATAATAATGGAAAATAGAAAATGCAGCGCTTATGGAACACAGACCCCCCGAAATCAACCTTGGGGGTAAGTATTCAAATAGTGAATCTAGAAATAATGTGTCAATGAACACTGAAAGTGACAAGTGCATGAATATTACCAAATATACTCCTAAATATATGGCACTAGTAAATGCTGAAAATACATGTGATGGTAAAACACAAAGTGAAAAATGGTGATGAGTCTATGGTGGATAAAGAGAATATCTATGAACTCCTTTGTATGATAATGCAAAGTATATTGAAGAAGATGGTGAAAGATGTCTCTTCTAATGATGCTCAATGTAATATTATAACATCTATTAAGGAAAATGGTAAGAGATGTTTCTTCTAATGCTGGTAAGTATGAAAAAAGGCATACTTCTCCGTGCAGCAATCCAAGGTGTGTATCTGGGACAACAGAGAGAATGAATACTATTACGACAAAAGGTGGACACACACGCCATACAGCGGTGGGTCAAACTAGCATCAGACCGTCGTTTCAAATCGACTCTCCAACAGGGACCCTTGCGGTATGATGGTGTGTGCCTGCGTCTATATAGAGAGGGATCAGGGTGAATATTTCACACCAGGAAATCCGGCTGGTAGGAGTTCTTATTCCTCAAAACGACATCGAACTGCCAGGTGTTTACAGTCCTGTTATCCCACAGGCCTTGAGTCCAAGACTGATACCAGTTAAAGCAGCGCAATGCCAAATTGTAAAAAGTGCTCTGGTAATTGAGCAGCCAAATCCTCTGGGGCTGAAGTGGTTAATGAATACCTGTCTACTGCCCAAAGTTATCACAAGGGGGCCTTGGCTCCCTTGTGATAGCAATAAAGTAAAACAAAAAAGTGTTTAAAAAGTAAAATAAATAAAAATACATTTAAAAAAAATGTTAAAGCACCATAATTCACGATCAACTTTTTTTTTTTTTTTTTTTTCAAATTCTTTATTTATTGAAAGGACACAAGACAAGCGAAGCAAAATATAACATCTCGAGATCATACATGCACAAAATAACATACAGTGGTATGAACGTAGTTCCATGTCATGTTCAACTCAACGGAAAATAAGATACTGTTATCTTGACATTAGGGCTGTATCTGATTATGACCTCAATCAGAACATACAGGCAACCCACTTCTAGGTTGCACTAAAACTGTCAGAAGGTTCCGCAAGTCCTGCTCCTGATTTTCTAATTTAATAAAGGAATAGGGCTATATAGGTCACGGGGCATTAATAGTTACCCCTTACAACCACTACAACCCTAGTAAATACAGAAAAAAGGCTGGTGAAGAAAAAGCAAGAGAGAAAGGAAGGGGGAAAACGTGAGGGAGGAGCGGGAGTGGAAGGGGGATAAGGACATAGGGGGGGAGAGGGCCTGGGATCCCCTTAGTGCCCTGAGGCAGCACGCGTGCCCCCCTGCGAGTTGAAAAAACAGTGTGGCAAAGCCAGTCAACCCTATAAGGGTAGTATACCTGTATAGCATAGTAGGAATATGTTAGTTCCCCAGAAGTGTCTGACCTTCATCTGAAAAGAAGAATACGTTCCAAATGGACCATTTCTTGGTGAAGCGTTCATTCTGGTGACGGGCTGAAAGAATTAGGTCCTCCATTGTTTTGATTTCTTCTACTTTCCTAACCCATAAACTGATAGGAGGGGGTTGTGTGGATTTCCAGTACAAAGGGATGCAGGCTTTCGCTGCGTCAAGTAAGTGAGGTATTAACGATCGTTTGTATGCTTTCTGTGATTTGTCAGATGCATGTAGCAGAAACAGCGCTGGATCTGCCAGAATTGGGTACTCCGTGAACTTCTGCAGCGTCTGCTGGATTGTTTTCCAGAACCCCTCCAGCAGAGGACAAGACCAGAAGATGTGGAGAATTGTTCCACAATCTCTCTGACATCTCCAGCACTGGTTCGTGACACCGGGGAATATCTTTTGTAGCTTTGCCGGGGTGTTGTACCACCTAGTAATTATTTTATAGTTAGTCTCTTGTGTTTTCGAGCAAATTGAAGATTTGAAAGTGAATTGGAGGATATTTTGTTTTTGTCTTGTGGAAAAAGTACAGTTTAGATCCCTTTCCCAATTATCCAAGCAGCGAAGGCGATGACCATCTAATGGGGCAATTAGCAACTGATATGTGGCCGATAGCATATGGGACACAGCACCCTCTTCTGTACAGAAGGTCTCTAGGGTGGTTAGGTTCTGGTCAGGGCTACTTGGGAGTGGTAATGATTTAAAGAAGTGACCAAGCTGCTGGGCTCTCCAGAAATCTAGATGGTAGGGGCCATCTAAATCCATGAGTTCGGTCCGTGTCAGCCATCTACCATTGATCCCAAAATGGGAGGCTTGGAAGTGACCCGCTACTCTCATTGCCCGGAAGACAGGGTCTGTATAACCGGGGACAAACTCTGGATTTCCCAGTATCGGTTGAAGAGGGGACCTCTTTGACACCAGGTCTGCGCGTGCGAAAAGAGCAGCGCATATTTGTATGGTAGTGCCTATTAGTGGATGGTTTTTAATGTCTCTTGATAAGAAATTATGGCACCAGGGGGCTCTGTTCAGTGGTATCTCGCATTGAGTCTGTTCCAGAGTAGTCCATAGTTTCGTGGATCGGTGTCTGTTCCAGTCAATCAGTCTTGTCAGGTGAACTGCTTGGTGATACTTACGAAGATCTGGGACTGCCAGACCCCCATATTGCTTAGGTAACATGATCTGTCGTCTGTTCAGTCTAGGTCTTTTATGGGCCCAAATGAAGTCAAAGAATGCTGCTCTGACTTGGTCAAAATAGCTAGAGGGAATCCGGATCGGGAGAGCCTGTAGAAGATAGAGGAATTTAGGCAGGACGCACATCTTAATAATATTGCATCTCCCGAACCACGAATGAAGACCTGTTTGCCATTTGGAAAGGAGAGCTCTAACTGTGGACAGCAAGGGGGGAAAATTCAGAGAAAAAAGTTGTGACAATTTGGTTGGGATATATGTTCCGAGGTATTTCAAAGCAGAGGTGGTCCATCTAAATTTGAAATTGGATTGGAGAATCGTGAGATGTTGAGTGGGGATTCCTATGCTCATGGCTTCGGACTTATTGAAATTAATCTTCAGATTGGAAAGGTCCCCATATATTTTAAATTCCCTAAGGAGGTTGGGTAGAGAGATCAGAGGGTTGGTAAGCGAGAACAACATATCGTCCGCGTATGCGGCTATTTTCTGTTGTGAATCTCCCATAGCCACCCCACAGATGTCCGGATTGGCTCTCACGGTGCGCAGAAAAGGCTCCAACGACAGGGCGAAGAGGAGTGGTGATAGGGGACATCCCTGGCGCGTCCCATTCTTGATTGTAAAGGGATCTGACAATATCCCGTTGGCCCGAACACGCGCTGAAGGAGCCCCATACAGCGATTTGATCCAGCCTATCATGCCACCACCCAAGCCTATGTGCTTCAGGGTAGCCAACATAAACTGCCAGTTCACCCTGTCGAAGGCCTTCTCTGCGTCTGTGCTTAGAAAAATACAAGGAGTTTTCCCCTTATTGACCACGTGTAGGAGATTTAGCACTTTAGTGGTGTTGTCCCTAGCCTCCCTGGTTGGGACAAACCCCACTTGGTCTAGGTGAATTAAGGAGGGGAGGTGGGATTGGATCCTAATAGATATTATTTTGGTAAAGATTTTCAAATCCGTATTTAGTAGAGATATTGGTCTGTAACTCCCACAAAGGGAAGAGTCTTTCCCCTCCTTAGGGATCACTGTGATGTGTGCCGATAGTGAGTCACGGGGGAAATTGGTGTCTGGGCCTATGTAATTGAAAAATTTATGCATGAATTGCACAAGGGAGGGGAGTAAGCTTTTAAAGTACTGCGCGGTAAATCCGTCCGGTCCCGGGGCTTTCCCTAACTTAGCCGCTTTAACTGCTAATTGTATCTCTTCTGTGGAGATTGGTTCATCAAGCAGTTCCCTAACATCATCTGGAAGTCTGGGCATGCCCGAGTTAGTGAGGTATTCTTCAATTCGAGAGAGCTGGGGAGCTGGAGTCTGCAGGTTATAGAGAGATGCATAAAACTCCCTAAATTCTCCGACTATGTTACGGGGGAGTGTGGTCTTCTGGCCTGTAGAGGTCCTGATATGTGGTATATAATTGGCTAAGACTTGCTCTCTAAGTGACCTGGCCAGGAGTTTGCCACATTTGTTACCCGACTCATATGAAATCCGGCGACAAATCTGAATCGCAGCTTTAGCTCTAAATTGCATAAGATCAGTGATCTTGTTTCGAAGTGTCAGAATTTCGGCCTCTAGAGATTGACTTTGGGCATGCTTGTGTCGGGCTTCAGCGAGGTTCAGTTGTGTCAGAAGCGAAGCCATCTGCTCTGAACGCTGTTTCTTAATGCGTGAACCATGTTTGATAAGGACGCCCCGGATCACAGCCTTATGGGCTTCCCAGACAGTGCCGGGGTTGCTCTCAGGAGTATCATTAGTTTGGAAGTAGAAGTCCAGCTCCCTAGCTACATCTCGAAGTACCTCCTTGTCTTGTAGGAGGCTTTCATTTAATCTCCAAGTTCTTGTTCTGGATGTAAAATGGTCAGTCAGGGCATATGTCAATAGAACAGGGGCATGGTCAGACCATGTAATAGAGCCAATGGAGGTCTCCCTAATGGCGTGTAATTGGGAGTGGAGGATCAGGAAGTAGTCTATTCTCGAGTATTGTTTGTGTATTGTTGAGTAAAAGGTGTAGTCCCTTTCATTGGGGTGGGTGAGTCTCCAGGCATCAATTAACTGAGCCCTATGTAGGGCACGTGCAATGCGTTTCCCCACACAAGGAGCAATCGATGAATGTCCCACCGATGTGTCTTCTGATGGGATCAATGGAACATTGAGATCACCTCCCAGTATTGTCTGGCCTTTGGCAAATTCTAGCAAGGTATTAGTTACTTTGGAGATGAACTGTTCTTGTCCAGTGTTCGGGGCATAGACATTGGCAAGGGTCACCTCTACCCCTCCAATTGATCCTCTAAGGAACAGAAAGCGTCCCTCCGGGTCAGCTCTCATGTCCTCTAGGGTCCAGGGGACTGAGCGGGAGATGAGAATGGAGACCCCTCGGGATTTGCTATTCTGATTGGTAGAGTGATAGACCTTCGGGAAATATTTGTTTTGCAGCAGAGGAAACTTACTTTCCTTAAAATGTGTTTCCTGGATGAACGCCAGGTCAGACTTTTGTTGTTGTAACTCTTGGAGTAACATACGTCTTTTTTCGGGGACATTTAGGCCTCTCGCATTAAGCGAGAGCACGCGTACCGCCTCCATGACCCGTGACCCACTTAACCCAGAAGATAGGGGTGGGGGAGGAGGGATGGGAGTACAGGAAGGGAAGGGGAATAAGGGAGAGTAAGAGGTGGAAAATTAGTAGGTAGAGAAAGTGGAAGAAGGGGGATTAATGGCAGAGGGAAAAAGGAGAGAAAAAAGCAGTAGTTAGAAATCTGTGTATATATACCCCAAGGAAGGGATATTGTAGTACTAAAATAGAAAACTAAGACGCTCACCAGGGGGATTCTGGTTAACGAGCGCAGACCTAAGTGGGGTTGTAGAAAGCAATGACCAGTGAGATACTCACTGACCACCCGCCTGACCCGCATTGTAGTATATCATATAAAAAAAAAAGGAAAAATATATGTTGACGGTGAGTACAGAGAGATAAGCCGGTCAAATCAAGGAGGGAGATTTAAGGTATGTTTAAGCTATGATAATGAAACATAAAACTAACATCTACCTGTGCTAAGAGGGAAACGTTAACCTGTGCTCCTACACATCTTAATTAAGGAACATTTAAAACATAAGAGAAAATTAATAACAGTAACCAATATATGGATTCCGTTCACCCCCTAAGTGAATTAGGTGCTGGCCGGCAGTGCCCGGTTGTCACCAGTCGCTCACTATTGGTTGTACTGGAGTGTAGCCAGGGTGGCATCCCCCCAATAATTGTGGGGGTACCAGGGTGGCATAAGTGAAGGCCTCCAGGCCACCCACCAAGTAAAAATGGGTGTAGCGTCTGAGCAACTCCCAACCCAGCACCCAAAATGTTCAACCCATCCTCCCGTAATGCATGTCCACCATTGCGTCCCGCACCCATAGGGCGGAGGCACCCCCCCCCTCCCCCAGGACAAGTGCCCTGGCGAAAAGAGGGGGGGCACCCCCCCCCCACAGACACCCCCCCCCCAACACCATCATATCTCCCCCCGCGAGGGCCGGGGGCATACATCAAATATACTTAATTAACGTTGCTATATAAGGTCCATGGTTCCCACCCGGTACCGTCACACATGGCGGGCCCGACACGCATGCCGGGAAGGCAAAGCGGGGGCCCATCCGGTAGAGCCCGAGGAGTCCCCCCCCCCCGGGAGGGGGCACAGGATCATATCCTCCCAAGGGGCCGGAATATCCGTCAGGGAGCATAGAGGCAAGCCCTCCAGATTCCAGTCTCCGTAGTTCTCCTCAATGGCAGTCACTAGGACACTCCAGAGTGAAAGGTGGGCCCCTTAAGATCAGAGTTCCATGTTAGGTGTATAGTGCAAGTCACTATGCTCATGTGCTGGTTCAGGTTATGTAGGGCTCACCTGAATCATCTGTAAAAGTGATCTGTCCATCATGTCTGGACGAACATACCTTCAGGTTTCAGGTTGGGTCCAGCTTGTCTCCAAGTCTCCAGCCCCACAGTCGCTGCTTACTCAGAAAAAACTGTCATATGTTGCAGGGCTGGATGTGTGCACTGCGGTAAGGCAGAGTCAGGAGGCGGGGAATATCTGCCACCGAACGAGACCGTCGACCTCCTTGATGTAGTAAAGGGAGGGAAGTATGTCTTCAAACCGCGTGAAGTGGGGGGCGGCAGAATCCAACAATTAAACCTTATAAACTCAGATGTGTGCGGAGAATAAAATGGAACAGCTCACCCAAACATGACTCATGATTCCCTGGAGCCTTCAGCAGAGGGAGAGCGTGCTCTTCTTCTGTTCCGTTGTCGGCGAGGGGGTTGAGGATGCTGCTGAGCAGAGGATCCTGGACGGCCTGAGGTACGTGGAAGGATGGTTAGCCAATTCTGGACCTGTATGGGCTCTACTCCCAGGAAGGCAAAGAAGGCTGGTAAGTCCGCGGGTGTACGTAGTGTGAAGGCGGCATTCATTTTGCGAAAGATGACCGCAAGGGGGTATCCCCAGCGATATGTGCAGTCCTGTCTCCTTGACAAGTCCAGGAGGGGTCTTAACATGGCTCTTCTTTGCAACGTGGCTCTGGAGAGATCCGGGAGAACTTTAATTGTGGCGCCATCAAATTCTACAGACCCTTGCTCCCAGGCTCTGCGCAGGATAAGTTCCTTTTGGTTATAGTGATGTATCCTACACAGCACATCCCTTGGTCTGGCAGGATCGGACGATTTAGGTCCCAAAGTTCTGTGTACCCGGTCTATTTCCACGGACGGTGGGGTAGGGCCCAGGATGATCTGAAACAGGGCTGTCACAGTAGCTGCCAAGTCCTCCGAGCCTGTTGCCTCTGGGATACCCCGTAGCCGGAGGTTGTTGCGTCGGCTACGGTCCTCGAGGTCTTCTAAATGAAGTTGTAGGTCGATTGCCGTAGCATCTTGGGATTCTTGAGATCGTTCCAGCGCCTCTATTCTGTGTGTTAAAGAAGAGATCGTAGCCTCTCCCGAGTCCACCCTGTCTGTGAGGGCATGCAGGTCTGACCTCACCTCCTGGATGTCCTTACTGTGCGCTTCTTCAATACGGAGGATGAGGCCTTCAATATCGGCCTTGGTCGGTAGGGACTGCAGTATGGCTCGGATATCGTCCGGTAAGTCCCTTGGTTTAGGTGAGGTGTCGGCCATGCCTACGGAGTCCGTAATAAGGATTTCTGGGATTGTGTCAGTATTACTCAGCGGTATAGTATAGTTCGGGGCACCGTCCACTGTTGGTCCGTGGACACGTGGGGCTGCTATAATGGCGCCCGGCGACACTCCCTGTGAGCCTCGGAAGTATCGCTGAATTCCACTGCTCGGGACAGAGGGACGGTTACCTCCAGCTGACGATCTTGTCCGGTAGCGTCTAGGAGTTATCATGCCTCTCTGACATGCACGGGTCTCCGTCAATTCAGCGGGATTTAGCGGGGCGGTCAGGAGCTCTATTCAAGTGCGTCTTTACTCGGCCATTGCTAAGCCACGCCCCCCACGATCAACTTTAAACTGATAATTTGTAAAGGCTTTTAAGGACAATTTTAGTTACCGTCGTTTTTTTGCCTTTTCATGAGTGTGCACAACTTTAAATATTGATATCTTTGGTATCTGTTTACTTGACGCAACATCATCATGTAGATTTTACAAAAAAATTGGGCATTATATTGTGTTTGTGTGCACGAAGATTAATTTTAACGTGTTTTTTCCTGGAAATTTGCGTTTGATAAATGGCTGCACAAATATTTTGTGACCTACTGTATAAAATAGCAACACCCACCAATGTATTCACCAGGGCCTCAGTTTTCAGAAAATATATTATGTTTGGGAGTTCAAAGTCATTTTTTTTAGCAGAAAAGGAGATTTTAACACGTGTGTAAAAGATTTAAGTTGCACTGGACAGCAGATAGTTAAACTTTAACAGGGTGATCTGGTGACTGACTTTCTGGAGGAAATGTGTATCCGTGTATTGCTTGTAATAACAATTGAGGACGCTTCAAGTGAGACAAGACTGTATATTGGCAACCAGACACCCCAAGCAGCTTACCCCTATGCACAGTTTGACTTCTATAGCAACAAGGTCTCACCGTCTGGTAAGCACCAGCATTTGCTGTTTATTTTATTTATCTAAATTAATTTATTATATTATCCTATATAGTATATTTTTTCTGGTTCACTTTGGAAACGCATGTTTTTAATTTTATTAAAATTGTTGGTATACTGCGCATATTTCTTTGTTAGGCTCTGAGACTGCCATTAAAACAAAGTATTTAAATATACAAGATCAGACGCTAAATACAAGATCATATTATTTCTCTGCAAAATTCTAGATGCAGTTAAAGTGATTGTAAGGCTCGATTCACATCTATGCATGTTGCTTTTGAGCGTTTCTGCAGTGCTTTTTGCGGTGCTTGCCGCGTTTTTGAACATGCGTTTTTGCGGCGTTTTGCTTTTTTTTTTCTTTTTTTTTTGCAGTTTTATTTTTTTATACTGTATACAGTGTAAAAAAAAAAGAGAAAACAAAACGTGGTACTTGCGTTTTGGATGCGGGTCCATTGAATTCTATTACATGCAAAACACTGCATTTTGCATGAAAAAAAGTCCCCGACCCTTTCCAAAAACGCAGAGGCACAAAAATGCATTGATGTGAACATGTTCCATAGAAACCCATGTTAAAAAATTCCCATGAATTTCTTTCTTTGGGGACCCTGATGTAAGGGGAGGCTCTCTGGGGACCCTGATGTAAGTGGGGGATCTCTGGAGACCATGATGTATTCAATAAATATTGTTTGTTTGAACCTCATTCTGTTCTATATATCGTTTTACTTATTCTTTGACTGTTTTGTTCAAAGGAGGGAGGATTGTATTGGGAGCACTGAAGTGTCAGGTGTGACTGTGTGGCTATGGCAAATGGTTTACATGGCTCACGGCATCACGGGTCAGGTAGAGGGCCCCTTAGCAGAATTTTGCTTAGGGCCCCAGGGAGGTCAGGATCGGCACTGCCTATAGCCCTAAACTAAAAACGCCGCACCCCCTACCTCTGAGGCCCTTTTCTCCAGAATTAAAGATGTGGAATTGATGGAGAAAATGACGGCTAGGATCCAGGACAGACTAAAGGCTCATAATAAGGTCTGGGAGCTATGGCACCTTTGGGAGGACCCATCTTAAACAGGTAAAAAAAAAAAAAGAAAACGGCTACTTTGATGACTTCTTTCCCCCTTTTCCCTTCCCTCCCTTCATATAGAGTATTCTTGTGACTCCTATAGCCACATACGAGATGTTACAGTTTATTAAATGAATCTGCAATGCATGCTAGACAAAATGGTAAAGTTAGATAAATACCTACACCAGTCCTTAAGCTTAGCATTAGTACTCATGAGTAAATACCTGAAAGTATTGTTACACAGTACAATTTGTACCTTTTGAATTTATGTACCTCTTTATTTTGTATCGCAACTACAAATTTTAACAAAAAATGTTATTTGGAAAAAAATAAAAAATAAAAAAGTGTGTTTTTTTGCAAAGAAATTGTGTTTGAAAAATAGCTGCACAAATACTGTGTGAAAAAAAATATTTTTTCATGTAAACAAAAAGTGTCAGAAAGGGCTTGAGTGATGTGCGACATAAGCTTCTAAAAGTTGTGCATAAATTGTCAGGACAGTTAAAAACCCCCTTGGAAAGTAGACACCCCAAGCTATTTGCTGATAGGGATGTTGAGTCCATGGAATATTCTATATTTTGCCACAAGTTTCAGGAAAATTATTTATTTTTTAACAGAAAGTTGTCACTAAATGATATATTGCTCAAACATGCCATGGGCATATGTGAAATTACATCCCAAAATACATTATGTTGCTTCTCCTGAGTATGGGGATTAGAGTTGCCACCTCGTCCCTTTAAACCCGAACACCTTTGAATTTACACAGGTTTTGAGGCTAATTTAAATGCAGATAAGGCACCAAGTGAGTTTTATTACCACCTTAATCAGCCACAGAACCTGTGTAATTGATATGTGTTTGGGTTTAAAGGGATGAGGTGGCAACCATAATGGGGATACCACATGTGTGAGACTTTTTGGGAGCCTAACCGCGTACAGGCCCCCGAAAACCAAGCACCGCCTTCATGCTTTCTAAGGGTGTAAATTTTTTATTTCACTCCTCACTGTCTATCACAGTTTTGGAGGCCATGAAATGCCCAGAAACCCAATCCCCCCCCCCCCAAATGCCCTTATTTAGGAAAGTAGACACCCCAAGCTATTTGCCGAGAGGCATGTTGAGTATTTTTCAGATCTCGGTTTTTGTCACAAAGTTTTGAAAATTGAAAAAAGAAAAAAAAAAATTTCTTTTCTTTCTTCATTTTCAAAAACAAATGAGAGCTGCAAAATACTCACCATGCCTTTTAGCAAATACCTTGGGGTGTCTACTTTCCAAAATGGGGTCATTTGGGGGGTGTTGTGCTATCTGAACATTTCAGGACCTCTGTAACTGTGATAGGTAGTGAGGCATAAAAAATCACCATTTTACGCCCTTAGAAAGCCTGAAGGCGGTGATTGGTTTTCGGGGTCCTGTACACAGGTAGGCTCAAAAAAAGTCTCACACATGTGGTATCCCCGTACTAAGGAGAAGCAGCAGAATGTATTTCGGGGTGTAATTCCACATGTAACCATGGCATGTTTGAGCAGTATATCATTTAGTGACAACTTTGTGCAAAAAAAATAAAATTATTTGTCATTTTCCCGCAACTTGCGGCAAAATATAAAATATTCCATGGACTTAATGTGCCTCTCAGCAAATAGCTTGGGGTGTCTACTTTCCAAAATGGGGTAATTTGGGGGGGGGGGGGGGGGTTTGTGCCATCTTTGCATTTTATGGCCTTCAAAACTGTGATAGGTAGTGAGGAGTGAAATCAAAAATTTGCGCCGTTAGAAATCCTGAAGGCGGTGATTGGATTTTTTCGGGGTCCTGTACGCGGATAGGCTCCCAAAAACGTCTCACATATGTGGTATCCAAATACTCAGGAGAAGCAGCTGAATGTATTTTGGGGTGTAATTTCACATATAGCCATGGCATGTGTGAGCAATATATATTTAGTGACAACTTTGTGTAATTTTTTATTTATTTATTTTTTGTCATTTTCAATCACTTGTAACAAAAAAATAAAATATTAAATGGGCTCAACATGCCTCTCGGCAATTTTCTTGGGGTGACTACTTTCCAAAATGGGGTCATTTGGTGGGGGGGGGGGGTGTACTGCCCTGCCATTTTAGCTCCTCAAGAAATGAGATAGGCAGTCATAAACTAAAAGCTGCGTAAATTCCAGAAAATATACCATAGTTTGCAGACTATTAATTTTGCGCAAACCAATAAATATACACGTATTGACATTTTTTAATTAAACACATGTGACTGAATACATTTTGGCCTAAATGTATGACTAAAATTGAGTTTATTGGATTTTTCTTAAAACAAAAAGTAGAAAATATCTTTTTTTTTCAAAATGTGTGGTCTTTTTCCGTTCATATCGCAAAAAATTAGGATCGCAGAGGCAATAAAATACCATCAAAAGAAAGCTCTATTTGTGGGAAAAAAAGGACGAAAATTTCATTTGGGTACAACATTGCATGACCGCTCAATTACCAGTTAAAGCAGCGCAGTGCCAAATTGCAAAAAGTGCTCTGGTAATTGAGCAGCCAAATCCTCTGTGGCTGAAGTGGTTAATGAATACCTGTCTACTGCCCAAAGTTATCACAAGGGGGCATTGGCTTCCTTGTGATAGCAATAAAGTAAACCAAAAAAGTGTTTGAAAAGTAAAATAAATAAAAATACATTTAAAAAATGTTAAAGCACCATAATTCATGATCAACTTTAGGCTAGGTTCACACTGCTGCGAATTTTATTGCGAATTTGAGCCTCTGCGATCGCTCAAATTCGCAAGTCATTTTAATAACATTGTTTTCCATGAGTGCCGTTCACATCAATGCGTTGCGAATCTAACCTGCGTAAAAAAAGGTTCCTGTCCGAGTTTGATCCGTGTGCGATGCGAATTCAGCTCCATAGATTGCAAAATTTGCAGTAGAAAAGCAAGAACACACAAAGAATTCGCAATGCAAATTCGCAACGCAATCGGATCAAAATCGTGCTAAATTCGCACTGCAGCAGTGTGAACCTAGCCTAAAACTGATAATCTGTAAAGGTTTTTAAGGACAATTTTAGTTACCGTCGTTTTTTTGCCATTTCATGAGTGTGCACAACTTTAAATATTGATATGTTTGGTATCTATTTGCTTGACGCAACATCATCTTGTAGATTTTACAAAAAAAATTGGGCATTATACTGTGTTTGAAAAATTGTGAAAAAGTTGCACTACTAGTGAATCACAAGAAAAAAAGAGAAAGTCAGCAGCTAGCATCAACAACGTGATAAGTTGTGTATAACTATGGAAAATAGAAAATGCAGCGCTTATGGAACACAGACCCCCTGGAATCAACCTTGGGGGTAAGAATTCAAATAGTGAATCTAGAAATAATGTGTCAATGAACACTGAAAGTGACAAGTGCATAAATATTACCAAATATACTCATAAATATATGGCACTAGTAAATGCTGAAAATACATGTGATGGTAAAACACAAAGTGAAAAATGGTGATGAGTCTATGGTGGACAAAGAGAACATCTATGAACTCCTTTGTATGATAATGCAAAGTATATTGAAGAAGATGGTGAAAGATGTCTCTTCTAATGATGCTCAATGTAATATTATAACATCTATTAAGGAAAATGGAAGAGATGTTTCTTCTAATGCTGGTAAGTATGAAAAAAGGCATACTTCTCCATGCAGCAATCCAAGGTGTGTATCTGGGACAACAGAGAGAATGAATACTATTACCCCAAAAGGTGGACACACACGCCATACAGCGGTGGGTCAAACTAGCATCAGGCCTTCAGTTCAAATCGACTCTCCAACAGGGACCCTTGCGGTATGATGGTGTGTGCCTGCGTCTATATAGAGAGGGATCAGGGTAAATATTTCACATAAGGAAATCCAGCTGGTAGGAGTTCTTATTCCTCAAAACGACATCGAACTGCCAGGTGTTTACAGTCCTGTTATCCCACAGGCCTTGAGTCCAAGACTGATACCAGTTAAAGCAGCGCAATGCCAAATTGTAAAAAGTGCTCTGGTAATTGAGCAGCCAAATCCTCTGGGGCTGAAGTGGTTAATGAATACCTGTCTACTGCCCAAAGTTATCACAAGGGGGCGTTGGCTCCCTTGTGATAGCGATAAAGTAAAACAAAAAAGTGTTTAAAAAGTAAAATAAAAATACATTTAAAAAAAATGTTAAAGCACCATAATTCACGATCAACTTTATACTGATAATTTGTAAAGGCTTTTAAGGACAATTTTAGTTACCGTCGTTTTTTTGCCATTTCATGAGTGTGCACAACTTTAAATATTGATATCTTTGGTATCTGTTTACTTGACGCAACATCATCTTGTAGATTTTACAAAAAAATTGGGCATTATATTGTGTTTGTGTGCACGAAGATTAATTTTAACGTGTATTCACCAGGGCCTCAGTTTTCAGAAAATATATTATGTTTGGGAGTTCAAAGTCATTTTTTTTAGCAGAAAAGGAGATTTTAACATGTGTGTAAAAAATTTAAGTTGCACTGGACAGCAGATAGTTAAACTTTAACAGGGTGATCTGGTGACTGACTTTCTGGAGGAAATGTGTATCCATGTATTGCTTGTAATAACAATTGAGGACGGCTTCAAGTGAGACAAGATTGTATATTGGCAACCAGACACCCCAAGCAGCTTACCCCTATGCACAGTTTGACTTCTATAGCAACAAGGTCTCACCGTCTGGTAAGCACCAGCATATACTGTTTATTTTATTTATCTAAATTTATTTATTATATTATCCTGTATAGTATATTTTTTCTGCTTCACTTTGGAAACGCATGTTTTTAATTTATTAAAATTGTTGGTATACTGCACATATTTCTCTGTTAGGCTCTGAGAGTACCATCAAAACAAAGTACCGTATTTATCGGCGTATAACACGCGCCGGCGTATAACAAGCACCCCAAGTTTAGGAGGGAATTTTAAGGAAAAAAACTTTTAGGAGTAAAGTTTAAGGAAGAAAAACTTACATTAAAATGCCCATCAATGCAGCGTTATCGGTGTCCATCTGCAGCCTTGTCAGTGTCAGTGCAGCCTTGCTCCAGTGTCTATTGCAGCCTTGTCAGTGCAGCTTTGCCCCAGTGCAGAATTGTCAGTGCAGCCTTGTCAGTGCAGCTTTGCCCCAGTTCAGAATTGTCAATGCAGCCTTGCCCCAGTGTCCATTGCAGCCATGTCAGTGCAGCTTTGCCCCGGTGCAGCCATGTCAGTGCAGCCTTGTCAGTGCAGCCTTGCCCCAGTGCAGCCTTGCCCCAGTGCAGCCTTGTGGGATAGCCGCGATCCCTGCCGACATACACAGCCGTGTGTAAATTCAAATATGGCGCCGAGACTGCAGGGACTCGGCTGAGCCGAGATACACATACCTGAGTGTCCTCTGCTTTTTTCAGCGCCGCTTTCAGTCCTGCCCAGTCCCGCCCTATGATGGACATCACACAGGTCCAATGGCGGGACTGGGTGGGACTGTAAGCAGCGCCGAAAAAAGCCGAGGACTCTCGGGTATGTGTATCTCTGCTCCGCCGAGTCCCTGCAGTCTCAGCGCCATATTTGAATTTACACACGGCTGTGTATGTCGGCGGCAATCGCCGCGATCGCTCCGATCACACAAAATTGGCAGGGATCGGCCTATAACACGCACCCACGATTTTCCCCTGATTTTCAGGGGAAAAAAGTGTGTGTTATATGTCGATTAATACGGTACTTAAATATACAAGATCAGACGCTAGATACAAGATCATATTATTTCTCTGCAAAATTCTAGATGCAGTTAAAGTGATTGTAAAGGATCGTGGTGGTTTTTTTTTTTTGTTTTTTTTTAAATAACAAACATATCATACTTACCTCCACTGTGCAGCTCATTTTGCACAAAGTGGCCTCGAACATCCTCTTCTGGGGTCCCCCGGTGGCTCTCGCGGCTCCTCCCCGCATCAGATAACCCCCTAGGAGAAGCGCTCTCCCGAGGGGGTTACCTTGCAGGCACGCTCCTGAGTCCAGCATTTGTGCCCATAAACACGAATGCCGGACTCGGCCCGCCCCCCGGCGCCCGCCTCATTGGATTTGATTGACAGCAGCGGGAGCCAATGGCTGCACTGCTATCAATCTATCCAATCAAGACCCGGGAAGAGAGGGACAGCGCGTCCCTGCCGAAGAGATGAAGGGGCTCAGGTAAGTAAAATGGGGGGGCTGGGGGGCCGGTATCCGTCAGGTGTTTTTTCACCTCAATGCATAGGATGCATTAAGGTGAAAAAACACGAGGGTTAACAACCCCTTTTAATTGAAGAAAGTTTTGAATGCATTTAATAGCCTGGTTGTAGTAGACTCAGATACAATTCAACAATTAGATCAATTATCTAAGATTTTTATTTGTTAACTGGTCCTGTCTTGTTAACCCTATATCAAAATTTATCAGAAGGTTTGGTACTTTGTATTAAAAAATGTCTCACAAATAAAGCGAACCTGAACCGAAAAATTGAAAATACACTACCATATAAAGAGCATCTATAAATGTTAGTTGTGCTCAACCTCAATTTTTGTTTTTAATTTCTCCTGAAGAATAGAAGAGCATTTATTGTGATAAGATAATATTGTAATATAATTTTATAGAGAAGTCACATTAAAGGAAAACCATAAGGCCCCTTTTAGATGGGCATTCCAATCAGGTCCGTCTGTCAGTTTTTCAGGCAGACCTTTTCAAAAAGTTTATGCATTCCTATGGACAGGTGGGTGTACACGGACTTGTGTTCGCTTATACCCGCGTAACTCCAGGTCTGATCAGGTCCGCTGAAAAATACTGAAGAGGACTCTATCCTCTTTCGTTTTGGCGGAGCAGATCAGCAGCAACCGGGTGTAAAAGGACCGTGGAGTCCTACTCAGGGCCGATCCTACCCGGGGTGCGCAGGGTGCTTTGCACCCGGGCACCTGCAGAGGTGGGGGCGCCGAAGAGCCAGAGTTTTCCCCTCCCTCCTTCTCTCCTTGTGAGTGTCTGTCCAGAACACCAGTGTGAGCGTAGGGAAGCCCGTCCAGCCTGGCAGTGCTGGGGGGGAGGGGCGCACCTCTTCCTGACACAAGGGTTCTAGTCAGTGGCTGCTGAGTGCTGATGTGCGGGAATGAATTCCTCATATTGGGATCCCGCACTGTCTCTACCAACTCCAGTTGGAATGCCTCCCCCTCCCATCTCTATCTCTGGCTGCAAGGAGTGAGAACCCGAGGTGAGTCACACTTAGTGGTCAGTGTGCTGTGTGTAGGAATGGCATCCCCAGCACACCTTTTATATGTGCTCTGGGCTGCCCCTGCTAGGAGATGTTTTATGGCATGATAGATTACATAGGATACACAACCCCTGTCCCTTCCTGTACCTCAGTAGTCCATCTACAGATGTGATGTATAATGAGATGTACTAAGAGCCCTTTCACACTGCAAGTGCGGGGGCGTTGGCGGTAATGCAGCGCTACTATTAGTGGCGCTTTACTGTCACTTTAGAGGTACATTTAACCCCCACTAAAGGGTTCAAAGGCGCAACTGCGGAGGCGCTTTGCAGGCACTGCCCATTGATTTCAATGGGCAAGGGCGCTTTAGGAGCAGTGTATACACCGCTCCTAAAGCACCTCAAAGAAGCTACTTGCAGGAATTTTTTGGACGTCGTGCCAGTGCTCTGCTCCATTATGAAAGCATTCGGGCTCTCACACTGGGATTGCAGATAAGGCTTTTTTCAGGCGCTATTTTTAACACTAAAGCGCCTGAAAACCGCCTCCAGTGTGAAAGGGGTCTAATGGACCATCTCCTGTACTATGTCTGCAGTCTCTGACCGTCTCCTGTACAATATCTGCAGTCTATGATCATCTCCTGTACTATGTTTGCAGTCTCTGACCCCCTCTTGTATTATGTCTGCAGTCTCTGACCATCTTCTGTACTATGTCTGCAGTCTCGGACCATCTTCTGTACTATGTCTGCAGTCTCGGACCATCTTCTGTACTATGTCTGCAGTCTCGGACCATCTTCTGTACTATGTCTGCAGTCTCTGATCATCTCCTGTATTATGTCTGCAGTCTCTGACCATCTCCTGTACTATGTCTGCAGTCTCTGACCATGTCCTGTACTATGTCTGCAGTCTCTAACCATCTCCTATATCATGTCTGCAGTCTCTGACCATCTACTGTACTATGTCTGTGGTCTCTGACCATCTCCTGTACCATGTCTGCAGTCTCTGATCATCTCCTGTACTACAGTGCCTTGCGAAAGTATTCGGCCCCCTTGAACTTTTCAACCTTTTGCCACATTTCAGGCTTCAAACATAAAGATATAAAATTTTTATTTTTTGTGAAGTATCACCAACAAGTGGGACACAATTGTGAAGTGGAACGAAATCTATTGGATTGTTGAAACTTTTTTAACTAATAAAAAAATGAAAAGTGGGGCGTGCAAAATTATTCGGCCCCCCTGCTTTAATACTTTGTAGAGCCACCTTTTGCTGCGATTACAGCTGCAAGTCGCTTGGGGTATGTCTCTATCAGTTTTGCACATCGAGAGACTGAAATTCTTGCCCATTCTTCCTTGCAAAACAGCTCAAGCTCAGTGAGGTTGGATGGAGAGCGTTTGTGAACAGCAGTTTTCAGCTCTTTCCACAGATTCTCGATTGGATTCAGGTCTGGACTTTGACTTGGCCATTCTAACACCTGGATACGTTCATTTGTGAACCATTCCTTTGTAGATTTTGCTGTATGTTTGGGATCATTGTCTTGTTGGAAGATAAATCTCCGTCCCAGTTTCAGGTCTTTTGCAGACTCCAACAGGTTTTCATCCAGAATGGTCCTGTATTTAGCTGCATCCATCTTCCCCTCAATTTTAACCATCTTCCCTGTCCCTGCTGAAGAAAAACAGGCCCAAACCATGATGCTGCCACCACCATGTTTGACAGTGGGGATGGTGTGTTGAGTGTGATGACCTGTGTTGCTTTTACGCCAAACATATCGTTTTGCATTGTGGCCAAAAAGTTGGATTTTGGTTTCATCGTACCAGAGCACCTTCTTCCACATGTTTGGTGTGTCTCCCAGGTGGCTTGTGGCAAACTTTAGATGAGACTTTTTATGGATATCTTTGAGAAATGGCTTTCTTCTTGCCACACTTCCATAAAGGCCAGATTTGTGCAGTGTACGACTGATTGTTGTCCTATGGACAGACTCTCCCACCTCAGCTGTAGTTCTCTGCAGTTCATCCAGAGTGATCATGGGTCTCTTGGCTGCATCTCTGATCAGTCTTCTCCTTGTCTGAGCTGAAAGTTTAGAGGGACAGCCAGGTCTTGGTAGATTTGCAGTGGTCTGATACTCCTTCCATTTCAAAATGATCGCTTGCACAGTGCTCCTTGGGATGTTTAAAGCTTGGGAAATCTTTTTGTATCCAAATCCGGCTTTAAAACTTCTCCACAACAGTATTACGGACCTGCCTGGTGTGTTCCTTGGTCTTCATGATGCTCTCTGCGCTTTCAACAGAACCCTGAGACTATCAAAGAGCAGGTGCATTTATACAGAGACTTGATTACACACAGGTGGATTCTATTTATCACCATCAGTCATTTAGGACAACATTGGATCATTCAGAGATCCTCGCTGAACTTCTGGAGTGAGTTTTCTGCACTGAAAGTAAAGGGGCCGAATAATTTTGCACGCACCACTTTTCAGTTTTTTATTTGCTAAAAAAGTTTAAAATATCCAATAGATTTCGTTCCACTTCACAATTGTGTCCCACTTGTTGGTGATTCTTCACAAAAAATTCAAATTTTATATCTTTATGTTTGAAGCCTGAAATGTGGCAAAAGGTTGAAAAGTTCAAGGGGGCCGAATTCTTTTGCAAGGCACTGTATGTCTGCGGTCTCTGACAATCTCTTGTATCATGTCTGCAGTCTCTGACCATATCCTGTACTATGTCTGCAGTCTCTGACCATCTCCTGTATCATATCTGTAGTATTTCTGGGGGCTCTTTCTAACAGACTCTCTAACAGAAGCGCTCTCTGTCTCCATCAGAGAGGCCCCCCTCCAGGTCCCAATAAAGTACTCTTGCTTCTCTTGCTCTATTTTGTTTATTGTACCTGTAAGGATCACAGGGTAATGAAGACTTCGTGGTGGAGCATCTCTGTGGTTGAGTCAATGCCAAGGAAATATTTGTAAAGGGGAGGAGATACTAAAATGACCACCCCCATGTGGGGGCGCCAGAAATATTTCTGCACCCAGGCGCCTGTGACCCTAGGATCGGCCCTGCTTCTACTCCCGGCCACCCATAGAACAGAGCAGCTCACAGAGCCCCTCCTGATCAGAACGGAATATACCTTGTGTCTACAGGGAGGTGGATTGGGGATGGAGACAAAGGGTGACTAGGGAGAGGGGATGAGTACCTGCACCTATTCTCTGAGACAAAAAGCCCTGGTCATATGCAACATTGTATACAGATCTCAGAAAAACATTATTTTGGGTTTTGAATATAATAAATAAAGAATAGTATATAAAGAAAAAAAATACAAAATGTAAAAATTTATATAAGGAACCATAATACATAACCCTTAAAATTTGGTTCCCCAATACAAGGTTTGTAATGACTATAGCATAGTAACTAACTAAATATATCTCTGAAGGTTTACACTTATCCAGGTCAGGGTATAGCTAGCAGTAGTTAAAGCATAACTCCTGCTGAAAAAAAAATATATATTAGCCCAGTAATAGTAAAAATAAAATAAGAAGCTTTTGCTGCAAACCTCCAATCCATAATTTTCCTCTGCAGTTATTCCTTTCCTGCCACTAGATATCACCAGTCTTCCTAGTTGAATGATGGCCAGCATGGTTTATCCCATTTCGTCCGACCCCAGAATGTCATAGACATGCCCCCTGGGGGTGACATTATTACACAGTCTGAGATGAGAGTACTACTGCACTGTACATATCATTATGTAAGGCAAAAAGAGAAGAGAAAGAACTAGTGATATCAGCAAACGAGTCAAAAGACCCTTGGACAGCACAGCACAACACTGAGATGCCCATTGCAGAAGGGGGTCTCAGGGGGCGTATGATGTCTTTTGATTGCCACATTTTATGACACCATGGTGATTGGAATATTGTGTGGCTATAAATGCTGGGGTATGATTCTGACACTCATTTGGACTGAGGAAGCCTCTTTGATGAGTGATGAGATTTCTTTACCATTACAGAACTAGTCCAGCTGAATCTGACTAACTTATACTTCCCACACCTTTCATCTTTCACTTGGACTAGTCTGTTTTTAACCCCTCCGGGAGAACGGAATGATATTTGTTTTTTTACTGACAATGGATCTATTCTATATTGGCGTGATCCATATGCAAACTCAGTTCTTAGTAAAGAACAATCAGGATTAGCCTATTTTTTATGTTGACAAGCTACAGTTGAAAAAATGCTTTGTTTTTTTCTATGTACTTTGTCACGTCACACTGTAGCTACACAAGTATCCTCACAATACACTTTATTTTCTTGGCCAACCAGCAGCACTGTTTATCTAGTCAGTCTTACTTGGGTGTGCCAAGGTTGTGACTTGTTGATCTAGCTCACAGTAACTAAATATACGAAAGGCTAACTCCACCTTTTTCAAACAAATAATAAATGCATTTCTGCATTTATTTATCTTTTCAAAATGAGCCTGTAAGGCATTGTAACCATGATTAGTGGATTGCGGGTGCAATGGCCTAGGAGTACAGTGACCATCACACTTATATTTAACTAAGAAGTACAAATCTGTCTGCTGCAGTGGCAAAGGAGACTTGTAATTTTATTCATTTACAGATTTTGAATGAATGATCAGGCTGTGCCGGTGGAGCCAATTTCAAATCTGACAGCTGCTATGGGGAGGAAAAAAAAACCCTGGACAAAGTTCCTTGTGTGCACACTACGCATATAGCTCCAATAGCAGGTGGGTGTAAGCATTTCTAACTAAAGGGAACCCCCTGGAGGTGACTGCAAGCACCCAGTGCCTGTCAGTGTTAGCTGGTTTTCATTGGGGCTGTTCTGTAGGGGGTGCACATGTAGCTGTCCCTTTTAGTAGTGTGCAGCAGATGGGTAGTGGGCTACTAAACAAGGGGGATTCTCTCCTGCATTCACTGCATCAGTGTTTAGATATGTACGGATGTTAGGCTCACCCATCCTGGTACACATGGATCTGATTCAGATCACTAGGCCGTCTGCAGTCCTCTGAAGTCAAGTCCCACAAGGCTCAGTCTGTAACCACTGATCCTAAGAAGGCTCAGTCTTTCAGCTCAAGTGTAGGCATGCATCGCAACGGGTCTCTTAGCTCTGGTCCCAAGGCATAGCAAGCGATCCCTCTGCAACTCAGTCCTTAGAATGCTCATGCTGTGTACATAAGAACCTATCTCAGGACAAGCTCAGCAAAGGCAACACACCTGTGCAGCTCGGCTTCCACCTGCCAAAAGCCCTGATCTTTCTAGAATGTCTTTAAAAAACTCTTGTGTCTCCCCTCTGTGTGCAGGGATTTTGGCTCCTGTAGTTTTTGAAAACATTCACTTCCACTTCATAATGCCGCCCGGGCACTACTGTAGATGTTACATGATGCCCTTCTGCACAGCAAGGCTCTTTCTCTGATGTTCCCATTGGCTCTGACTCCCATGCCCTTTGATTGGCGGGGGATTTTACACAGATCCAGCTCCTGCAGCAGTTGCCCGCTCTCAGCCAGCAGAGGGCGTGGGACAAAGGGGGAATTGAGCACACACACAAGTCCTCAGCCCGCTCCACACAGAGCCTGCAGATACAGAGTACCAGCGCTGAACAGTCACTCTGGCACTGCTTATGGTGGCAGGGGGGGATGAGTGGGGGATCACACAGCTGTTCCAGTTGCCTCAACAACATGTACAGTATATGGAGTGTGTGTGTGCGCATGCGTTTGCACGTGCATGCTTTTTTTCTATTGCTTGAACTAGATGGACTTGTCTCCTCCCCTTTTTTTTTTTTTTTTTTTTTTTTTTTTTCAACCTGACTATGTAACACTCCATACAGGCAGAGCAGAACTGCCTGAGGCACTCACTGCTACTCCCTTTTCCCTGATGTCATATTCAATGGACATACTTAGAGACTACCCCCTTTTTTCAGTCAGCCTTTACAGGTTTATCACTGGTTGAACAGGGAAGACAGAGTGCAACAAGTTATTAACCACGTGAGCCCCGGACCATTATGCTGCCTAAGGGCCAGAGGTCTTTTTCCAATTTGGCACTGCGTCGCTTTAACTGCTAATTGCGCGGTCATGCAATGCTGTACCCAAACGAAATTTGCGTCCTTTTCTTCCCACAAATAGAGCTTTCTTTTGATGGTATTTGATCACCTCTGCAGTTTTTATTTTTTGCGCTATAAACGGAAAAAGACCGAAAATTTTGAAAAAAAATGATATTTTCTACTTTTTGTTATAAAAAAAATCCAATAAACTCAATTTTAGTCATACATTTAGGCCAAAATGTATTCGGCCACATGTCTTTGGTAAAAAAAATGTCAATAAGCGTATATTTATTGGTTTGCACAAAAGTTATAGCGTCTACAAACTAGGGTACATTTTCTGTAATTTACACAGCTTTTAGTTTATGACTGCCTATGTCATTTCTTGAGGTGTTAAAATGGCAGGGCAGTACAAAACCCCCCCAAATGACCCCATTTTGGAAAGTAGACACCCCAAAGAAATTGCTGAGAGGCATGTTGAACCCATTGAATATTTATTTTTTTTGTCCAAAGTGATTGAATAATGACAAAAAAAAAAAAAAAAAATATTTACAAAAAGTTGTCACTAAATGATATATTGCTCACACAGGCCATGGGCATATGTGGAATTGCACCCCAAAATACATTCTGCTGCTTCTCCTGAGTATGGGGATACCACATGTGTGGGACTTTTTGGGAGCCTAGCCGCGTACGGGTCCCCGAAAACCAATCACCGCCTTCAGGATTTCTAAAGGTGTAAATTTATGATTTCACTCTTCACTGCCTATCACAGTTTCGGAGGCCATGGAATGCCCAGGTGGCACAAAACCCCCCCAAATGACCCCATTTTGGAAAGTAGACACCCCAAGCTATTTGCTGAGAGGCATGTTGAGTCCATGGAGTATTTTATATTTTGACACAAGTTGCGGGAATGTGACACATTTTTTTTTTTTTGCACAAAGTTGTCACTAAATGATATATTGCTCACACAGGCCATGGGCATATGTGGAATTGCACCCCAAAATACATTTAGCTGCTTCTCCTGAGTATGGGGATACCACATGTGTGGGACTTTTTGGGAGCCTAGCCGTGCACGGGACCCCGAAAACCAATCACCGCCTTCAGGATTTCTAAGGGTGAAAATTTTTGATTTCACTCTTGACTGCCTATCACAGTTTCGGAGGCCATGGAATGCCCAGGTGGCACAAACCCCCCCCCAAATGACCCCATTTTGGAAAGTAGACACCCCAAGATATTTGCTGAGAGGCATGGTGAGTATTTTGCAGCTCTCATTTGTTTTTGAAAATGAAGAAAGACAAGAAAAAACATTTTTTTTTTCTTTTTTCAATTTTCAAAACTTTGTGACAAAAAGTGAAGTCTGCAAAATACTCACTATACCTCTCAGCAAATAGCTTTGGGTGTCTACTTTCCAAAATGGGGTCATTTGGGGGGGTTTTGTGCCACCTGGGCATTCCATGGCCTCCGAAACTGTGATAGGCAGTGAAGAGTGAAATCAAAAATTCACGCCCTTAGAAAGCCTGAAGGCGGTGCCTGGTTTTCGGGGTCCCGTGCGCGGCTAGGCTCCCAAAAAGTCTCACACATGTGGTATCCCCGTACTCAGGAGAAGCAGCAGAATGTATTTTGGGGTGTAATTTCACATATTCCCATGGCATGTTTGAGCAATATATCATTTAGTGACAATTTTGTGCAAAAAAAAAAAAAAATTTGTCTCTTTCCCGCAACTTGTGTCGCAATATAAAATATTCCATGGACTCGACATGCCTCTCAGCAAATAGCTTGGGGTGTCTACTTTCCAAAATGGGGTCATTTGGGGGGGTTTTGAACTGTCCTGGCATTTTATGCACAACATTTAGAAGCTTATGTCACACATCACCCACTCTTCTAACCACTTGAAGACAAAGCCCTTTCTGACACTTATTGTTTACATGAAAAAGTTTTTTTTTTTGCAAGAAATTTACTTTGAACCCCCAAACATTATATATTTTTTTTAAAGCAAATGCCCTACAGATTAAAATGGTGGGTGTTTCATTTTTTTTTTTCACACAGTATTTGCGCAGCGATTTTTCAAACGCATTTTTTGGGGAAAAAACACACTTTTTTAAATTTCAATGACCTAAAACACACTATATTGCCCAAATGTTTGATGAAATAAAAAAGATGATCTTAGGCCGAGTACATGGATACCAAACATGACATGCTTTACAATTGTGCACAAACGTGCAGTGGCGACAAACTAAATACATTTTTAAAAGCCTTTAAAGCCTTTACAGGTTACCACTTTAGATTTACAGAGGAGGTCTACTGCAAAAATTACTGCCCTTGATCTGACCTTCGCGGTGATACCTCACATGCATGGTGCAATTGCTGTTTACGTTTGACGACAGACCGCTGCTTGCGTTCGCCTTAGTGCGAGAGCAGGGGGCGACAGGGGTGCTTTTTTTTTTTTTTTGTTTTTGTTTTTTTTCTTTATTATTTTTTTGCCTTTTTATCCTATTTTTAAACTGTTCCTTTCATTTTTTTTTTTTAATCATTTTTATTGTTATCTCGGGGAATGTAAATATCCCCTATGATAGCAAAAGGTAGTGACAGGTACTCTTTTTTGAAAAAATTGGGGTCTATTAGACCCTAGATCTCTCCTTTGCCCTCAAAGCATCTGACCACACCAAGATCGGTGTGATAAAATGCTTCCCCAATTTCCCAATGGCGCTGTTTACATCCGGCGAAATCTAAGTCATAAAATGCTTGTAGCTTCCGGTTTCTTAGGTCTTAGAGATGTTTGGAGCCACTCTGGTCTCTGATCAGCTCTATGGTCAGCTGGCTGAATCACCGGCTGCATTCTCAGGTTCCCTGTTGAGACAGGAGAGCCAGAGAAAAACACGGAAGACGGTGGGGGGGGGGCATTCCCTCCCACGGCTTGTAAAAGCAGTCTAGAGGCTAATTAGCCGCTAGGATTGCTTTTACATGAAAGCCGACCGCTGGCTGAAAAGAATGATACCAAGATGATACCTAAACCTGCAGGCATCATTCTGGTATAACCACTCAAATTCGTGAATGGCGTACCTGAAGACAAAAAAATGGTTAACAATAAAACACAGTAAACAGTAAAGTATAAAAAATTGCATACCTGAAAAGCAAACATGATAAAACATAATAACAATAAAACATTGCAGAATAGAATACAGTAAAAAAGAGCAGAACAATAGAGAGAGAGAATAGAGAGAGAGAGAACAATAAAAGGACAACTATTTTTTTTTATTTTATATATATTTTTTTTTTTTTTACACTTTTTTTGTAACTAACTTTTTTAACTGTAACCGGTTCCAGGTTCGGGTCTCTCAAAATGCGATGGCATCTTGGGAGACCCTGTGAAAGTGTGTCCTAGTCTGTGCAATGCTGTACCCTACGCTAATACTCAACTAGTGCTTGGTAGCGTTCAAAACATTCACCAATGCAAAGACCAGGATTGTCAGGACAGGAGGGACAATAATAGCGGGTGTAACGCCTATATCCGCGCTTGCTGCAGACACGACATCTTTTTTGGGGGGTTCGTTGGGTAGGGGTACTCGGGAGGACATAAAGAAAATGCCTCTCATGCAGCCGACTGCATTTGGTTGGGGATGTGAATGGGGGAAGTACGGGCGCTGCAGAAGCAGTGGGTTCCCAATTAGGATTGGCGAATGCAGCAGGAAGGGCATTATGGGCACGACGGGCCTGTGTTTGTCTTTTTGGTGGCAGCGGGACACTACTTGTGCTTGCCACCTCACCAGCTTGAACTGCACTTATGGGACTCGCCACGTCACCAAGTGTTACTGCAGTGCTGGTTTGACTATGACCGGGGTGTACTAGGCCGCTGGTGCTTGCCAGTTCACCAAAGCGCTACCAAAAAAAAACTGTTAGCGATCGCAGGGATCAGGCCTGACTCTGTGAACGCTGCAGTTATGCGTTTGGTGTTTTGTAAGTGACAGTGATCGATCGATACTGCACTCGGGTGGGCTGGGCTGGGCGGAGGGGCAAAACGCAGGTGCTAGCAGGTATCTGGGCTGATCCCGCTAACACTGCGTTTTTGGGAACCCTAAACTGCTGGGGATGCTAGTATAGATCTGATCGGATCAGATATTGATCCGTTCAGATACTATACCACTAAGGGAGGCGTATGCTGTGTGCGTGGGTGTTAGCGCTACTGGCGCTAATCTGACACTGCCTGGGGCTGGTGCTTGCCAGTTCACCAAAATGCTTCCAAAAAAACTGTTAGCGATCGCAGGGATCAGGCCTGACTCTGCGAACGCTGCAGTTATGCGTTTAGTGTTTTGTAAGTGACAGTGATCGATCGATACTGCACTTGGGTGGGCTGGGCTGGGCCGGGCGGAGGGGCAAAACGCAGGTGCTAGCAGGTATCTGGGCTGATCCCGCTAACACTGCGTTTTTGGGAACCCTAAACTGCTGGGGACACTAGTATAGATCTGATCGGATCAGATATTGATCCGATCAGATACTATACCACTAAGGGAGGTGTACGGTGCGTGCGTGGGTGGGTGTTAGCGGTACTGGCGCTAACCTGACGCTGCCTGGGGCTGGTGCTTGCCAGTTCACCAAAATGCTACCAAAAAAACTGTTAGCGATCGCAGGGATCAGGCCTGACTCTGCGAACGCTGCAGTTATGCGTTTAGTGTTTTGTAAGTGTCAGTGATCGATCGATACTGCACTTGGGTGGGCTGGGCGGAGGGGCAAAACGCAGGTGCTAGCAGGTATCTGGGCTGATCCCACTAACACTGCGTTTTTGGGAACCCTAAACTGCTGGGGATGCTAGTATAGATCTGATCGGATCAGATATTGATGCGTTCAGATACTATACCACTAAGGGAGGCGTATGCTGCGTGCGTGGGTGTTAGCGGTACTGGCGCTAATCTGACGCTGCCTGGGGCAACGCATATCACCGCCGGGCGATCAGGGGGCTAAACCTTTATTCGGTAATAAACGGCGGGTGCCCTGACACTATAAAAAATAAACGAACTAACCAGCGTCACCCGTAACGGTTATACGGTGATCAGCGGTGAAAGGGTTAACTAGGGGGCAATCAAGGGGTTAAAACATTTATTAGGTAGTATATGGGGGTCCCTGACGCTATAAAACGCTGACGGCGAACCTAAATATTTACCTCCCTAACTAGCGTCACCAGCGACACTAATACAGCGATCAGAAAAATGATCGCTTAGCGACACTGGTGACGGGGGGTGATCAAGGGGTTAAAGCTTTATTAGGGGGGTTAGGGGGGTACCCTAGACCTAAAGGGGGCTAACAGTACCTGTCCTAACACTGTAATGCCCCGTACACACGGTCGGATTTTCCGACGGAAAATGTGTGATAGGACCTTGTTGTCGGAAATTCCGACCGTGTGTAGGCTCCATCACACATTTTCCATCGGATTTTCCGACACACAAAGTTTGAGAGAAGGATATAAAATTTTCCGACAACAAAATCCGTTGTCGGAAATTCCGATTGTGTGTACACAAATCCGACGGACAAAGTGCCACGCATGCTCAGAATAAATAAAGAGATGAAAGCTATTGGCCACTGCCCCGTTTATAGTCCCGACGTACGTGTTTTACGTCACCGCGTTCAGAACGATCGGATTTTCCGACAACTTTGTGTGACCGTGTGTATGCAAGACAAGTTTGAGCCAACATCCGTCGGAAAAAATCCTAGGATTTTGTTGTCAGAATGTCCGAACAAAGTCCGACCGTGTGTACGGGGCATAACTGTCACAAACTGACACATAGCAGTAATCAGAAAAAAAAAAAAAAAAAAACTGCTGGTGTCAGTTCGTGACAGGGGGGGGGGGTGATTGGGGGGGGGATCGGGGGGCGATCGGGGGGGGGGATCGGGGTGTAACGTGTGCCTGGCATGTTCTACTGTGTGTGTAGTGTTTTCACTCACATACCTGTCTTCTCCCCTCGGCGCCGGAACGGAAAATACCGACCCGAGGAGAGATGACATAATTTCCTTTGCTGCTGTTTAGCATACAGCAGCAAAGGAAATGATCTGATTGGCCGGCGGCGATCGCGAGGGGGGGGCCACGAACGGATGGCCTCCCCCTCACCTCCGATCGCCGGGGGACATAACAGGACCGCCTCGGGCACCGGGGGGGGGGTCCGATCGGACCCCCCACCCGCGGGAGGCAAATCACTTACATGTACGTGATTTTGCCTGCCCGTGCCGCTTTGCCGACGTACATCGGCGTGAGGCGGTCCTTAAGTGGTTAATAGTACATATACATAGTTGGTGAGGTTGAAAAAAGACAAGCCCATCAAGTCCAACCTATGTGTGTGATTATATGTCAATATTATATGGCTTAAGTTCCTTTAGCTGCAATCTTATTGGCTGGAGGCTCTCACTATCCTGTCATTGCACTGGCTGGAAACATTTCTCTGTCTGATATGGTGGCAATCAGTGTGCATTGAGAGGCTGGAATATGTATAAAAATGCAGCGCTAAACACAAAGTATAAATACACAATGCAATGCATATATATAGCAATCAAACTTTCAGCGTGATGGTATGGAAACCATATGTGAAATTAAAAAAGAGGGTTGGGCTTCAAAGGGAAACAATATAGTTCATAATCGCATGACTGTCCATTAATTTAAACAACATGTGTTCTTCAATGTCAGAAGAGAAAGATAAATAATATAGGTGCAATATGAATCGCAAAGGTGATCTTCCTGTATTAGGCATCCACAAGTGAAAATAGAAGGAGCAAATACGCTTACCGGAGAGGGTGGACACGTTTGCCGTATGGCTAGGTGTCATTCAGACTTGTGGATCAACCGATCCAGGCAGATGCTTGCGAACAGGTGTATGCGACAGGTTCAACTGGTTCCTTTCTGACGACCATAGGCGACCTAGGAATCTCTGATGTTCAGAAATTTCTGATGTTCAGGATATATGTGTAGTCACCTTCCCGGCAGATGGAAGACCAGAGGATAAGGCTTTTACTCAGCAAGCGTGGAAACATGCAAAAGGAGGAAAAGACCCCACATAGTGCTTGAATCCATAAAAACAGGTTTATTACAAACCAAACAAAATACAAATCCAGGCAGCAGCAGCAATGGTTAAAAGTGATCACAAAGGAGATAAAACAGCGTGGTACCGAAGGGCAAATAGCTAATAGCAACCCGACATGTTTTGGACGAAAGGTCCTTCTACTGGGGCATATGCATTGAGAGGCTGCCTAGGGAGAAGGGTGGAGCGCTTTGCAGAGGACAGAGTGGCTTGAAGTCCTTGGGTGCACAACCACCTATGGCCCTTCCTGATCGGGGGGGCAGTGCACCTGGCTGCCACCTACACTAAGTCTACTGTTCCTATTCCACCCTCAGTCTCAGGAATTACAATTTTCCAAAATTTCCAGTAGGGTTGTCCCGATACCACTTTTTTAGGACCGAGTACAAGTACCGATACTTTTTTTAAGTACTCGCCGATACCGATTACCGATACTTTTTTTTTATGTCACGTGACATTTTTTTTTTATTTATTTATTTTTTTTTTAACAATGCTTTCCTTTTTTTTCGGGGGGGGGGGGGGGGGGAGGGGGGTGAACGGTGTCTGTGTGTTTTTTTTTTTTTATTTACAATTTTTATTTTTTACAATAATAATTTTTTTATTCATTTTTGCAATATGTTTTTTTTTTTTTTAAATCAGCCCTGTTGGGGGGCTTTGGTGAGATATCAGGGGTCTTAACAGACCTCTGATATCTCCCCCTTGAGACAGAGAAAGAGACAGAGGATAGAGATTCCCCAGTCCCTTTCTCTGCAGCCTCAGCTGCACTGAGAATGAATGGAGAGAAGTCAGCGGCTCCTCTCCATTCATAAACTGACACATTGTAATCACAAGAGATTACAATGTTTCAGTTATGTGAATGGACAGAGTCAGCTGACTCTGTCCATTCACAAAGGAAGGAGGAGGGGGACAGCAGACCGGAGGGGACAGCGGAGAGGCAGAGGAACGGAGGAACGGAACGGAGGGGGACAGAGAAGGAGAGGGGGACAGAGGAACGGAACGGAGGGGACAGCGGAGAGGCAGAGGAACGGAGGAACGGAACGGAGGGGACAGAGAAGCAGAGGGGGACAGAGGAACGGAACGGAGGGAGACAGAGGAGAGGGGGACAGAGGAACAGAGGGGGCATGGAGGAGGATGCAGTGACAGTCAGCGGTGATCGCGTGGGGAAGTTACAAGCACTGATCACCGCTGTATGTCACTGAAAGCCGCGGGGGGGAATCTTGTAACTCCCCCACACGCCGATCACCGCTGACAGTTTAGGTATCGGCGGAAGCATCGGGAGCATTTGCCCGAGTACAAGTACTCGGGCAAATGCTCGGTATCGGTGCCGATACCGATACTAGTATCGATATCGGGACAACCCTAATTTCCAGGTATGGTTATGATATATCAGGAGGAAGGTGGAACTGCGGCTATACTAGGGATTCCAATCTTTATGAATTCCCACTCCCACTCTACAAGGATGTACTGGAAATGGAGCGAGTACAAAGAAGGGCAACTAAGCTAATAAAGGGTCTGGAGGATCTTAGTTATGAGGAAAGGTTGCGAGCGCTGAACTTATTCTCTCTGGAGAAGAGATGCATGAGAGGGGATATGATTTCAATTTACAAATACCGTACTGGTGACCCCACAATAGGGATAAAACTTTTTCGCAGAAGAGAATTTAACAAGACTCGTGGCTACTCATTATTAAAATTAGAAGAAAAGAGGTTTAACCTTAAACTACGTAGAGGGTTCTTTACTGTAAGAGCGGCAAGGATGTGGAATTCCCTTCCACAGGCGGTGGTCTCAGCGGGAAGCATTGATAGCTTCAAGAAACTATTAGATAAGCACCTGAATGACCGCAACATACAGGGATATATAATGCAATACTGACACATAATCACACATAGGTTGGACTTGATGGACTTGTGTCTCTTTTCAACCTCACCTACTATGTAACTATGTAAGAAAGAGACACATTTTTATTGTATAAAAAATAATTTATGGAAAAGAAAAAGTTGCAAGTAAGCATTTAAAATATTTGATCGTTCTGCGTTTTTACGTGCAATCTTTTAAGTTTGCAATAAGGGACAAGTTTCTTTTGGGGCTCATTTACACTTGCTTTGACTTCAACACACAATAAAGCTCCTACCGCTTCAACATGCTTTTTTTATGTGTTTTTGATGCTTCGATGATGCTTTGATTATGCTTTTTTTTTTTTTAAGTTTTACTGAAGCTTGGCAGATGCCCTATGTGTATGTTGATATCTCATACCTGCTATACCTTCAAAACAAAGTGATGCTAAAGCTGAATAAATGCCTCTCAAAAGCTGCAGGTGCTTCAAGCGAGCTTTTTCATAGACTTCTATGGAGGCTTTGAAGATGCTTTGAAGCACCACTAAAGCGACATGGGGTATCATTTTTGAAGCAAAGCAAACGCAATGTGTGAACAGGACTGTAAGCTAACTGTAAGCTTTAGTGACAGGGGCTTTGATTTGCATTCAGAGTGCTTTAAAAAAGTGCATCCACTGCCATGTTTTGAAGCATGTGTAAACGAGCCCTAAGGATTTAATAGGGTAATTATCATGTCTAATTTACAGGTAACTAGCTATAATTAAAGAGGGTCTTGGATAAAGTGGAAGAAGATTTGAGCTCCTGACAGGTTTTTCTGCTGGCAGAGACTGTTGAAGAGATTACTTTACTTCCTGACCATGGGTTGGGTAGTGAATAGAAACTTCTCTAACAGCAACACAGATACAAGTAAAAATACTTTATGTTAAGTAGAGGGGTGCTAGAACCTATTTCAGCTTTTTTCTTGTTGTCTGTTTTGCTGGAGCAAAAGTTTTGGGTACAGATACACGTTAACTAAGGGTTAACTCTGTCTTGCTTTTAGATTTTACACACCTGTCTATTTTGCTCACCATATTATAGGAAGACTACACTCTGTCATATTATCATGTTTGTAAAGTTTTTTGTTCTAAAATAACAAACATATCTATACTTACTTGGTCTGTGCGATTATTTTGCATAGAGCAGCCCCAATCCTCTTCTTCTGGGGTCCCCTGCCAGCACTCCAGGCCCCTCCTCTTCATAGGATGCCCCCATGGAAAGCTGCTTTCCATGGGGACACCCGTGCGCGTGCGCTCCAGAGCCCCGCTGCTGTGTCCATTAACACAGACAGCGGGACTTGGCCCCCAGCTCCCGCTACTATCAATCTGTCCAATGAGAAGAGAGACAGCGGCTGGAGCCACTGCGCTCGTGCACATCGCTGGATTGGAAGGGGCTCAGGTAAGAAAAAGGGGGGGTTTACGGGGGAGCTGCAGCACAGAAGGTTTTTCACCTTAATGCACAGAATGCATTAAAGTGAAAAACCTTAAGGCTTTAGAACCACTTTTATTGTGAGATTCAGCAAAATCTGTACTGAAGGTTACACATCAGATCTCTGCAAGTGTGTGGCTTTCAATGTAATAAAAATGAATAGACCTGTTTCATTCCTTGCTACTGTTCTGAAATGTCAGTGCATACAAAGAAAATGCAAAACCCAATAATTTTTTTTTTACATTTTATTTTCGAGTTTTATGCTTTGCTTAGAGTTCTTTACTAACGTAAACTTGTTCTTAAATTAGACGCCTGTCATGAATAAAAATTTGACAGAGGGAGGAGGATGTGGGCAACTGTGAGCACTCACAGCTGATTGAGCTCCGATGCCTGGATGACTGATCATTGTTAGTGCTCTGTCCTCGTGTCTCATGCCGTGTTCTATCCCTGTGATTCCTCCAAAAAACGAGCATATCGAGTGCCGCATGCTGTCTGAGCCATATTAGGCAGTCTGAGGCATATTGAGCGAAACCGAAAGGCTGACTGAGCCGCTGATTGAGCCGCTGTTTGAATCGCTTCTTTTGCTGCCTTGCCTACTGCACTGACTGGACTGGACTGGCGGGAGAAACAGGAGAGAGGCGTGGGGGCTGCGATAAAGCTGTGACTGAGGCGGTGTTCGTGTCCTCATTCTCATGTCCATCCCCACTGCACCCCCACCGCATCCCACTGCATACCTGTATACCTGAACCTGCACACCTGAACGGTTTGTCCTGGCTGTGTTTGTGCTACGCTGGCTCCCTGTGCCTGCGCTGTCCTTGTACCTCTTGTGCTGTGGTGGGGCTGCGAGTAGTGGGCTGCTGGCTTTTTGCCTTATCGCTTTTCGGAGGGTCTCCAGAGGACTCGTGGATGACTGTGATGGATGGTTCTTTCTCTTCAATCCATCTGCAGCCGTGAAGTTTGTGATTTTTGCTGAGAGATAGACATTGTGATAAATATCCCACTGGACTGACTAGCTAGCTGGCTGGTTGACTGGCCGGCTTTCCCTTTTTTTTTTTCCTCACCCTTTGCCGCCCACACCCCCGCCTCCACGCTTTGGACAGTTGTGGTTGCTGGCCGGGTGCTGTATGGGGGAGTTGGGTACTGTTTCCTACTGAGCTGATACCAAAGTTTACAAAGCAGAGTCGCAGAGAAGCTGAGACCTACAGATTGTTTGTTTAAAATTCCTAATTTTTTTTTTTTTTTTGGAGAGTAACTACCTGCTGGTGCGATATCTCCTATCTCCGATGGACAACTGGAGGACTGCAGGGTGGTCTCTCGCACAGAAGCGCCCTCCTCGCAAACCACCAAGATGGATCCCCAGCCTACGCCGTATCCCTGTGGTGACAATGTATGGCCCCCCTTGAGATCATCTTCTTCTACGCTCAATGTGAATATTAACACCAACTCTTTAACTGTTCAAACTGCTCAAACAGATTTTAGTCAGAAATGAACTGAAGGGGACAGTACAGTTGGAAAGGCTTTTGAACCCACATTAAGGGATGTTTATTCTTTGATACAACAATGCTCTTCCTCCCTCTCTGTGCTCACAGGCCAGGTTCAGGCCATACGGGAAGAAGTTGTCTTTACACGTCGGTACCTCCAAAAAGTACAAGAACACACTAAGAGCCTAGAAAACAGGGTTAGTGGCATAGAGGATACTTTTCCTCCCATGGTAACAGAGAGGAAGGCAGCTACCCGCAAGCTAAATACTTCTATCTCTAAAATTGAAGACATGGAGAACCGTTTACGTTCTAATAATATCCAAGTGCTGGGCATACTAGAGAATGCCAAGGGTAATGACCCAGTTAGCTTTGCTGAACGATGGCTCATTGAAGTTTTCGGCACGGAACATTTCTCTTTGCTACTTGTAATAGAACGTGCCCACCAGGTCCCTACCCATTTTCAGAAAATGGGAAAAACATCTCGACCTTTTTTTAATACGTCTTCTAAATGATAGAGATAAAGAAAATATTCTGTGGCAGGCACGGGTCCTAAACAATATTAAATATAATGGAGCCAAAATTATGGGGTTTTTTTTACTTTTCATCAGAGGTTCCGAAACGGAGGGAAAATTTTCAAGAAGTGAAGAAACGTTTGTTACTCCAAGGGCTTAAAACGGGAGTCCGGCGACCAATCCTTTTTTTTTTTTTTTAGGTCATTGAGACACTTTGCTAATCCTAAAATAATACTCACAGTTTGGGTGTAATATTTCCGCCTCTGTCTGTTTTCGTACTGAAGAATAACTTAAAAAATGTGATGCTGGCTGTTTCCATCTTGCTTGTGGGCATGTGAAGCCCACAAGCATTGATTTCCGGGATGCAGTGAATCCTGTTCATTCACAGCTTGTTCATGTGCATGATCATTGTTTCCGCACTGAATCTTGGGAAGCCTGACACTAAGCTCACAGGAGACAGTGCGCCGCCGGGGAAAGGCAATAAACATGCCTACTCCCATGGGAGGAGAGACAGGAAGTGCCACAATAAAGTACAATATAAAGGTAAATACAGCGATAAAAAATTTTTTAGTGCAGCATTTGAACATCTATGCAATTAACTGAAGGGGGTAAGTTTAAGTTAAAAATGTAAGTGGAACCCCGCTTTAAATATTCAATGGCATACCCTGCCCGTCTGCGAGTGAATAACGAAGTCAATGTACAAATATTCCAAACACCACAGGATGCACAGGACTGGCTTGACGGTCAGTAGGGATGAGCCGAACACCCCCCGGTTCGGTTCGCACCAGAACCTGCGAACGGACCGAAAATTCGCACGAACTTTAGAATCCCATTGACGTCTATGGGACTCGAACATTCAAAATCAAAAGTGCTAATTTTAAAGGTTAATTTGCATGGTATTGTCCTAAAAAGGGTTTGGGGACCCGGGTCCTGCCATATCAATGCAAAAAAAAGTTTTAAAAACGGCCGTTTTTTCGGGAGCAGTGATTTTAATGATGCTTAAAGTAAAAAAAAAAAAAAGTGAAATATTCCTTTATATATCGTACCTGGGGGGTGTCTATAGTATGCCTGTAAAGTGGCGCATTTTTCCCGTGCTTAGAACAGTCCCTGCACAAAATGACATTTTTAAAGGAATAAAAGTCATTTAAAACTGCTTGCGGCTTTAATGTAATGTCGGGTCCTGGCAATATGGATGAAAATCAGTGAGAAAATCAGTGAGACAAACGGCATGGGTACCCCCCAGTCCATTACCAGGCCCTTTAGGTCTTGTATGGATATTAAGGGGAACCCCGAACCCAAATTAAAAAAAGGAAAGGTGTGGGGCCACCAGGCCCTATATACTCTGAACAGCAGTATACAGGCAGTGCAAACAAGACAGGGACCGTATGTTTGTTGTTAAAGCGGAGCGCCACCGAAAATTTTTTTTTTAAAAGTCAGCAGCTACAAATACTGCAGCTGCTGACTTTTAAAACATGGACACTTACCTGTCCAGGGCGCCCGCGATGTCGGCACCCGAGGCCGAAGCGTCTCTCCGTCCTCGGGTGCTGCCGCCTCCATCTTCGGTAGGGGAATCAGGAAGTGAAGCCGTGCGGCTTCACTTCCCGGTTCCCTACTGCGCATGCGCGAGTCGCGCAGCGCAATCCGGATGGTCCCTGCTGCCTCTGGGACCCGTGTGTTTCCCAGCAGGCAGCGGGGAGGGAGCAGGAAGTGGCGTAAATACCCGCAGATTCTGCGGGTATCTATGCCGGAAGTGGGTACAGATACCTGTAATATACAGGTATCTGTACCCCCCTCCCCCCTGAAAGTTGCCAACTGTGTCACCGGAGGGGGGGAGGAATCTGATGAGTGGAAGTTCCACTTTTGGGTGGAACTCCACTTTAAGTAGAATCTGTTTGTAATTTTGAACTGGTACATTTTTAACGTGTTTAGCTCCAGCAAAAAAATCTATTTTAAGCTTTTTGGAAAACATAGGGAAAGGTTATCACCCCTGTGACATTTGTTTTGCTGTCTGTGCTCCTCTTCAGAAGATTTCCCCTCATTTTTTGTCCCAATGACAAATGTTTTTTGAAAATTTGGGGTTTTTAGTGAAACAAGGATTGGTGATAAAGCATCAGTGGAAAGGAGAAGTGTTTTTCCCATATTAACTCTTAAATGAGAGAATTTCCCTTCCTAGGGGTAGATTTCATCTCACTTACTGTTGTCTCCTTCCGTTTGCAAGTAGGAGTCATTTTGTAAGTTGGATGTTTGAAAGTAGGGGCCTGCCCTATATACTCAGCAGAAGTTTGGGCCTTAAGTGTTGGTGTTGCCACAACACTGTAAGCCCTCATTGGGCCCTGCTGTGAAATATTAGATCAAGAATTGTAATTACATGCCCCTGTTGAACAGGGGCAGAAAAATTGAGCCTTTGGTGATGGTGGTGGTGGTGCCACAACACTGTAAGTCCTCACAGTTACTCTTGGTGGGCACTGGAACAGGCCCTGCTGTGAAATATTATATCAAAAATTGTAATTACATGCCCCTGTTGAACAGGGGCAGAAAAATTGGGCCTTTGGTGGTGGTGGTGCTGGTGCCACAACACTGTAAGTCCTCACAGTTACTCCTGGTGGGCGCAGAAATGGGCCCTGCTGTGAAATATTAAATCAAGAATTCTAATTACATGTCCCTGTTGAACAGGGGCTGAAAAATTGGGCCTTAGGCACTGGTGCAACCCCTCACAGATACTCTAGTTGGAGCGCAGGAACAAGCCCTGCTGCAAAGAATTGCATCAAAAATTGTAATTACACACCCCTGTTAAACAGGGGCTGAAAAATTGGGCCTTAGGCACTGGTGGTGGCGCCCAGAACCAAAAATGTTCTTACTAGCTATCAGCATGATCATTGAGGAGGAAGAGGATAATTACTCAGCATAACAGGATAGTCACTCAGCATCAGCATAGGCAGTCTTTGAAGGGATCTGACATTTCAAAAAAAATTATTCGGTTACATCAGCATCAGGTGCCTGGTAGCTGGTGGTGATCCAAGACTGATTTATTTTTATGAAGGTCAGTCGATTGACCGAGTCGGTGGACAGACGCACCCTGTGATCGGTTACAAAGCCTCCAGCAGCACTGAATGTGCGTTCAGAAAGAGCGCTGGATGCAGGACAGGCCAGTAGCTCAATTGCATACTGTGCAAGCTCTGGCCAGTGATCCATCCTCAAGACCCAGTAACCCAGAGGATTTTCCGTGGGAAAGGTGTCCAAGTCAGATCTTGCCCCTAGGTATTCCTGCACCATGTAAAACAGACGCTGGTGATGGTTGCTGGAACCGATCATACCTTGGGGCTGCAGACTAAAAAATTGTCTGAATGCATCGGTCAGACGGCCACCTTCTCTACTGCTCCTTCTTTGACTGACCGAAGCCTCAGCAACACGTTGTCCAGGAACAGGAGTTTGTAACCTCCCAGTCTCTGGGAACGCATTGCACAGACCTTTCTGCAAGGCCTCCCGAAGATGTTTCATCTTCTGCTCCCTCTGCGACGGCAAGATAAGGTCCGCAACCTTACCCTTGTAACATGGATCAAGGAGGGTTGCCAGCCAGTATTGATCCCTCTCCTTGATACCACGAATACGAGGATTCTTCCGCAGGCTTTGCAGGATCAGGGAGGCCATGCAGCATAGGTTTGCTGAGGCATTCGGTCCGGAGTCCTCTGGGTCACTAAGGACGACATGATCCGCAGCCACCTCCTCCCAGCCATGTACAAGTCCATGGGTTTCTTGGGACTGTAAATGATCCATTAAAGACTGCTGCTGATGCTGAGTGCCAGGCTCCACCTCCATGCTGACACAATCCTCCTCCTCTTCCTGTGTGATCGGCGGGCACGCAGGAACACTGTCTGGATAAAGGGGGCCTTGAGAGCTAAGGAAGTCCTCCTCTTCCTGCCTCTGTTCTGCCTCAAGTGCCCTGTCCATTATTCCACGCAGCGTGTGCTCCAACAGGTGGACAAGGGGGACAGTGTCACTGATGCATGCACTGTCACTGCTCACCATCCTCGTGGCCTCCTCAAATGGTGACAGGACAGTGCTTGCATCCCTGATCATGGCCCAGTGGCGTGGGAAAAAAAAAATTCCCCTGACCCTGTCCTGGTGCAATAGTCGCACAGGTACTCATTGATGGCCCTCTGCTGCATGTGCAGCCGCTGCAGCATGGCTAACGTTGAGTTGCAACTGGTGGGCATGTCACAGATTAGGCGGCTCTTGGGCAGGTTAAATTCCTTTTGGAGGTCTGCCAGCCGAGCACTGGCATTATATGACCGGCGGAAATGCACACAGACTTTCCTGGCCTGCCTCAGGTCATCCTGTAAGCCCGGGTACCTGCCCAAGAACCGCCGCACCACCAAGTTAAGGACGTGAGCAAAACAGGGCACATGAGTCATTTGTCCCTGTAGGAGGGCAGAGAGGAGGTTGGTGCCATTGTCGCAAACCAGCATTCCTGCCTTAAGTTGGCATGGCGTCAACCACCCCTGAACCTGCCCCTGCAGAGCTGACAGAACCTCTGCCCCAGTGTGGCTCCTGTCCCCCAAACACAACCGGCTCAAGCACCGCATGGCTTCTTTTGGCCTGCGTACTTGCGTAGCCCCTTAAACGCCTACGGAGCACCGCTGGTTCCGAGGACAAAGCACAGGAAGAGGCCATGGAGGAAGAAGAGGAGGAGGGGGTGGAGGAGAGAGGTGTGTCAGAATCACCAGTAGTGGCATTTTGGAGGTGTGGTGGCGGAACAACCTCCAACACTACTGCACCTTGTCCTGCATCCTTTCCAGCTGCCAGCAGAGTCACCCAATGCGCTGTGAAACTTAGGTAATGTCCCTGTCCATGCCTGCTGGACCATGAGTCAGCGGTAATATGCACCTTACCGCTGACCGCCCTGTCCAGCAAGGCCAAGACATTTCCTTCCACATGCCGGTAGAGAGCCAGAATTGCCTTCGGTGAGAAAAAGTGGCGTTTTGGAACCTGCCACTGAGGAACCGCACATTCCACAAACTCACTGAAGGGGGCAGAGTCTACCAACTGAAAAGGTAGCAGTTATAGTGCTAGCAATTTTGCCAAGCTAGCATTCAACCGCTGGGCATGTGGATGGATGGGAGCGAACTTCTTTCTGCGGTGCAGCAGCTGGGGCAGGGAAATTTGCCTGGTACAATCTGACGTCAGTGTACCGATAGCAGATTGCCCACAAGTACTTGGCTGTGACACACCTAATTCTACACCTTCAGTCCTCTCAGTGCAGGTCTCAGAAAGGACTGAAGGTATAGTGGGGTTGGAGATCCCAGCTGATGAGGAGCAAGGAGAGGTTCTCTTTGTTCTTTGGTGTGGGTCTTTTAGGTGCGCTTTCCAACGAACTGCATGGCAGGTCAACATATGTCTGGTCAAGCATGTGGTGCTCAAGCAGGAGATGTTTTGGCCACGCGAGATACGCTTGAGACATATGTTGCAAATAGTAGCGGTGCGATCTGTTGCACTCGTCTCAAAAAAGGCCCACACCAAAGAACTTTTGGAATAACGCGCAGAGACAGCAGCGCCCTGCACATGCGGAGCTCTGCGGTGTGATGCAGTCCATGTGCTGCCCTTTAGGCTGGCCCCTGGAGGGCATCCTGCCTCGTTGGTGATGTGCCTCCTCCTCCTCTCTCCTATCAGGCACCCACGTTGAGTCAGTGACCTCATCATCCCCTCCCTCCTCATCACTGGAGCAAACCTGGCAGGGAAGAGGCCGCATTGGCAGCTGCTTTGCCAGACAAAGTACCCTGAGCATGGGTGAGAGAGGATGAGGGGGATGAGGACAGCTTGGTCATCCACTCGAAAAAGTCTTCCGCATGTTGCGGCTCAACACAGCCAGCTGCCGAAAAAAAGGCCAAGCGTGTCCCATGGCCACGTGCTGATGAGGATGCACCGTGTCCACGACCAGCACTGTTGCCTTTAGACACAGACCCTGCTTGCCCTCTTTTATTGGCTTGTGACTGTCTGCCTCTCCTTGTTGGCCTTCCAGACATACTATTGGCCTGCAGTGAGCTGCACAAAACCCTAATGGTCAGGTTAAAACTCAGACTTTGGGGTGATGGGCTCACCCCTCTAGTAAAAATATATATGTATACAGTATGAAATGACGGAGCATTGTTAAATACTTTTTTTTTTTTCTTGTTTTTTTTCATTAATGAGCCAGGCTGTCGGAGGCCTAATCAGCAATAGCCACTGAATGTTTTGTTTATTTTTCTACATCAGTGGCCTTTTTTTTCCCGTGAGGAACCGTTTTTTTTTTTTTTTGGGGGGGGGGGGGGGGGTTATCTTGGAGTATTTTCATGTCCTGCATTTATATATATCATATTTTTGTGTACAGTACAGGTTGGTTGACTAGTGATGTTCTTATGCCATTGTACCTATGGTAAATTAATCAATTAAAATACTTTCTTGGAATATTAGGGGTATGAATAATGCTTTAAAAAGACAATCTGTATTTGACTATATTGCTTCTTTTTGTCCTGCCCTCGTCTGTCTGCAGGAGACACATGCCACATCCAACATGACCAAGTTTCTGAAGCGCCAATCGGTTAGAGAGGCTTACCACTCGTTATATACCTCTCACTCAAGGGGGGTTACAATCCTGGTCTATGCTGGTGTTGTATTCTCCTGCAGTTGGACTATGGTAGACGATGATGGCAAATATATTTTTTTACAATGCAAGCTGGGTGATCTTGAGTTGATCCTTGCTGCTATATATATACCCCCCCCCCCCCCATATAATTCAGAAATAATTTGTCAGGTTTTTTTTCTTTTGCAGGGTCTCTCCTCAGATACCATTATTGGTTCTTGGAGATTTCAATAGTGTTGTCGATTTGAGGTGTGATAGAAGCCCAGCTCCAAGGTCAATGACCAATGGGCGTCTCTCCCCCTTTGGACGACTATGTCGGGAAGTGGGACTGTATGATTAGTGGAGGAAGCTACACCCTGAAGAAATGCCTATACATACTATTCTAAAACACATAACACACTATCAAGAATAGATCTGGCTCTGTGCTCAGCTGATTTTATACCATATGTGCTGGATGTGAATATCGAACCTCGAGGTATCTCAGACCATTCTCCTCTGTTAGTTACTTTAACATCAGGGCATCAGGCATTTAATATGTCTTGGCGGCTGAATCCCTTTTGGTTGGAATTATTCCCCAAGTAGGATGTCATTCCTACCCGTATCCTGGATTTTTGGTCCCTCAACTTAGGCTCCGCTTCCATACAAGTTGTATGGGATGCTTTAAAGGCCTATCTTCGGGGATTGTTAATCCAGAATATAAGTATCATCAAAAGTGCTTCCCGTCACACAGGGAAGGGGGAGTGACCGGATGTGGGAGTGAGAGGGTGTGTGTGATCTCCTCTCCCCCAGCTCTTACCGGCAAGCATACAGCTGAGGAAATGCTAGCCGACCCGGCAGCAGGAGAAAGCAGCTGACTTCAGCCCTAGAGACAGACACCTTCACCAGCACAAGTACATACCTAGTCCCGGTGAGAGCGGAGTCCCGGAGGACAGCGGAGAGCGTGACAGGGGGGGAGGCGTGAGAGGTCTCCCTGACCTGCCGGCGCTCGGCGAGAAAACCGGCTTTAAGAGCAACAACAGCGCCGGTGTGAGGGACGGAGCGAACGCTTGGTGAGAGGAACCAGAGGGGTAGCGTGAAAGGCTCCCATCTGAGACATCAGCAGCTGAGTAACGAACTGGCCTCAGTAACTGGGGCTGTGGGGAGTGAAGCGGTGAGCGGTTGTTAAGAACAAAAGGTAATGCTGAAAACCAACAGACATGTGTGAAGACATCTGATGCAGGTGAAAGTTTCTCCTATTTGTCTCGAATCACATATCTGCCACCTATGCTTAGTTAAGCTTAGCCCATAGCAGAAGAAACATAAATATAAATCTATTGCACTCTTACTTGGAACCTTCTCTGAGCTGAATCTACTGCTTAGCGGTTGGTATTAAAGACTCTATACATATAAAATTCATAAGGTAACGTTGGAGATTGACTATCATGTGTGAAGACATCTGATGCAGGTGAAAGCTCTTCCTACTGTTCTCAACCTACATATCTGCCATATATGTTTGTTTATCCTGATTGTATAGCTGAAACTAATAGAACTTTCAGCTGGAACTGGGGCTGAGCTGAATCCATTGTTGCCTTTCTTTATTTAACCCTTGCTGTCAAAGACATTATATCTGCGATTTAGAAAGATGCAATTCTAGTCCCGGGTATGAGACAGAAGGGGAGCAGGCTGGGGAGGCCAACTAAACCAAACAGCAATAGTACAAATCAAGATAAATAGAGGAATGGTGTTTAAAAGCTGGCTATTATGACTAAAGTGGCAATTTAAAGTGCAGTATTTCACCGCCTACTATTTAATCTCAGGCTCAGTTGAGCGGGATGACATTGTAAACTCTGGACATATGTAAAGGGACAGTGTTTCCCCCCTTTTTTTTTTTTTTGGTCGTTCTTTTTGAGTCCAACAGGAATTAACAGGGTGAAATAACAAGTGATGATGGGCACTGGGCAATGCTTTGAAACAATGTGTAAACTGGTTAACCCTTAAAGGAGAAGGAGAAAGGAGGAAAACAACATGGTGGGGAAACGAGCTACTGAGGAGAAAGTAAACCAGCCACAACAGCCACAACAAGAAGGATTCCAAGTCACACGCTCTACAAAAAATCAGACAAATCAAGCAAAAGCTGCAGCAGCAACTAAGTTAGAGCGATTTGCTAGGACATCTCTTTCACCAGCTAAATCTACACAATTAACTCACACAGTTCCATCAGGGACTAGGAAAAGTTCAAGCAGCGGACCAGTGCCAGTGGTGCCAAGCCCGACGACTGCCATGCATATAAAGGAACAAGAAGCAGGGAAAGTGGATACCTCAAGCGGTGACAGAGCAACTAGAAAGCTCTCTAACATAACAGAGGCAGATATGGAGGGAGAACAAAGGGGAAGAGCAGAAGAACCCACAATGAGGGACCTCCTATATGCGATAACCGCATGCAAGGAATCAATTGCAGGGGTGGATGCCCAATTGAAAGGCATAAAGGAGGAAATCGCAGTGATAGGCGGCAAGCTGAAGGAGATGGAGGAAAGAACAACGGCTTTAGAAGAAAGATTAAGTGCAGTAGAAGACACGTTATCTCCACTCAAACAGGAAGTCATTGAGATGAAAAAATGCATAAAAGAACAAGCAGCCAAAATGGACGAATTAGAAAATAGAAATCAAAGAAACAACGTAAGAATAATTGGCATGCCTGAGCGGAGTGAGGGGTCTGAACCCCAAAGAGTTCTTGGAGGAATGGGCCAAAGAAATATTTGGAGCTGCGACTTTTTCTCCTTTTTTTGGCATTGAGCGTGCACACCAAATCCCCTCTAGACCTCGTCAGGGAAAAGAATATCCAAGGCCCATAATCATAAAATTGTTTAACTTTAGAGATAAAATATCGTTGCTCCGGAAGGCAAGAGAAATGAGAGAGTTCCATACAAGGGGGCCAAAATTTTATTATTTCAGGACTTTTCTCCAGAGCTACAAAAGCGCCGAGTGGCATACATACCAATCAAACGTACGCTACAGCAAATCAAGATGGACTATGCACTGCTATACCCAGCCCGATTGAGAGTGACTAATATAAATGGTATACACTTTTTTGATTCCCCACGGAGTGTTGAAGAGTGGTTGAAGGACAACGGGAAAACAGCACGGAATACAGAAGATGAGAGATCAGAGACTATTTAGACTTGTTTTTCTTTTTTCCCTTTTTTTTTTTTTTATATATATATAGGGGTAGTGGGAAGGAAAGGGGAAGAAAAGGGATCACAGATAATAATTAATTAAAAAATAAAAATTAAATAAATGTTTAGTGTTGGCAAGTAAAACACGGTTCAGGAGGTGGAGGGGGATTAGAATGTAATAAAATAGTGGAAGATTGTTTTATTAATTAGATTAAAATGGGGCTGATATGAGTATTTACCTTCACAAACACAAGAGTCATCACACAGGAGTGGCACTAAAAAAGGTTGGAGAGGGGGGGAGTTAAGTCCCCGTAGAACAGGGGGATACCGAGATGTATGGTATGGAAAAGATGGGAGGGAGTATGTTGGGGAGTGAATATAGGTGGGAGGTCAAGATACAAGCCCCTAGGGTAGGCCCAGTTGGGCGGGAGGGGAGGGAAGGGGGGAGAAGAAGGGTGTGAAGGTTTGGGAGGGAGTGGGGTGGAGAGGAGGGAGGGGGGGTAGGGTAGGCACGAGAAGGGGCGGAATTATGCAATTAAGAAAGGGAAGTTATCACAAGTATAAATTTTGCCACAAATATTTTTTGTATCACACAACTGACAAATGGGGGGAAAAAATAAAGTTATGTAGAAATGTATTGTATGCTGGCAGGGTCCTTGGAATGGTTAAAACCCAGAAGGCCAACGGTGTTATGATTTACTATTTATGTAGCTGTTTTCGATTCTATGAGTGCAGAAAATAGAGAGCTATCATGTATGAGTAAAGGGGGGAAAAAAAAGGGTATTTTATTAATGACATGGAATGTAAGGGGGCTGGGGGTTAGGGATAAGAGAAGTGCAATGTTTAAATATTTTGATAAAATGAAACCCCAGATAATTTGTTTGCAAGAAACACATATGCGGCCTGACTTTGTACATTTATTGCCCTCAAGGAGATACCCGATACAGTTTCATTCTATGCATACCTCATATTCAAGGGGGGTTAGTATTGTGATCTCCTCGGATATCTCCTTTGAGTGCTTGCAACAGAGTGGACAAGGAGGGAAAGTTTGTTTTTCTACTATGTAAGCTTAATGGACTAACATGTATAATAGCTTCCATATACATTCCTCCGCCTTTTTCAGCAGTTCCCCTTGGGTGCCTATCGCAGTTTATGGTTCTGCATCCGGGGGTCCCGGTGTTAGCAGTAGGAGACTGCAATAATATCTTGGATAATTCCCTGGACAGAATGTTTTTGACATCCAAAAAGATGAGACATACCTCTGGAAGGACGGCTTTTGCCGCCCTCCTCGAGGAATTGGGACTTGGGGATGTATGGAGGGAGAGACATGACAAGGATAGATGTTACTCCTATTACTCTGCAGCACATGATGGTTTCTCATGTATTGATTTGGGCCTGGGGAATGAGTCACTTTTTCAGTGGGTAGAGGACTCTGCATATGAGTCGCGCCTTCTGTCTGACCACTCCCCATTTTGGGTATGGCTGGGCATTATTGGTATGTCGGTAAAATTCCATTCTCTCACTGATCAGTCAACTCCGGTCACGTTGGTTAGAAGACAGATTTATTACCAATGTATCGATACACAGGGATGAACTCTGTACACAGCAAGTAGATTCAACAGAGTCATACAGGAACCCTTTACACATGTCATTTTATAACAGTATTTGACAAGCTACCATTGGCTAAGGCACACTGGTGACTCATGGTGCATCGTCAGCTTTATTGTCAAAAACAGTGCCCTTTCACAATATGGCCTAATATGGTAAACTTTTGCTAGTTCTTTAAATATTGTTGTAGGTGTTGGTCGGAACTAAGCAGATTGCATAAACAATAAGTCAGCGCCATTTTAGCTAGGAAAAAAGCATATAAGGAACAAGGCAAATATCGATATCACCTGTAATTCTTTACATATTTCTTATCATTCCCTCCTCTGATATCTATATTTGCTTCCTCAATTTATTACTTCAATGCAGGTCCGTTCCAGTTCCGGCTCTAGTCACGGTTCCTCCAGGAGATGTAATGTTAGAAATAAAAGGTGCACCACATACCACCAAACATTTTACAGACCCCTCCTCTTTCTGCTAGGACCATATCTAATGCCATCCTATTCTGCCATGCCGTCAGAGAGGTAGGGGCTAATTGCTCTGTCAATCTCTTAACTGCATCCCTGGTGTAGTTTACAAACCTTTGTTGCTTATAGTATATATAGTTAATCCAGTCAACATTTTTGTTTACTGTCACCCACCAGAGAAGAGACTCAAATCCAGCTGCCACTTGATTCCTAGCTTTAAACTCGGTCGGCACTCCACGCGGAACCCCAATCTCATCTATATAGATCTGGGGGTCAAAAGACCCCGCAGGAGAGGTGTCCCTTCTGCTCCTCCGGTGACCCTTCTTCCTAGGGGACTCTGACAGTAAGCGCAGAGGCATTGCCAGCTGTACCAGGGCACAATCCCCTCGGGAATTGGCTGGGATGCTCGCTCTGAGCCTCTTGTCTTCGCATAACCACCAGACGTCCGCCCTCTGGGTGTCGTGCTCAACCCAGTTGTCACCCTCTCCCTTTACTATTTTGGTAATCCTCTCCATGCAGTAGTCATCCGGTAAAGACCCCAAATCTTTGCCACTCTCATTCCCCGAAAGTGCAAAGCAAGCAAAGTTGCCAGGGTATGCCGTGACAGCAGGGGGTATCCGAGGTCTCTGAACCTGGGGAAACAATAAACTTAATGTGTGACAGGGAGTGTTGGTGTCAGGTTTGTATGTTTTTTTTTTTTATAGCTTTAGCATACACCCTAAACCATCTGGATCTGTATTGTTATTTAAGGGAAAAAGCACTGTAGCCAGCTGGGGTCTGGCCCCTGCACAGACCAAGCAGTTCTCTTTTTTAAGGGTGTTAGCAGTATATATTAACCATTCAAGCCATTCATTCTTATCCTGGTATCCTGTTTCTAATGTTATAGCTTCTTCCACTGTGAGATTGGTGAATCTCACTGTGGGTCCTAATACCTCTACTTTAAGTCGGTCCTCATTATCTAATTCTTTCTTCTTGTTTGTCTCATTCTTTGGTTTGACTTCAAGAAAGAATTTTCCCAAAGGGTCAGTTCCTGATATCCAAGCTCCTACACGGTATAACTTCTGATCCTCTAGTTTTGGGTCCTTCAGGGAAATCAATAATATATTGCAATTCTTTGATTCTGTACAGGGAGAGTGGGCTGCTTTAGTTATGGTTAATCTATTCATTAAATCTCCTGCTGCTGGGATCTCATATCCCCAATCCTGATGCAGTTGTCCACATGACTGAATCCCAAATAGTACACCTGGTAGTTCCAGCCAGGTAGCACACGTATTTATGTGCCCAGGTCAGTTTACTTGCTTCTACCTTATCTCCACAATCTGTCATCTGGCAGAAATCCACCTGTATAGTACTGGTGGTTCCTTCAACAAAGGTGAGGTTCAATGCTCTTCCTGTCTCTTCCCAATTGATTGGTTCCACTATCCTCCCGTGTCTCCTACCTCCCCGTATAGAGGCCTCTCCTAGAGTCACCAATGCTCCCACGAGGAACAAAATCCCTACCATCCTATCTGAAGTGAGGGGGGCCTAGATAGGGCCTTTTCTTCACCAAGGTTGAGACAAGCAGACCTTTTATCTGCCTCCCTTTGTATTTGGACTTTCCCCCTCCTTCAGTCTCTCTGTCCCTACTCTGCCTATATTTACCTTTTTACAGTGGGATTGGTGAATCCAGGTAGTCCTTTCAGCAATTCTTACTGCAGTGGGAGTAGTAAGGAGTACTTGATATGGCCTGTCCCACTTAGGGGAGCGCCAATGCTTCTTTTTGATCACCTTGATGAGCACCCGATTTGTACTTTGTCTTCTCCTATGGGCTCTCCTTCTGGAATGGAACACTCTTGGTTAATTTGTTTCTGTTTTAATAACCTTGACATGTATTCTGCTAAGGTTCTCTCCCCTTCCTCTGTGTGGGTTTCATTTGGTAATAAAGGTATTTTATAAGGTCTACCATACATCATTTCAAATGGACTCAGCCCCTCTTTAGTGAGGGTGTTGTGCATGCTTAAAATAGCTAGTGGGAGACAGTACATCCAATTTTTCCCTGTCTCTTCCATAGCCTTTTTTAGCTTGCTCTTTAATATCCCATTATGTCTTTCTACGAGCCCTGCTGACTGAGGGTGATATGCACAGTCCTTCTTTACTTCTATACCCATCACTTCTGTTAGGTGTTTTATGATCTGATTTCCAAAATGTGAACCATTATCACTATAAATCTTCTCTGGTATCCCAAATTGTGAAATGATATCTTTTAGTAAGGCTTTGGATACTGTTAAGGCGTCAGCACAATATCTCTACCCATGTGGTCAATGCATCAATGATTTCCAAACAATATTTCTTCCTTTTCACATTTGTCTAATTCAATAAAATCCATGCAAATGTGTTGGAATGGATATTGTGGTGTGGGGAACTTCCCTTTCCGTGGTCTTATGCCTCCCTGAGCATTGTGTCTTGCACATATGCATTGAGAACAAAAAGTTTTTTTTTAGTAGTTTGTGAAACCATAGGCTGTACATACCTTATTTAACATCTCAGTCATCCCCCTGTTTGACACATGAGTTACTCCATGTGTCAATACTGCTGCATACCTAAATAAGGATTTTGGCAATACCAGCTTTCCGTCAGGTGATGTGTAGATGTTATCTATTATTGTGCAACCTTTTGTTTTCCGATATTGTTTCTCCCCAGGGGATACATTCTGCTGTATATTAGTAAGGACTGTATGATCTATCTCTATGATTTCCTGTTCTGTCATGTGTCACTTCTGCATATCCAGTTACACTTGTGCCATCTGGATTTTTCGTACTGGAGCCACCAACAAAAAGTGTCATGTCAGGGTTAGATAACGGTACTTCTTTTCAATCACTTCATGGCAGTACCTTTTCAGCGATGGCAGCAGTACAGTCATGTTTATGACCATCAGTAGGAAGTGGTATTAGTGTGAATGGGTTTAATGTAGTACATCTCTGTATTGTTAAGTGAGGTTGTGTCAAAAGTATTGTCATACAGTAAAGGTGTCGTGCTGGGCTCAAATGTATGGACCAATGGGGCGCGGTCAGTATTGAATACCCAGAAATCCAAGCTCTACAAAAATTTGTCATGCCCAAAAAAGACATCATTTGTTTCTTTGTTTCTGGCTTCGGCACCTGGTGGAGGGCTCAAATTCTCTCCTCATCCAGGTGTCAACCTTCTTTTGAGATATTATACCCTAAGTATTTGACCTGCTGTTGTCACAACTGGAGTTTAGTTTTTTTTTCCTCATGCCCTTGATATAACTGCCTGGTTAACAGCTTGTAAATCCTGTACCATTCTATTGCAGGGGCTATACCCTCCTCTGCTTCCTTCTTAAGGGGTTATCTCCTTCATCACCTTGCACAAAAACTTTACTTTCCCATTTTTTTTCCCATCACTTTCAAATACTTCTCTTAACATATTGCAAAACATCTAAAACTGATGCAGTTCAGTAAGTAACCAAGTGTTTAACAATGTAATCCTTATGATCCTGTTTTAATCCATTAACAAAAGCTATCTTTAGCTGTTGTTGATATGCACTATTCACATCCTCAGCTTCGGGGAGCCCAGAGAACACTTTAAAAACTTCTCGTAGTTTATTTAGATAATCACTGACACTTTCCTTGTCTTCCTTTAGTCATATTAATCTTTTGCTAGTCAGTTCGTTATACCCATCGGAGATTGCATCTCTGATAGGAGGCAGTCAATCTATCTGTCAAATCTTGGCTATCAAGGGCCAGTGGTTCCCCTCTTTGTTGAGGGGGCACTGTGGCTACACAGGGGTCCCAATTTCCCTTTACTGATGCCCAATCTGATCCTAGAACCCTCCTTAAGGCCCTTTCCACTTTGACCCCGTTTAGCCTATAACTGTTCCTCAGACCTTCCATATTTTCAATGATTTCTGGGGCCCCAAACTTAGGATGTTTAATATGCTCGGTAGCCTTCTGCACGTCACTCTCAGTCCATGGTTTAAAAACAGTCATAGTTAGGGGCTGACCGTTTTGTCTGTCTCTTTGTCCACTAGGGGCAGTTGGGCTTGGCATTTCTCTTTCGTTCTCCTTCCTTCTACTCAGTATTCCGCCATTTCTAATCTTTTACATCTTCTTTTTTTTTTTTTTTCTTTGGGTCCTAACAATTTAAGCTTATCCACCAACTCCTGACACCCTTTCACAGTTAGTTTACCATTGAATCCCAACTTCCTTTCCCACTTAGCACAATATTTAACAGATTTTGGTTATTTGCTATGCATACATTTCCTATCTCCTTCTAATGGGAAAACTATTCCCCATGTCTCTGTTTTTTTTTCCTTGAGTTTAGAATACAAGACTGGTAATTCTACTCTCAAACTTTGCCAAAATCTATATAAAACAGCAAACAAAGTCCAAACTCTCCAAACAGGAAATAAACATATATATATATATATATATATATATATATATATATATATATATACATACATATATACACACATACACATATATATATATATATATATATATATATATATATATATATATATATATATATATATATATATATATATATATATATATATACATACATACATACATACATACATACATACAGTACATACACACACACACACATTTACCTTATTTACTACAAAGTACAGTTGGTCAAAACAAACAGTATTCTTAACGTTCTGATCAGAATTTTTTTTACACACATTCACACAAAAGAGGAAGTGCACTTAGGTGTCCGTGAGGGGGGGGGGGGGGGGAGTGAGTGAGTCCAGTTTTTTTATTTAACCACAAGTTTGCAGCCAGACAGATCATAAAGCAGGCCTTTTATCAACCTGTAAACTACCAGACTAGCAACCCTTGGATCACAGTAAAGCAAAAAATATAAGACTCCCCACACAAAGTTAGCAGTTATGTTAAACATGAGGAGGAAAGAGCGAGAGTTAGTCTCATGATTTAACAAATGCAGCAAAGGGAACAGTGCAGGAAATTTTGCTCTCGAGAGAAAAACAATTTATCTATGGGGGAAGTGTTCCTGATCAAGTTAGATTGATTCCTGCTCGTACATTCACTTCCTTTTTGTCCCAACCACCACTCAGTTAGAAAAAAACCTGAAATGGCCACTGTGACTCTCTGTAATCTATCCAGATTACGTGTAGTCACTATTCACAACAATTATCAATCATCTATCATCTTTCGGTACCTTCAATTTTTTTAATCTGTCTCGGACAGCGGGCTACGTCTATTTATCATAGGCAACGTCCCCAAGTGCCTCTGTCTTCGGCCCCTGTGTCACTTAATCAACTTACAGTGCCGGAATACTTAATAAAAACCCAAATCACCTCAAGTAGAAGAGAAAAGAAAAGAAAAGAAGAAAAAAGAAAAAAAAATCTGTCTTACCTTTCACAGACTCGGAGGACTGGATCAGAAGTCCAGGAGTAGAAGTCAGGTGTGGATCCCGGAACCGACCAGCCTCTTTTTACCACTTAACTTGAGTGGGAGGACCTAGGTCTCGGTGAGAGGGAGTCTGATACTCACCGATATTTTGGACGGAACCGTTCAATCCACCACCTAATCCTTACTTCCGGCTCGAAAGGACCATAATGTTGGTAAAATTCGATTCTCTCACTGATCAGTCAACTCCGGTCACGTTGATTAGAAGACAGATTTATTACCAATGTATCGATACACAGGGATGAACTCTGTATACAGCAAGTAGATTCAACAGAGTCATACAGGAACCCTTTACACATGTCATTTTATAACAGTATTTGGCAAGCTACCATTGGCTAAGGCACACTGGTGACTCATGGTGCATCGTCAGCTTTATTGTCAAAAACAGTGCCCTTTCACAATATGGCCTAATATGGTAAACTTTTGCTAGTTCTTTAAATATTGTTGTAGGTGTTGGTCGGAACTAAGCAGATTGCATAAACAATAAGTCAGCGCCATTTTAGCTAGGAAAAAAGCATATAAGGAACAAGGCAAATATCGATATCACCTGTAATTCTTTACATATTTCTTATCATGGTACCTCGAGACAACCACTGTGGAAAATGAACCCATATTGGTTGACTCTGCTTCCACAGGCAGATAGAACGAGAGAGGTTTTACAGGAATTTTTACAATTAAATGGGGGCTCAGCCAGTAAAGCGATAGTCTGGGATACACTCAAAGCATTCTTGAGGGGTTACCTCATTAAAGAAATTGCGGGAGTTAAATCCCGATCCAGAGAGTGGGAAACCAAGGTATGGGAAGAACTGAAAGAAAGGGAGCAGGCCTTAATAATTGACCCATCACAATCCAATCAAGAGCTATGGAGAGAGGCGCAGGCAGTACACAATGCGGTGTGGCTATCTGCAGCAGAGAAGAGAAGATATTTTCAGCAACAGAGTTATTTCGAAGAGGGGGAAAATACTGGCCGCCTATTAGCTCTAATAGCTAGAGAACAACGGGAATCTACAAATATCCTAGCTATAGGGACTGAAACTGGAGAGAAGTTAACTCTCAGCTCAGACATAGTAAATAGTTTTCAGCAGTTCTACAGGGATTTGTACTCTAGTAAAACCAGGTATAAACCATCGGACTTGGAACAGTTCCTACAAACCTGTCCTTTTCCGCGGTTAACGGAGGTGGAGAGGGAAACTCTGAACTCCCCAATTTCACTGGCTAAACTAACGGAAGCATTAGAGGGGGCAATGCGTCATAAATCCCCAGGCCCAGATGGAATACCGGTAGAGGTATACTCCCATTATAGGGAGGTCCTCTTACCGTCATTGTTGCAGACAATAGAGGAGGCTGGGGAAGTGGGAAGGTTACCAGATAGTATGCAAGAAGCAATAATTACAGTTCTTTTGAAACCAGGAAAAGATAGACTTCCAATGGATTCATACCGTCCAATTTCGTTATTGAATGCAGACGTTAAGTTGCTGGCCAGTGTTTTGGCTAAGAGGCTTTCTCAGGTAATTGGCAAACTGGTTCACTGTGACCAGTCTGGCTTTATACACACGCTCTACGTCTGATAATATAAGGAGGTTATACATGAATTTGCAGATGCCAGTGGACAATCCGGGGGTAGGGCCATTCTGTCACTTGACGCGACTAAGGCGTTTGATAGTGTGGAGTGGCCCTACCTCATGGAAATACTGGAAAGATTCGGAGTGGGAGGTAAATTCATATCCTGGGTAAGCCTACTGTATTCCAAACCTAGAGCCAGGTTGCGCATCAATGGGATCCTCTCCCCCCCATTTGGATTATATAGGGGGACTAGACAGGGCTGCCCGCTGTCTCCATTACTGTGGCGATTGAACCCCTGGCTATACTGATCCGGAACTCACCTGAGGTAGTGGGGTTCCGTAGATTTCAGAGAGAGGAAAAAATATCTTTATACGCAGATGATGCACTTATATATCTAGGGGATATGTCCTCTTCTTTGCGGGCAGTGATGGAGATAGTGGGAAACTTTGGCAGCTTTTCGGGCTTTGCAATTAATTGGTCGAAATCAACTATAATGCCATTAGATCAGACGAGGGAGGGACTCCCAGAGGGGGCTGAACAAATTGCTATTGTTAACTGCTTTAAATAATTGGGAGTGATGGTGTCCCCAGAGCCAGTCGAGTATCTTCAACTGAATTTGGGGCCATTGCTCACCAGACAGAAAGAAAAATGTAACAGTTGGTGTAGGCTCCCATTGTCAGTCGTAGGGCGGGCAAATCTAGTAAAGATGATCTGGGCCCCACAGCAATTGTATATCCTCCACAATTCACCAATATGGATTTCAAAGAAGTGGTTCAGACTAATAGACACATTAATGAGAGAATTGATATGGAAAAAAAAGGCGCCTAGAATTAGCTTGGAAACACTGCAATATGAAAAAGATAAAGGAGGGCTGTCAATACCCCACCCCAGGTTATATTTCTTGGCATCACAGTTGCAACAAATGGCAGGATGGGGTAGAGTGAGAAATGAGGACCCTATATGTAGATTGGTGACCATCTCGGAACCCACATTGGCGGCGGCCTCCCATTTAGAAATGGATCTACCAAGTATGAAGGGATTAGAACCTATGAGTTCTCTTTTTAAAAGGGTTTGGGGGGAAACTCGGAAAATATTGAAAATAACGGGCGTGCTCCCATTCACACCAATATGGCACAATAAAAGATACACTGAGGTTCAGGAGTTGCGAGGTTTCTCACACTGGAAGGAAAGGGGGGTTTGGTTCTTCTCACAAATCTATGAGGGGGACGTATTAAAGTCATATGAACAACTATGTAGGGAATTCCATTTGCACCCTAGGGGCTTCTACCAATATCTTCAAATCTGCCATGCACTACAGGCACAACAAACAACCCACTCCTTAGGAGTAAAAACAGTCCCAATACTGAATGAAGTTTTGAAAGCAAACACAAGGAAAGGACTAATAACAAAAATATACAGGGAATTATTGATTAGGACCAAAGACCATACATCATTAAAGTGTCGGAAAAAATGGGTAGAGGATGTAGGCGAGATAGACGATAATCAGTGGGAAGCAGCACTCAAAGCTATCCCAGTGGTCTCGTTATCTGCATCACAAACGTTATCACAATTATTTATTTTACACAGGGCCTACAGGACACCAGCGCAACTCCACAGGTGGGGAGGTAGGGATTCTTCTGCGTGCCCCAAGTGCGGAGTGCACAGGGGGGACTTTATTCACCTAATGTGGAGGTGCCCAAAGTTGCATAGGTACTGGGAAGAGGTATCCAGACGCATTTCTGGGTTGGCGCAAATCCATATTCCCTTGAATCCGACGGTTTATTTGCTTGGCGCCATTGAGGCAGAAATGTTCCCTGGAGGAAAGTATCTTATGATAACTAGATTGATGTATTTAGCTAGAAAACTTATCGCAAGATACTGGATGGCTCCTACGGTGCCCACTGGGAAGCAATGGATCTCATATGTAAACTCCCTCCTCCCAAGAGAAAGACTGGCCTACAACCGTAGAAACGACAAGGGGAAATTTGACAAAATATGGCAACCCTGGTTGAGGGAGGCAGAAGTGGCCCCCCATCAACTGGTAGTGGAAAAGCTCCGGATGTAGAGCAGAGGGAATTGCGTAGAAAGGAAAGAACAGACAAAAAAAATAGTCGGAAAAGGAAGAAGAAAAAGGAGGGGAAAGGAAAGGGGAGAAGAAGGAGCAAGATAGCGAATGGACCCAAGGGGTGATAACTACACAACAAATAATAGGTTGGGGGGGAAGCCAACGGCAAATGAGGGAGTGGCAAGTAAAATAAAATAAAGCAACCCTAAAGTGACGATTGACAGGTAGATGTGAGGGTGGGAGGGGGGAAGGCTTGGGGCGGGTAAGGGATAAGATATGATATTGAGAATACAATAGAGACTTTGTATAATTTTATAGAAATTGTATTATTATATATTATGTATAACTGCTTTGTGAAGTGTATGTATTAAATTAAAATAAAAAAAAATTTCTGATAACAAGAAAAAAAAAGTGCTTCCCGTAGAGGGCTCGAGCTGGCGAAGGCTGACACCTCCGCAGCAGAAGCCATATACTGTATATTCAAAATCCCTCTCCGGATATTCAACAGGAATGGCTTTCATCTCAAAATAAGCTGAATGAACTGTAAGAATCTAGGGCCAGGAATAAACTCTTTTTTTCAGAAGCGACTTAGCTGGGCGGAGGGAGAAGCAAACAGTAGATTATTGGCTCAGATAGTACCCAATCTAGGGTAGGTCCCAATCTAACCCTACACATGTTTCATCTTTAATAAATGTAGAGGGAGAGGTTTGTAACCAGACTAGTTCAATTATATCTATCTTTAAGTCTTATTGTCAAGATTTATATACTTCCAGGGCGGATTTCACCCTTGCAGAGCTATCTAGTTACTTGGCCAGTATTGATCTCCCGACTATTTCAATAGAAGAGAGAGAAATTCTCAATGCTCCACTTACTTTAATGGAAGTAGAAAATGCGGTGGCTAGTTTTCCCAATGCCAAGGCCCCAGGGACCGATAGTCTCCCCATCGAGTCCTATAAAAAATATAATAAAGAATTGCTTCCCACTTTTCTTAGCACACTAAATGAGGCTTTTCATATGGGTCGGCTCCCAGACTCTATGGGACAATCCGTAATAGTAGTCATACCCAAAAAGGATAAAAATTTGCTACACCCTAAATCTTATAGACCAATTTCTCTATTATCTACAGTTGTTCAAATTCTTGCGAAGATGCTTGCAACTAGATTAAATAAGGTTATTAACAGTATTATTCATCCAGATCAGGTAGGATTTATGTCCAACAAATTAACCGCACTTAATATCAGACGTGCATATTTAAATATGCAGGTTCTGGCCCCGGGCCATTCAAACCATGCTTTTTTAGCATTAGACGCAATCAAGGCCTTCGATTGTGTCAAATGGCCATATCTGTGGGCCATTCTTGATAAATTTGGGCTTGGTGATGTCTGAAACTCCAAAGATACTGGGTGGAGGCGATTGGTACTTTAAATAGGGTATTGGATATTAACATTCCGGTTGAACCGCTTATATGTATATTGGGTTACTGTGATACCTCTATCTACACCTCCCCTACTGGTAACACCATAAGGTGGGCACTTTTTGTTGCCCGTAGGCAGATTGCTCTTAAGTGGACCTCTCCACATCCACCGACCGTGTCCAATTGGATTGTAGATCTCAATAGGATTATTCTCTTTAAAAAGGCATACATATTCCCTAAGGAACTCCCTGAATAAGTTTGATGTTATCTGGTCTAGATGGCTTCAATCTATGACTTAGGGTACCAATGGGTACTGTGTACTTTGTAATTCTGGATATTTATTCTTTTTTTTTCTCTTTTTTCTTTTTGTGTCATATATACTCCGAGTGAGCGGGGGGGGGGGGGGGGGGGCGGTTCGGGGTGGTGGGATGGTGGGGTTTGTTGAAGGGGGGTGGTCTGGGGGGGCTTTGGGGGTCTTGGTTTGGTGTGATTTCTATTTTTTGTGCTTTTATCTGTATTGTGTCAGTGTTGTTTTCATATAAAATAATAAAAAGGATTTAATTAAAAAAAAAAATTGACATCTAAATGTGCCTGCTTGTATCTTTTATGAGTACCCTTAGATCCATGAAATCCAGGCATTCATTAAGGAAAATCTTAATTCCAGCATGGAAGATTGAACACCCCTCAGACTACATTTTTGATTAGTGAACCCGTCTATTAAACTATGGAACCCCTAGTTCCCCCATGCAGGAGATTGGAGGTGGGGAACCAGAACATGACTTTATGAGCTGAATTCCAGGGTTGTATAATTGGACACTTCAAGATTTAGGGCTCCAAGGCACTGAGGAAGTTAAACAATCAGACCTAAATGAGTTAGTTGGGCATTAAATTCCAAAGCCATAGGAATTAATATAGAGATTTCCAAAGGATGTTGGACAGGGTCAGTGAGAAATTGCCCCCATTCAGCCAAAAGATAATTTGTGAGATCAGGTACTAATGTTGGACAGGAAGACCTGGATCGCATTAAGAATATCCTAAAGGTGTCCAGTAGGGTTAAGGTCAGGGCTCTGTGCAGCTTTCTTAAGTTCCTCCACACCAAACTTGTCAAACCATGCATTTATGGAGCTGGCTTTGTGCACAGGGCCACAGTCATTTTCAAAAAGTTGGAACAGCACCCAGTTTTCTAAAATGTATTTGTACGCTGTAGCATTAGCATTCATTGTAAATAAGTGAACTAATGTCTTTGTATGCTGTGGTATTAGCAGTAGCATTCATTGTAAACATGTGAACTAAATGCCAACTTTTAAGTTGTGATAGCATATTATTACTTTGAGAATAAAAGGACAGGTTTTTTACACTGTATATCTATATGTCAGAATGGAAGTAGGGTAGAATGGGACTTTAAATGTGCCTCGTGGGGTTTAAAAAACAATCTGTACCACAATTTTAACCACTTTCTTACTGGGCACCTAAACCCCCCTCCTGCCCAGACCAATTTTCAGCTTTAAGCGCCGTCACTCTTTGAATGACAGTAGCGCGGTCAAACAACACTGTACCCAAATGAAATTTTTATCATTTTTTTCCCACAAATAGAGCTTTCTTTTGGTGGTATTTGATCACCTCTGGGTTTTTTATCTTTTGTTAAAATTTTTTTAAAAGATCCCATTTTTAAAAAAAAAATACAAAACCATTTTCTATTTTGTTAATAAATTTTGCAAACAGGTAATTTTTCTCCTTCATTGATGTACGCTGATGAGGCCACACTGATGGGCACCAATAGGCTGCATTGATGGGCACTGATAAGGGGACACTGATGGGCACTGATGAGGTGGCACTGATGGGCACTGATGAGGTGGCACTGGTGGGCACTGAGGTGGCACTGATAGGTGGCACTGGGTGGCAGTGATGGGCACTGATAGGTGGCAGTGATGGGTGGCAGTGATGGACACTGATGGGTGGCAGTGATGAGCACTGGTAGGTGACACTGATAGGCAGCACTGCTAGTCAGTGGCGTAGCGTGGGGGGTGCAGGGGGTGCCGTGGCCCCGGGCGCGACATTTAGGGGGGCGCCAGTATGTGTCACTGGCTGCCTCCTCCTAATTTCTCGATCCTGTGTCCCCGGCCCGGCCGCCATGTTAAGTGGCCGGCGCCCTGTGATTGGGCGTATGGGGGTCATGTGAGGCGTAGGGCTGGCCTGTCCTAGATCGCTCCTGAAGTCCCGCCTCCGCACATGACCCCCCATACGCCCAATCACAGGGCGCCGGACACTGAACATGGCTGCAGCCAGAGCGCAGGGGAGAGAAGAATGTGAGCCACCGCTGTCCTCTCCTCTGGATCGATGCAGGCCAAGATAAGAAGGTGAGTGAGAGTCTTGTTACTGGCCGGGGGGGGGGCGAGAGAGAGAGACTGTAGGCAGGACAGTGTAGTGTAGTATAGTGGTTAGTATAGTGTAGTTTAGTATGGAGGTCAGTGTAGTGTAGTGGTCAGTATGGGGGGCAGTGTAGTATAGTATAGTGGTCAGTGTAGTATGGTGGTTAGTGTGGTATAGTGGTTAGTGTAGTATAGTATAGTGGTCAGTATAGTATAGTATAGTATAGTGGTCAGTATAGTGGTCAGTATAGTGTAGTTTAGTATGGAGGTCAGTGTAGTGTAGTGGACAGTGTAGTATGGTGGTCAGTGTAGTGTAGTATAGTGGACAGTATAGTGGTTAGTGTAGTATAGTACAGTGGTTAGCATAGTGGTCAGTATAGTGTAGTTTAGTATGGAGGTCAGTGTAGTATAGTGGTTAGTATGGTGTTTAGTGTAGTGGACAGTATAGTGGTCAGTATAGTGTAGTGGACAGTGTAGTGTAGTATGGTGGTCAGTATAGTGGACAGTGTAGTATAGTGGTCAGTGTAGTGTAGTATGGTGGTCAGTGTAGTGTAGTATAGTGGTCAGTATAATGGTCAGTGTAGTGTAGTATGGTGGTCAGTATAGTGGACAGTGTAGTATAGTGGACAGTGTAGTTTAGTATGGTGGTCAGTATAGTGTAGTATAGTGTTTAGTGTAGTATAGTATAGTGGTCAGTATAGTGTAGTATAGTGGTTAGTGTAGTATAGTATAGTGGTCAGTATAATGTAGTTTAGTATGGAGGTCAGTGTAGTGTAGTGGTCAGTATAGTGTAGTATGGTGGTCAGTGTAATGTAGTATAGTGGACAGTGTAGTATAGTGGACAGTGTAGTATGGTGGTCAGTATAATGTAGTATGGTGGACAGTGTAGTATGGTGGACAGTGTAGTATAGTGGTCAGTGTAGTGTAGTATAGTGGTCAGTATAGTGGTTAGTGTAGTATAGTATAGTGGTTAGTATAGTGTAGTTTAGTATGGAGGTCAGTGTAGTGTAGTGTAGTATAGTGGTCAGTGTAGTGTAGTATGGTAGTCAGTGTAGTGTAGTGTAGTATGGTGGTCAGTGTAGTGTAGTATAGTGGTCAGTATAGTATAGTGGTCAGTGTAGTGTAGTATGGTGGTCAGTATAGTGGACAGTGTAGTATAGTGGACAGTGTAGTGTAGTATGGTGGTCAGTGTAGTGTAGTATAGTGGTCAGTGTAGTGTAGTATAGTGGTAAGTGTAGTGTAGTCTAGTGGTCAGTGTAGTGTAGTCTAGTGGTCAGTGTAGTGTAGTATGGTGGTCAGTGTAGTGTAGTATGGTGGTCAGTATAGTGTAGTATAGTGGTCAGTGTAGTGTAGTATGGTGGTCAGTATAGTGTAGTATGGTGGTCAGTGTAGTGTAGTATAGTGGACAGTGTAGTATGGTGGTCAGTGTAGTGTAGTATAGTGGTCAGTGTAGTGTAGTATAGTGGTCAGTATAGTGTAGTATAGTGGTCAGTATAGTGTAGTATAGTGTAGTATAGTGGTCAGTATAGTGTAGTATAGTGGACAGTATAGTGTAGTATAGTGGACAGTTTAGTGTAGTATAGTGGACAGTATAGTGTAGTATAGTGGACAATATAGTGTAGTATAGTGGTCAGTATAGTGTAGTATAGTGGACAGTATAGTGTAGTATAGTGGACAGTATAGTGTAGTATAGTGGACAGTGTAGTGTAGTGGACAGTATAGTGGTCAGCGTAGTGGACAATGTAGTGTAGTGGACAGTGTAGTTCTCAGTGTAGTGGTCAGTATAGGAATCAGGTAGGTCAGTACTATTGTATTTGAAGGGACGCAGGGATAGCTAAAAGTCCACAGGTTAGGGGGCGCAAATTACTTGCCTTGCCCCGGGTGCTGACAAGGTGGCACTGATTGGCACCACTGGTGGGCATTAATAGGTGGCACTCGTGGGCATTGATAGGTGGCACTGATTGCTGGCACTTATATACTGGTGGGCACTGATCAGTGGGCACTTTGGGCACCGTTTCATGGTACTGGTGGGCACATATGAGGCGGCTTCACCTCTTCCTCTTCGGGACCAATGTCCCTTCAGCAGAAGCTGGTGATCTGCTTCTTTTTCTCCTCACGCTGTCAGCGTGAGAAGAAAAAAAAAACGATTGCCGATCTTCTGTTTACATCACGTGATCAGCTGTCATTGGCTGACAGCTGATCACATGGCAAGGGGTCGGGATCAACCCCTTACTCCGATCTGTGATCACCCACAGCGCGCGCCCTTCAGGGGGGCGTGGCGAGTATGCAAAGGGGAGGACGTCTATTGACGCCCTCCCAGCAAAGCAGATCCGCACTGTAGCCGTCATTCGGCTATAGCGCGGATGTAAAGGAGTTAAAACAATGTAGAAAAACTTTATTTGCCATCCATGGATAGGAGATTTAAAATATGTTACAGTCTGAAAAAAGTACAGTTTACTGTCTCTTTGGTCCAGGGTGTGCAGGTCCTGGTATGAAGCGTCAGAGGTATGGCTTACACGTTTCGCGGGGAAACCCCGCTTCGTCAGGGCCTTTAAAGAAGCACAAAAAAACATAAGTATTGAAAATAACTAAAAAATACAGTATTGACAACATTATGGAATAATAATTACTGAATATTGACATTTCATATACAACATATAAAAAAAGATTTTTTCTCAATAAAAACACTGCCATTATGGGGCATTTCTGATTGCCCACTGATGAAATTCAAACACATCAACCTAAAGCTTTAACAGAAATGCAGTTGCATGTCATTCTATTTGCTGTTCAGTGGTGTCTCACAAACGCAAGGTTGGTCAAAAGAATGAAATTAACTGATTATACGCATAAGTAGTAAGTTTATTTTGAGTGACTACATTCATTTATAGTTTACCTTCAGACTGTGCAGCTAGCGTTTCGGTCCAGAAGGAACAGTAAGCCTGGGGAGCCCGTAGGGATAACCTCCCGAGCCTTGCCAGAGAGACCAGGGCGGACTCCTATATATAAATGGTAGCACTGTGAGTGTTTATATTAACATTATACTAGTAACTGCATTTCTGTTAAAGCTTTAGGTTGATGTGTTTGAATTTCATCAGTGGGCAATCACAAATGCCCCATAATGACAGTGTTTTTTATTGAGAAAAATGTTTTTTACATGTTGTATATGAAATGTCAATATTCAGTAATTATTATTCCATAATGTTGTAAATATTGTATTTTTTGGTTATTTTCAATACTTATATGGGTTTTTTTTGCTACTTTAAAGGCCCTGGCGAAGCAGGGTTTCCCACGAAACGTGTAGGCCATACCTCTGACGCTTCATACAGGACCTGCACACCCTGGACCAAAGAGACAGTAAACTGTACTTTTTTCAGACTGTAACATGTTTTAAATCTCCTATCCATGGATGGCAAATAAAGTTTTTCTACATTGTTTTAAAAATGTGGTACAGATTGTTATTTAAACCCCACCGAGGCACATTTAAAGTCCCATTCTACCCTACTTCTAGTTTGAATTTTGCATTTTCCAGAGATGGTGCCTCTGTGGAGTTATAATTATTTTACGCCTACTCCCATTATTATACTATATGTCAGAATAAATAGGAAATAAAGGGTCAGAAAATGTGATTTATTATGTTGCTTAAATTACAGCCAGTATCATGTCTTTTTTACTTTCTTTCAGAACCATAATGAATTTGGCTTGTCTCAATCAGAAAACCCTAATAATATTCCTGTTGCTTCTTATTCTGCTGTCCTTTTTCTGGAATTTTGTGGATATAACTAGAAGAAATACAATATGTGCAGAAAAGACGGTGATACAGGAAAAAACGACACAGAATATAAAAGAGAAAGAGATCATTCCCAATCTAAAGAAAGCGAAAGAGGTTCTTATCCTAATTTGGCACTGGCCTTGGGGATACACATTCCCATTAGACAGGTGCTACCAAGATTTTGGTATCCCAGGCTGCAAGATGACAACAGACAGGAGTCTATATAGCATTGCTGATGGTGTTATTATACATCATGCGGAGATAATGTATAACAAAAACCTATTGCCTCAACAGCCACGACCTATTTTCCAATACTGGGTGTGGGCCAATGTGGAGCCACCAATGATTATTAAAAATGTGGACATGTTAGACAACTTATTCAACATGACATTAACGTTTCGTCAGGATTCAGATGTTTTTGTCCCATATGGTCAGATCGAAACACTAAAGGAGCCGCAAAGCTTTACCATTCCTGAAAAGTCCAAACTAGTGGCTTGGGTGGTCAGCGAGTGGTATCCAGGTGTCCGAAGAATTGCTTATTATGAGGAACTACAAAAATATATTCCAATTGATGTTTATGGGGCTAAACACACAAAGCTCAGCTGGGACAATTTCCATTCCACTATATCGCAGTACAAATTTTATTTGGCCTTTGAAAATTCGAATTACAAGGATTACATCACTGAGAAATTGTGGTCAAATGCTTTTGGCTCCTGGGCTGTGCCAGTTGTGTTGGGGACTTCGCGGGAAAACTATGAACGTTTTATCCCAGGTGATGCCTTCATTCATGTCGATGACTTTCCAAGTGCCAAGGAGCTGGCTGCCTATCTCCTTGAGTTAGAAAAAGATGACAAGAAGTACCACAAGTATTTTAATTGGAGGTCTCACTACCGTGTAAATATACTGGTTGATTGGCAATATAGATACTGTCAAGCTTGTGAAGTAATAAGAAAAGCACCAAAATACCAGATCCTTCACAGTGTGGCCAAATGGTTTATGAAGGAATTTTGAAGCTAGTTGTAGGCTCTAGTATGTAAAAAAAATGCCTGCAAGATGTTATTTATATATACTTTTCATTTATTTTCTTTATTTATTACTTTCACTACCAAAAAATAGTTTGTCTTACTTTTTAAATCTGGATCATTTACAGTACTGCAGGAATATAGCAGGCATCACTAAATGGTGGACCGTGACAGTCCCACCCGGATCGCAGCAGTCACACTACTTAGGAGCCTGGACTCTTTCTTTCTTGCCTGACTGCCCTTTAGGTCCAGCTCCTGTTACATTTCCCCAGCTGCCGAACTGTCATCCTTGCAGCATGGCCAAGGACAGGAGAAGCAGCAGGCTGGGAGGTCCTACGGCAGGAGCTGCAAGGGGGTGATTGGTTGCTTAGGACATTGAGAGAGTATTGGTCCTCATGATGTTCTAACACTTTGCTTTTAAAATCATTTGTTCTTAACATCAACTTGATTGTGTGTAATGAATACAGGTTTTTTTTCTATTCTTTTGTATATGTTGTTGCTACTATACAATGATATTGAATGATGTGTTGAGTTTGCTCCGAGTTCAATTGGTGTGTCAGATCTTTTCTGGCAGTGGATGTGGACCGAATTCTTCACATAAGATTTGAGGGTATGTACTGTGTACTGCAGCCTGGTTTTCCCTGTGATACCGGCTGAGTCCTGTTTTTAATTGGTTAGTTCACCTGTAACCTAATGATGACACATTAGAGCAGAATATAGGTGATTGTGGTGACTAGTTCCAATAGGTAATGACTAATAACTAACATTTGCACGAAACGTATCTACTAGGGATGAGCCGAACGCCCCCCCCCCCCCCCCCCCCGGTTCGGTTCGCAGCAGAACATGCGAACAGGCAAAAAATGTGTGCGAACACATGTATCATGGGGTACATGTATTAATGCAAAAAAATTTTTTAAAAACAGCCATTTTTTTGGGGAGCAGTGATTTTAATAATGCTTAAAGTGAAACAATAAAAGTGAAAATTTCCTTTAAATTTCCAACCTGGGGGGGTGTCTATAGTATGCCTGTAAAGTGGTGCATGTTTCCCGTGTTTACAACAGTCCCTGCACAAAATGACATTTCTAAAGGAAAAAAAAGTAATTTAAAAGTACTCGGGCTATAATGAATTGTCGGTCCCGGCAATACACATAAGTCAGTACCCCTACCATTTCACAAAAAAAGTGTGAAAATGGTAAAAATGACATGATACTTGGGGACAAGTCCGTTATTAGAAAATTTTAAAATAAAACTGTCTCACAGTCTTCTTCTTCTTCTCTTGCTCCGCCGAAGGACCGAAAAAGGAAAAAAAAATAACCTGCATGCCGCCACCCACCGCAATGACCGTCCTCTCAGGTGACAGCTCTTTTATAACTGAGGGCGGGGCCACATGCCCCCCTCTGACACACAGGGACATCCCTATGGCTTCCCTGTAGCGTCAGAGGGGGCGGGGCCACCTGTTTTTTTTATTATTATTATTTTTTTTAATAAAGGACTTGTCCCCAAGCCGTGTCATGTCATTTTTACCATTTTCACACTTTTGTGAAATGGTAGGGGTACATTTGTACCCCATTACCATTTCACACAAGGGGGAGGCCGGGATCTGGGGGTACCCTTGTTAAAGGGGGCTTCCAGATTCCGATAAGCCCCCCGCCCGCAGACCCCCACAACCACCGGGCAAGGGTTGTGGGGATGAGGCCATTGTCACCATCAACATGGGGACACAGTGCTTTGGCTACCCCAAAGCACCCTCCCCATGTTGAGGGCATGTGGCCTGGTATGGTTCAGGAGGGGGGGGGCGCTCTCTCATCCCCCCTTTTCCTGTGGCCTGCCAGGTTGCATGCTCGGATAAGGGTCTGGTATGGCTTTTTGGGGGGAACCCCACGCCATTTTTTTTTCTAATTTTGGTGCGGGGTTCTCCTTTAAATCCTTACCAGACCCTCTATGGGTTTTGAGGGGGACACCCACACCATTTTTTTTTTAAATTTTGGCACGGGGCTCCCCTTAATATCCATACCAGACCTAAAGGGCCTGGTATGAAATTTGGGGGGACCCCCACGCAATTTTTTTTTTTTAATTTTGGTTCGGGGTTCCCCTTAATATTCATACCAGACCCAAACGGCCTGGTAATGGACTGTGGGGGAATCCCATGCCGTTTTTTTTCAATTACTTTTATGTGTAATAGCCGTGAGTACTTTTAAATGACTTTTTTCCTTTAGGAATGTCATTTTGTGCAGGGACTGTTGTAAACACGGGAAACTTGCGCCACTTTACAGGCATACTATAGACACCCCCCAGGTACGAAATTAAAGGAATATTTCATTTTTATTGTTTCACTTTAAGCATTATTAATATCACTGCTCCCAAAAAAATGGCCGTTTTTAAAACTTTTTTTTGCATTGATACATGTCCCTGGGGCAGGACCCAGGTCCCCAACACTTTTTATGACAATACCATGCATATAAGCCTTTAAAATTAGCTCTTTTGATTTCTCCCATAGACTTTTAAAGGGTGTTCCGCGGCTTTCGAATTTGCCGCGAACACCCCAAATTGTTCGCTATTCAGCCAACAGGCGAACACCCGATGTTTAAGTCGAACTTACGTTCGACTCGAACATCAGGCTTATCCCTAGTATCTACCTCTTTGTCCCCTGCTCCATCTGTCAACCACTTGTCCTATGAAGCTTCAATAAAAAAGATTATTGGAAGTGCAGCCGTCCAAAATAATTTCCTCATGTTACGTAGCATATGAGCTGGGCTAGAACCTGACTAGTGTGTGTGGGGATTACCCAGAGACTCACTCACCTGGAGCGGCTTTTTTTGTTTCAGCCAGTCACTAACTTGTTAACAAGAAAAGTTTGGCAGCTCCTGCCCTTTAACTAAGGATTGCACGTGTGGCTTCAAACAGTGCCATAAAATGTAAGAAGTGGTGAGGAAACTGTTATGAAGGGGGGGTGAAGGGGGCTAAGGACACTGTTATGAAGGGGGCTGAGGACACTGTTATGATAGGGGGGGGGGATAAGGACACTGTTATGAAGGGGGCTAAAGACACTGTTATGAAGGGGGGTGAAGGGGGCTAAGGACACTGTTATGAAGGGGGGGTGAAGGGGGCTAAGTACACTGTTATGAAGGGGGGGTGAAGGGGGCTAGGGACACTGTTATGAAGGGGAAGTGAAGGGGCTAAGGACACTGTTATGAAGGGGGGGTGAAGGGGGCTAAGGACACTGTTATGAAGGGGGGTGAAGGGGCTAAGGACACTGTTATGAAGGGGGGTTAAGGGGGCTACGCACACTGGTTTGAAGGGGGGGTGAAGGACTAAGGACACTGTTATGAAGGGGGGGTGAAGGGGGCTAAGGACACTGTTATGAAGGGGGCTAAGGCCACTGTTATGAAGGGGGGTTGAAGGGGGCTAAGGACACTGTTATGAAGGGGGGGTGTTAGAGAAATTATACTTTAAATGTCCTCTATGAAAACGTCATTTGATATGAATATGACCTTATAGCTGTGGTTATAATATGCTTAGACTTGCATTATTTGAAACATCCTGTTGTTTGCAAATGGCTTAGGGAGTTTTCCAAGTCAGTATCCTGTATAACAATTGTGAATGTAAAAGTCTGTGACGGATACTTCCACCTTTCCTGTTGTGTTCAGAATAAAGTTGAAAATAACATATGACTGGACATGTTTCTAACAGGAAAGGGGGGTGTCCAGGGCCTATAAAAAAGACATGTACTACAATATTTTCCTCAGATATGAAATGACACCTCATGAGCCTGTAATGAAAATGTAATTAATTTCTCTTGCATATGCAATAAATGTTATCTTGATTCCTAAGAATGGTCTGAGACAGTGACGTATTTCCGTAACAATTTGGTCCGAGAGCCGGAAGTCCAAGTTCCCGAGACGCACTGGATCAACTCAGTGACCGATGACCGTACGGCAAAACTGTAAGTCCTCCGTCTCAAATTAGACGTTAAAGAGAGGCCGGCCTGCTGAACTAGTGCCTCCCGGGCAGCGACTTATCGGATCAGCACAAGAGACCGCTCCCAGGACAAGGTAAGATTTTTATTTTATTATTAACCTTTTGGGTTAGACTTGATTAGGAATTTAATGAATAAGGAATTTTAATACATACATACAATATAGAGATTGATCGAATGTTTATCTGTTTTTGTTCTATCTGCTTTACCCTTGTTGAGGGGAAATAAGTGGTCACGTATTCCCCATATAGATCCGTCTGTGGCCATCCTGGATGGGCAGACCTAGTGACTAGCCCACGTTTTGGGAAGACGCGCTTAGGGCAGTCGAGCACTGCGGGTGTTTTCTCTCTTGTGTGTTCTTGTTTGTTTCTCCGGGTTAATTGTCATTTGATATAGGGGTATGGTCCCATACTAATATCCGGGTGTAGATAAAGGAAATTTGTCGATTGGATCTTAGATCCTGACAGCCTTGTAAACTGCAGAAAATTCCCGTGGGGACACATAAATACTCCTAGATCAAAACCTAAAGATTCCCCTGTTGATACAAGGGTGTGGCCTGATAGATTTCCAGGTAACAAACAGAGGACATTTTGGTGGACCCCAGCTTCCAAACCAGCCTCATATGTTGTAAAAACCCTGAGCAGGCACATAAATACCCTTGGATCAAGGACTGAAATATTAAATGTTTTGATAGGATGAAAGAACAGTCAGGAGAACTCAGTCTCCTTGTAAGTCTGTAAATGCTCTCTACAAGTTGGTGAAGTATTAAGTAACAAGACACCAGTGTTTTAGCAGGACACGAGATCAGTAATCTAGAAGTGATATATCACGGCTAGAAAGTCTTTGAGTGACTGCAAGTGATAAGATACTGTGTGCGTGTGTTGTGTCATTGTGAGAAGACATTAAAGCGGAGCGCCGCCGAAAAATTTTTTTTTAAAAGTCAGCAGCTACAAATACTGCAGCTGCTGACTTTTAAAACATGGACACTTACCTGTCCAGGGCGCCCGCGATGTCGGCACCCGAGGCCGAAGCGTCTCTCCGTCCTCGGGTGCTGCCGCCTCCATCTTCGGTAAGGGAATCAGGAAGTGAAGCCGTGCGGCTTCACTTCCCGGTTCCCTACTGCGCATGCGCGATTCGCGCAGCGCAATACGGATGGTCCCTGCTGCCTCTGGGACCCGTGTGTTTCCCAGCAGGCAGCGGGGAGGGAGCAGGAAGTGGCGTAAATACCCGCAGATTCTGCGGCTATCTATGCCGGAAGTGGGTACAGATACCTGTAATATACAGGTATCTGTACCCCCCTCCCCCCTGAAAGGTGCCAACTGTGTCACCGGAGGGGGGGAGGAATCTAATGAGTGGAAGTTCCACTTTTGGGTGGAACTCCACTTTAACAAAAAAAGAGCTCTGTGTGCACGATAAACAAAATGGGTATGATCCATGGAAAATCTGTTGGTATGAATGAAGATGCTAAGTATATGTGTAGTCTAGACAAAGAGAATGTGAAATTTCTTAAGATGTGGAAAACAAAGTATGCATTGGATGCATTTTTAAATAAGGATTGTTGTGTAATACTGTGTAGAAAGCTTAAAAATGATGCCGGCACGAAAATAAGGAAACAGAAGAAGTTAGGTCTTCCCCAGGCAAAGAAATTCCTTGAGGAGGCTAACTGTAGGTTAAATTCAGAAAACCATAAAAAGACTATGTTTTTGGACAAAGAGGAGGACAATAATATGACCGTCCTCCGAAGTTTAGTTCAGCAAGTATTGGCTGAACAAAACGCAACAAACCAAATGCACCCGACAGCCCCCGCACATACTTTGGAGAACTCTCCAACCCCACCGACAGTCGCTGCTCCCCCTCTGACTTCAGCAACCGCTCCTAATTCCCTATATCCTATCGCAGACCTGCAGTCCCCACCACCGTATGGGACAGAGGCATGCAATAAGCCACCCCCACTGACCCCCTGACTATCGACGAATAACCCTTTTACCATGCAACCCGCCTCTCCACTGTTTGTTATTCCCCCGTGGTCACCTGGGTCACCCGCAGATGCAACCGACTCTCCTATGGCTGCAGCTAACCCCCCTCTCAAGATGACTCTTGCTGTCCAGAGAAGTCCACAAGGGACCCCCCTTACCGCAACGGTTACAAAAACTTTTTGGGGACCTGGTGAACAAATTGATATCCACCTCAGCTGGGGAACTAACAGGATGTGGAGAGGAAGAGTTTCCACTAATTGAAGTTCCCAACCCTAGGGCAGGACAAGATGTAGGAGGTGTAGTAGTCCCTAACACTATGATGGTCTATCGCCCCTGGACCCCAGAGGATGTTAAAAAAGCTACTGAAGGGATACCACATCCCAAGGTCAACATAGCTCAATTAAGAGATGGTATCATGGGAATGATTGCTAGCTATCATCTCAATGGGAAGGAAATAGAGCAGGTCATCAGAAAGATCTTGGGTCCCGACTGGCATCATGTAGTGGGAGATTGGAGTGGATTAAACAACCAGGGAGTGGTGTTGCCTCATGATGATACAGCACTCGAAAACAAGTGAAATGCCCTTATAGCAAGGATAGGGAATAGATGGATACGTCGAGCCGACTGGTCCATTATAAATCAGTGTGTGCAGGGAGAAGAGGAAACAGTGGACAATTTCATTGTTAGGATGAGGGAGATATTCAATAATCGCTCTGCGATAGAAGTCCCAGTAAATCAAGTGAACGATAGCCCATATGAGCAACAGCTAATGAATGCAATCTGAAGGGGCTGCTTGCCCCTATATCAAGTTTTGTTACCAAACACATGATCAACCATAGGATCTGTAGACTTCAGGAGCTGATCGAGTATGCGAGGCATGCTGAACGGCACTTCCAATCAAAAAAGAAAGTAAAGCAAGGGTAGGTGAAGGTAATGATGTGTATGTCATTGAGAAGGAGAACAGAAGGATGGGAAATACCCGAACAAGGCCTCGCGTTCAGGATTATGAGGGGAAAAAGAAGAGGGGGGAGTGTTTCCTGTGTAGTAAAAGAGGGCATTTGGCAAAAGAATGCAGGTCAAACAGAGAGGAAGAAGCATGACTAGAAGATGTTGGTATGTCTGCAGAGAGAGAGATACAGAAGAAAATGATGAGAAAGAATCTGAAATTTTGGATATGTGCACTGTTGAAACTTGTTTGCATGCTGAAGTCAAGCCAGAAATAACCTTGGTTGTGAAGGGTAGATGGGTAACATTTCTCTGTGATACTGGGGCTTGTAGGATCCTAATACACCCGCTGGATATGCCCCCAGGGGTAAAGAAAAAAGGTGTAGTATATGTAAAATCTGCAAATGGGTTGATGCACCAGGAGGCCGTGTCTGAAGGCCTTACTGTGGAAGATCCACAGATGGGTAAAATGGCTCAGTGTAAAATTGTCATTTCGACTAAATGTCCTGTTAATTTGTTGGGTAGAAACATGTTACATGCTCTTGATATTTCTGTCGTACCAGTGGAGGGAGTTCTCAGAGCCCATCGGCTGTGTGAAAAACAAATCACAGCCGTGGATAATAAGCCCCGATACTGGTACAGCCTGGATTTGCAAACTGAGGGATTAAATATACCCAAAACCCTGGCAGAAATAATTGAAGAAGAGCCTGTGATAAAAGGGTATAAGGTCCAGACAAACCTCTATTGCACCATAAAGGAAAGGGAAATGGGGTAAAGAAACCCCAGGGACTTTAACCACTTCAGCCCCGGAAGGATTTACCCCCTTAATGACCAGAGCACTTTTTACAATTTGGCACTGCGTCACTTTAACTGCTAATTGCGCGGTCATGCAATGCTGTACCCAAACGAAATTTGCGTCCTTTTCTTCCCACAAATAGAGCTTTCTTTTGATGGTATTTGATCACCTCTGTCGTTTTTATTTTTTGCACTATAAACGGAAAAAGACCGAAAATTTTGAAAAAAAATGATATTTTCTACTTTTTGTTATAAAAAAAATCCAATAAACTCAATTTTAGTCATACATTTAGGCCAAAATGTATTCGGCCACATGTCTTTGGTAAAAAAAATGTCAATAAGCGTATATTTATTGGTTTGCGCAAAAGTTATAGCGTCTACAAACTAGGGTACATTTTCTGGAATTTACACAGCTTTTAGTTTATGACTGCCTATGTCATTTCTTGAGGTGCTAAAATGGCAGGGCAGTACAAAACCCCCCAAATGACCCCATTTTGGAAAGTAGACCCCCCAAGGAAATTGCTGAGAGGCATGTTGAGCCCATTGAATATTTATTTTTTTGTCCCAAGTGATTGAATAATGACAAAAAATTTTTTACAAAAAATGGCACTAAATTATATATTGCTCACACAGGCCATGGGCATATGTGGAATTGCACCCCAAAATACATTCAGCTGCTTCTCCTGAGTACGGGGATACCACATGTGTAGGACTTTTTGGGAGCCTAGCGGCGTACGGGGCCCCGAAAACCAATCACTGCCTTCAGGATTTCTAAGGGCGTAAATTTTTTATTTCACTCCTCACTACCTATCACAGTTTTGAAGGCCATAAAATGCCCAGATGGCACAAACCCCCCCCCCCCAAAATGACCCCATTTTGGAAAGTAGACACCCCAAGCTATTTGCTGAGAGGCATGTTGAGTCCATGGAATATTTTATTTTTGACACAAGTCAATGTGACAATTTTTTTTTTTTTGCACAAAGTTGTCACTAAATGATATATTGCTCAAACATGCCATGGGCATATGTGGAATTACACCCCAAAATACATTCTGCTGCTTCTCCTGAGTACGGGGATACCACATGTTTAGGACTTTTTGGGAGCCTAGCCGCGTACGGGGCCCCGAAAACCAATCACTGCCTTCAGGATTTCTAAGGGCATAAATTTTTGATTTCACTCCTCACTACCCATCACAGTTTTGAAGGCCATAAAATGCCAAGATGGCACAACCCCCCCCCCCCATGACCCCATTTTGGAAAGTAGACACCCCAAGCTATTTGCTGAGAGGCATGTTGAGTCCATGAAATATTTTATTTTTTGACACAAGTTGCGGGAAAGTGACAATTTTTTTTTTTTTTGCACAAAGTTGTCACTAAATGATATATTGCTCACACAGGCCATGGGCATATGTGGAATTGCACCCCAAAATACATTCTGCTGCTTCTCCTGAGTACGGGGATACCACATGTGTGGGATTTTTCAAGAGCCTAGCCGCGTACGGGGCCCCGAAAACCAAGCACCGCCTTCAGGATTTCTAAGGGCGTAAAGTTGTGATTTCACTCCTCACTACCTATCACAGTTTTGAAGGCCATAAAATGCCCAGATGGCACAAAACCCCCCCAAATGACCCCATTTTGGAAAGTAGACACCCCAAGCTATTTGCTGAGAGGCATGTTGCGTCCATGGAATATTTTATATTTTGACACAAGTTGCGGGAAAGTGACAATTTTTTTTTTTTTTGCACAAAGTTGTCACTAAATGATATATTGCTCAAACATGCCATGGGCATATGTGGAATTACATCCCAAAATACATTCTGCTGCTTCTCCTGAGTACGGGGATACCCCATGTGTGGCACTTTTTGGGAGCCTAGCTTCATACGGGGCCCCGAAATCCAATCACCGCCTTCAGGATTTCTAAGGGTGTAAATTTTTGATTTCACTCCTCACTACCTATCACAGTTTAGAAGGCCATAAAATGCCAAGATAGCACAAAACCCACCAAAATGACCCCATTTTGGAAAGTAGACACCCCAAGCTATTTGCTGAGAGGCATGGTGAGTATTTTGCAGCTCTCATTTGTTTTTGAAAATGAAGAAAGACAAGAAAAATGTATTTTTTTTTTCTTTTTTCAATTTTCAAAAGTTTGTGACAAAAAGTGAGGTCTGCAAAATACTCACTATACCTCTCAGCAAATAACTTTGGATGTCTATTTTCCAAAATGGGGTCATTTGGGGGGGGGGGGTTGTGCCATCTGGGCATTCCATGGCCTCCGAAACTGTGATAGACAGTGAAGAGTGAAATCAAAAATTTACGCCCTTAGAAAGCCTGAAGGCGGTGCTTGGTTTTTGGGGTTCCTTACGCGGCTAGGCTCCCAACTTTCCAAAATCGGGTCATTTGGGGGAGTTTTGAACTGTCCTGGCATTTTATGCACATTATTTAGAAGCTTATGTCACACATCACCCACTCTTCTAACCACTTGAAGACAAAGCCCTTTCTGACACTTTTTTTGTTTACATGAAAAAATTATTTTTTTTTGCAAGAAAATTACTTTAAACCCCCAAACATTATATATTTTTTTAAAGCAAATGCCCTACAGATTAAAATGGTGGGTGTTTCATTTTTTTTTTTACACACAGTATTTGCGCAGCGATTTTTCAAACGCATTTTTTGGGGAAAAAACACACTTTTTAAAATTTTAATGCACTAAAACACACTATATTGCCCAAATGTTTGATGAAATAAAAAAGATAATCTTAGGCCGAGTACATGGATACCAAACATGACATGCTTTAAAATTGCACACAAACGTGCAGTGGCGACAAACTAAATACATTTTTATAATCCTTTAAAAGCCTTTACAGGTTACCACTTTAGATTTACAGAGGAGGTCTACTGCTAAAATTACTGCCCTCGATCTGACCTTCGCGGTGATACCTCACATGCATGGTGCAATTGCTGTTTACATTTGACGCCAGACAGATGCTTGCGTTCGCCTTTGCGCGACAGCAGGGGGGGACAGGGGTGCTTTTTTTTTTGCTTTTTTTTTTTTTGCTTTTTTATCTTATTTTTAAACTGTTCCTTTCATTTTTATTTTTTTTTAATCATTTTTGTTGTTATCTCAGGGAATGTAAATATCCCCTATGATAGCAATAGGTAGTGACATGTACTCTTTTTTTGAAAAAATTGGGGTCTATTAGACCCTAGATCTCTCCTCTGCCCTCAAAGCATCTGACCACACCAAGATCGGTGTGATAAAATGCTTTCCCAATTTCCCAATGGCGCTGTTTACATCCGGAGAAATCTAAGTCATGAAATGCTCATAGCTTCCGGTTTCTTAGGCCATAGAAATGTTTGGAGCCATTCTGGTCTCTGATCAGCTCTATGGTCAGCTGGCTGAATCACTGGCTGCATTTTCAGGTTCCCTGTTGGGACAGGAGAGCCAGAGAAAAGCATGGAAGACGGTGGGGGGGGGCATTCCCTCCCACTGCTTGTAAAAGCAGTCTAGAGGCTAATTAGCCGCTAGGATTGCTTTTACATGAAAGTCGACCGCTGGCTGAAAAGAATGATACCAAGATGATACCTAAACTTGCAGGCATCATTCTGGTATAACCACTCAAAGTCCAGCAACATACCAGTATGTTGCTGGTCCTTGTTGGGCATATATTGTAAACTTTTTTTTTCATGCAGCCTGTGGGCTGAACGAAAAAAAAGATATTGATCGGTGGGTATGCCCACCATTAGAATACCTCCCTTCATCCACCCACTTCTAATGATGGGCATACATGCACCGTATATATATGCCGAAGCATGGGGGCATCCTTCTGCAAAAGTTAGGAGCAAATCGCTCCTCCGCCCTCTGCTGCCCCCACGCTTCGGCATATATGCTAAAGTATGTAACTGTGGTGGTGAAATCACCTCCGACAGCGATGGAGTCACGGCTTTATGTATCGTGGGAGCAAACGCTGTTGCTGTCAAGATAAATAAATCCGCGCTGCAACTGAATGGCGTACCTGCTAAGCAAATGATGGTTAACAAAAAAACAAAGTAACATTACAGTATAACAGTAATACTTACCATACCTGCAAAGCAAATACAAAAAAAAACATAGTAAAAATAAAACATTTAACGCAACCTGTGCCTACCTAAAATATATATATGCCGAAGCATGGGGGCATCCTCCCGCAAAAGGCAGGAGCAAATCACTCCTCCACCCACTGCTGCCCCCACGCTTCGGCATATATGCTGAAGTATGTAACTGTGGTGGTGAAATCACCTCCAACAGCGCTGGAGTCACGGCTTTATGTATCGTGGGAGCAAACGCTGTTGCTGTCAAGATAAATAAATCCGCTCTGCAGCTGAATGGCGTACCTGAAAACAAAAAAGTGGTTAACAATAAAAAACAAAGTATAAAAAAATTGCATACCTATAAAGCAAACATGATAAAAACATAACAATAAAACATTGCAGTATAGAATACAATAAAAAAGAGCAGAACAATAGAGAGAGAATAGAGAGAGAACAATAAAACAACAACTATTTTTGTTTTTGTTTTTTAAATAATATTATAAAAAATATATTTTTTTGTGTTTTTTTTTCTTTTTTTTTACTTTTTTTACACTTTTTTTTGTAACTTTAACTTTTTTAACTGGTACCAGGTTTGAGTCTCTCAAAATGCGATGGCATTTTGGGAAACCCTGTGAAAGTGTGTCCTAGTCTGTGCAGTGCTGTACCCTACGCTAATACTCAACTAGTGTATGGTAGCATTCAAAACATTCACCAATGCAAAGACCAGGATTGTCAGGACAGAAGGCACAATAATACCGGGTGTCACGCCTTGCTGCAGACAAGACATCTTTTTTGGGGGGCTCGTTGGGTAGGGGTACTCGGGAGGACATATTGAAAATGCCTCTCATGCAGCCGGCTTACTACATTTGGTTGGGGATGGTGAGGTGGAGCACTGTCTGGATACAGAAGGGCTCTGACGATCTCTTCCTGGAATTTAAGGAAGGATCCAGTCCGTCCTGAAGCTCTCTGTATAGCACATAAGCATTCAGCAAAGCCAATTGAAATAAATAAACAGACACTTCTTTTTTGTACCAGCGTCTGGCCTTACGGGCAAATAGGTACGGCGCCAACAACTGATCGTTGAGGTCCACCCCTCCCATATTTTGGTTATATTCGTGGACACAGAGGGGTTTCTCCACAACACCAGTCGCCGTAGTAATTTGGACCGTCGTGTCTGCATGAAGGGAGATAAGAACGAAAACATTCTTATTGTCCCTCCACTTCATAGCAAGCAAGTTATTACACTTCAAGCAGGCTCTCTCCCCCAGCCTAAGACGGGAATCTACAAGCCGCTGGGGAAAGCCCCGGCGATTAGGTCACACGGTGCCACATGCTCCAATCTGATGATCAAAAAGGTGGCTAAAAAGTGGCACGCTCGTGTAATAATTGTCCACGTACAAGTGGTACCCCTTTCCGAATAAGGGTGACACCAAGTCCCACACTATCTTGCCAGCGCTTCCTATGTAGTCAGGGCAGTTTGTCGGCTCTACATGACTATCTTTGCCCTCGTAAACCATAAAACTCCATCTATAGCCTGTGGCCCTATCACAGAGCTTATACATCTTGACCCCGTATCTGGCACGCTTATAACAGAAAAAGGCAAATCACCGCGCTATACCTTAACTGAATTGGTGCATAGAAACATATTGAAAAACAGAAATTGAAAACAATCTAATGTGACAAATCAGTGATCAAAAATCAATATAAAGCAGCCGCTAAAACGTGAGATACACACATAACAAAATAGATACAAGAGGAGCAGCGCTGTGATAAAAAAGTTCTATATGATAAAACCAGAACAAAAAATGTGAAAATATTAAGCCCAAAAATTGGGATAGGCTCCCAGTTCATAAGTTACATAAACAGCTGGACCGTCCTATTCAAAAACCAATCTTGGATGGTAAATAGAAGAAGCGTGAATAAATGGAAATCAATGAGTCCTTCACCACACCACTGTGATAGTAAAAATGCGCGCTTACCAAATGGCAAGCTTGGAAGAGCTTGCGACCTTAACCCGGTCGGGGCCTTTCAGGGTGGAACCATCAGGGAGAGGCACGCCACTTTGGCTTGGATTAAGCACGCTGTTCTTCCAATTACCACTCTATGTGGAGATGTGACCCCTGGCTAGGGCTAAACCTCCGGGGAGGTATACCAAAGAAAGAAGGAAAGCGACATAGCGTAATCCTGCTTTCACTTTTATTAAAATCAAAAAGAATTGCACTTACATGTGGAAGGATAAACAACAAACATTTGAGCCGGCCGGCTAGAAAGCGAACGCCCGTCCTGTAGACTGTAGACGGTAAATGCAGCACGTCAGCACGTCAGCACGTCAGCACGCCCATGTGCGTGCTGACGTGCTGACGTGCTGCATTTACCGTCTACAGTCTACAGGACGGGCGTTCGCTTTCTAGCCGGCCGGCTCAAATGTTTGTTGTTTATCCTTCCACATGTAAGTGCAATTCTTTTTGATTTTAATAAAAGTGAAAGCAGGATTACGCTATGTCGCTTTCCTTCTTTCTTTGGTATACCTCCCCGGAGGTTTAGCCCTAGCCAGGGGTCACATCTCCACATAGAGTGGTAATTGGAAGAACAGCGTGCTTAATCCAAGCCAAAGTGGCGTGCCTCTCCCTGATGGTTCCACCCTGAAAGGCCCCGACCGGGTTAAGGTCGCAAGCTCTTCCAAGCTTGCCATTTGGTAAGCACGCATTTTTACTATCACAGTGGTGTGGTGAAGGACTCATTGATTTCCATTTATTCACGCTTCTTCTATTTACCATCCAAGATTGGTTTTTGAATAGGACGGTCCAGCTGTTTATGTAACTTATGAACTGGGAGCCTATCCCAATTTTTGGGCTTAATATTTTCACATTTTTTGTTCTGGTTTTATCATATAGAACTTTTTTATCACAGCGCTGCTCCTCTTGTATCTATCTGGCACGCTTGCTGGGAAGGTACTGTTTGAATGACAAGCGGCCAGAAAATTTAATCAGGGACTCATCAACGCAGACAACTTGACGGGGAGTAAACAAGTCTGCAAAACGTTGGTTGAAGTGGTTTATGAGGGGCCGAATTTTGTAGAGCCGATCGTATCCAGGGTCTCCACGAGGACGACAGAGTTCATTGTCGTTGAAGTGCATGAACCGCAAAATCTGCTCGTATCGTGCCCTGGTCATGGAGGCAGAGGACACGGGCATATGGTAAATTGGGTCAGTGGACCAAAATGACTGCAACTTACTCTTTTTATTTATGCCCATGTTGAGGGAAAGGCCCAGAAAGAGCTTAAATTCAGAAACCGTAATTGGTTTCCAATCTCTGGCAAGGGAGGACTGGGAAATAGTGGCGATGTGTTGACCAGCGTACAAATTGCTTTGGTCCACAATAGATACATAGAGATCTTCGGTGAAAAACAGCGAATAAAAATCCAGTGGCGTAAAATCAACTGTTTCCACCTGAATTCTGGGTTGGCCAGTGAATGGGGGAAGTACGGGTGCTGCAGAAGTGGTGGGTTCCCAATTCGGATTGGCGAATGCAGCAGGAAGGGCACTATGGGCACGACGGGCCTGTGTTCGTCTTCTTGGTGGCAGCAGGACACTACTTGTGCTTGCCACCTCGTCAGCTTGAACTGCACTTATGGGACTCGCCACGTCACCACGTGATACTGCAGTGCTGGATATACGACCAGGGTGTACTAGGCCGCTGGTGCTTGCCAGTTCACCAGAAGGAATATCGGCGCTAGTACTTCTCTGCTCCATACGAGGGACCTGCGATTCTTGCACTTCAAGGACAGAAGAAGAAGTTTGGGGTCTGGTACGCCTGACCTTAGCAGGGACCACAACTCTGTCGTCAGAGCTATCTGTCATGGAGCCGCTGTCCTCTACAGGATCGTATTCTGAGCCTGAATCTGACAGATGAGTGACTTCCTCTTCACTATCTGTCATGCTCAGAAACGTGTAGGCCTCTTCACTAGTGTACCTTCGATTTGCCATTTTGGGCTCTAAATTTAGGGGTACACTAGTGAGACTCACAGGCAAAAAAGCTCCTGACTGTTAGCGACTGTATCAAAACGCTACCAAAAAACTGTTAGCGATCGCAGGGATCAGGCCTGACTCTGCGAACGCTGCAGTTATGTGTGCTTAGTGTTTTGTAAGTGACAGTTATCGATCGATACTGCACTTGGGTGGGCTGGGCTGGGCCGAGGGGCAAAACACAGGTGCTAGCAGGTATCTGGGCTGATCCCGCTAACACTGCATTTTTGGGAACCCTAAACTGCTGGGGATGCTAGTATAGATCTGATCGGATCAGATATCGATCCGTTCAGATACTATAGCACTAAGGGAGGTGTATGCTGCGTGCGTGGGTGTTAGCGGTACTGGCGCTAACCTGACGCTGCCTGGGGCGACGCAGACCTTATCTGATCCTAAAAACGTAACTTATATCACTGCCGGGCAATTAGGGGATTAAATACAGCAATTAGCAAATACAAAAAAAAACATAGTAAAAATAAAACATTTAACGCAACCTGTGCCTACCTAAAATATATATATGCCGAAGCATGGGGGCATCCTCCCGCAAAAGGCAGGAGCAAATCACTCCTCCACCCACTGCTGCCCCCACGCTTCGGCATATATGCTGAAGTATGTAACTGTGGTGGTGAAATCACCTCCAACAGCGCTGGAGTCACGGCTTTATGTATCGTGGGAGCAAACGCTGTTGCTGTCAAGATAAATAAATCCGCTCTGCAGCTGAATGGCGTACCTGAAAACAAAAAAGTGGTTAACAATAAAAAACAAAGTATAAAAAAATTGCATACCTATAAAGCAAACATGATAAAAACATAACAATAAAACATTGCAGTATAGAATACAATAAAAAAGAGCAGAACAATAGAGAGAGAATAGAGAGAGAACAATAAAACAACAACTATTTTTGTTTTTGTTTTTTAAATAATATTATAAAAAATATATTTTTTTGTGTTTTTTTTTCTTTTTTTTTACTTTTTTTACACTTTTTTTTGTAACTTTAACTTTTTTAACTGGTACCAGGTTTGAGTCTCTCAAAATGCGATGGCATTTTGGGAAACCCTGTGAAAGTGTGTCCTAGTCTGTGCAGTGCTGTACCCTACGCTAATACTCAACTAGTGTATGGTAGCATTCAAAACATTCACCAATGCAAAGACCAGGATTGTCAGGACAGAAGGCACAATAATACCGGGTGTCACGCCTTGCTGCAGACAAGACATCTTTTTTGGGGGGCTCGTTGGGTAGGGGTACTCGGGAGGACATATTGAAAATGCCTCTCATGCAGCCGGCTTACTACATTTGGTTGGGGATGGTGAGGTGGAGCACTGTCTGGATACAGAAGGGCTCTGACGATCTCTTCCTGGAATTTAAGGAAGGATCCAGTCCGTCCTGAAGCTCTCTGTATAGCACATAAGCATTCAGCAAAGCCAATTGAAATAAATAAACAGACACTTCTTTTTTGTACCAGCGTCTGGCCTTACGGGCAAATAGGTACGGCGCCAACAACTGATCGTTGAGGTCCACCCCTCCCATATTTTGGTTATATTCGTGGACACAGAGGGGTTTCTCCACAACACCAGTCGCCGTAGTAATTTGGACCGTCGTGTCTGCATGAAGGGAGATAAGAACGAAAACATTCTTATTGTCCCTCCACTTCATAGCAAGCAAGTTATTACACTTCAAGCAGGCTCTCTCCCCCAGCCTAAGACGGGAATCTACAAGCCGCTGGGGAAAGCCCCGGCGATTAGGTCACACGGTGCCACATGCTCCAATCTGATGATCAAAAAGGTGGCTAAAAAGTGGCACGCTCGTGTAATAATTGTCCACGTACAAGTGGTACCCCTTTCCGAATAAGGGTGACACCAAGTCCCACACTATCTTGCCAGCGCTTCCTATGTAGTCAGGGCAGTTTGTCGGCTCTACATGACTATCTTTGCCCTCGTAAACCATAAAACTCCATCTATAGCCTGTGGCCCTATCACAGAGCTTATACATCTTGACCCCGTATCTGGCACGCTTATAACAGAAAAAGGCAAATCACCGCGCTATACCTTAACTGAATTGGTGCATAGAAACATATTGAAAAACAGAAATTGAAAACAATCTAATGTGACAAATCAGTGATCAAAAATCAATATAAAGCAGCCGCTAAAACGTGAGATACACACATAACAAAATAGATACAAGAGGAGCAGCGCTGTGATAAAAAAGTTCTATATGATAAAACCAGAACAAAAAATGTGAAAATATTAAGCCCAAAAATTGGGATAGGCTCCCAGTTCATAAGTTACATAAACAGCTGGACCGTCCTATTCAAAAACCAATCTTGGATGGTAAATAGAAGAAGCGTGAATAAATGGAAATCAATGAGTCCTTCACCACACCACTGTGATAGTAAAAATGCGCGCTTACCAAATGGCAAGCTTGGAAGAGCTTGCGACCTTAACCCGGTCGGGGCCTTTCAGGGTGGAACCATCAGGGAGAGGCACGCCACTTTGGCTTGGATTAAGCACGCTGTTCTTCCAATTACCACTCTATGTGGAGATGTGACCCCTGGCTAGGGCTAAACCTCCGGGGAGGTATACCAAAGAAAGAAGGAAAGCGACATAGCGTAATCCTGCTTTCACTTTTATTAAAATCAAAAAGAATTGCACTTACATGTGGAAGGATAAACAACAAACATTTGAGCCGGCCGGCTAGAAAGCGAACGCCCGTCCTGTAGACTGTAGACGGTAAATGCAGCACGTCAGCACGTCAGCACGTCAGCACGCCCATGTGCGTGCTGACGTGCTGACGTGCTGCATTTACCGTCTACAGTCTACAGGACGGGCGTTCGCTTTCTAGCCGGCCGGCTCAAATGTTTGTTGTTTATCCTTCCACATGTAAGTGCAATTCTTTTTGATTTTAATAAAAGTGAAAGCAGGATTACGCTATGTCGCTTTCCTTCTTTCTTTGGTATACCTCCCCGGAGGTTTAGCCCTAGCCAGGGGTCACATCTCCACATAGAGTGGTAATTGGAAGAACAGCGTGCTTAATCCAAGCCAAAGTGGCGTGCCTCTCCCTGATGGTTCCACCCTGAAAGGCCCCGACCGGGTTAAGGTCGCAAGCTCTTCCAAGCTTGCCATTTGGTAAGCACGCATTTTTACTATCACAGTGGTGTGGTGAAGGACTCATTGATTTCCATTTATTCACGCTTCTTCTATTTACCATCCAAGATTGGTTTTTGAATAGGACGGTCCAGCTGTTTATGTAACTTATGAACTGGGAGCCTATCCCAATTTTTGGGCTTAATATTTTCACATTTTTTGTTCTGGTTTTATCATATAGAACTTTTTTATCACAGCGCTGCTCCTCTTGTATCTATCTGGCACGCTTGCTGGGAAGGTACTGTTTGAATGACAAGCGGCCAGAAAATTTAATCAGGGACTCATCAACGCAGACAACTTGACGGGGAGTAAACAAGTCTGCAAAACGTTGGTTGAAGTGGTTTATGAGGGGCCGAATTTTGTAGAGCCGATCGTATCCAGGGTCTCCACGAGGACGACAGAGTTCATTGTCGTTGAAGTGCATGAACCGCAAAATCTGCTCGTATCGTGCCCTGGTCATGGAGGCAGAGGACACGGGCATATGGTAAATTGGGTCAGTGGACCAAAATGACTGCAACTTACTCTTTTTATTTATGCCCATGTTGAGGGAAAGGCCCAGAAAGAGCTTAAATTCAGAAACCGTAATTGGTTTCCAATCTCTGGCAAGGGAGGACTGGGAAATAGTGGCGATGTGTTGACCAGCGTACAAATTGCTTTGGTCCACAATAGATACATAGAGATCTTCGGTGAAAAACAGCGAATAAAAATCCAGTGGCGTAAAATCAACTGTTTCCACCTGAATTCTGGGTTGGCCAGTGAATGGGGGAAGTACGGGTGCTGCAGAAGTGGTGGGTTCCCAATTCGGATTGGCGAATGCAGCAGGAAGGGCACTATGGGCACGACGGGCCTGTGTTCGTCTTCTTGGTGGCAGCAGGACACTACTTGTGCTTGCCACCTCGTCAGCTTGAACTGCACTTATGGGACTCGCCACGTCACCACGTGATACTGCAGTGCTGGATATACGACCAGGGTGTACTAGGCCGCTGGTGCTTGCCAGTTCACCAGAAGGAATATCGGCGCTAGTACTTCTCTGCTCCATACGAGGGACCTGCGATTCTTGCACTTCAAGGACAGAAGAAGAAGTTTGGGGTCTGGTACGCCTGACCTTAGCAGGGACCACAACTCTGTCGTCAGAGCTATCTGTCATGGAGCCGCTGTCCTCTACAGGATCGTATTCTGAGCCTGAATCTGACAGATGAGTGACTTCCTCTTCACTATCTGTCATGCTCAGAAACGTGTAGGCCTCTTCACTAGTGTACCTTCGATTTGCCATTTTGGGCTCTAAATTTAGGGGTACACTAGTGAGACTCACAGGCAAAAAAGCTCCTGACTGTTAGCGACTGTATCAAAACGCTACCAAAAAACTGTTAGCGATCGCAGGGATCAGGCCTGACTCTGCGAACGCTGCAGTTATGTGTGCTTAGTGTTTTGTAAGTGACAGTTATCGATCGATACTGCACTTGGGTGGGCTGGGCTGGGCCGAGGGGCAAAACACAGGTGCTAGCAGGTATCTGGGCTGATCCCGCTAACACTGCATTTTTGGGAACCCTAAACTGCTGGGGATGCTAGTATAGATCTGATCGGATCAGATATCGATCCGTTCAGATACTATAGCACTAAGGGAGGTGTATGCTGCGTGCGTGGGTGTTAGCGGTACTGGCGCTAACCTGACGCTGCCTGGGGCGACGCAGACCTTATCTGATCCTAAAAACGTAACTTATATCACTGCCGGGCAATTAGGGGATTAAACCTTTATAAGGTAATAAATGGCGGGTGCCCTAAAACTATAATAAACTGTAAAAAACAAACTAACTAACCAGCGTCACCCGTAACACTTATACGGTGATCGCTGGTGAAAGGGTTAACTAGGAGGCAATCAGGGGGTTAAAACCTTTAGTAGGTAGTATATGGGGGTCCCTGTCGCTATAAAACACTGACAGCGAACCTATATACTTACCTCAATATGGAAAGTGCAGCGCTGGACATGTGAAGAGAATTGTGAAATTAATAAACCAAATATTTAGAATGGTGAGAAAACTTTCAGAGTCAATATGTCAAAATAGTGACAAAATCACAATCTTACGTGATAATTATATAAAGTGCCTCCTAATGCGTGAACACATAAACTTATAAATATTTGGAAAAAATATGTAAAGAACCATATAAGTCCATAACAGTGTATTGGATGCAAAATATTCAATGCAGATTTCAGGGATCAATCTTCATTGTTCAGTGTTAGCCCACCACCGAATAAGTAGATTAAAGGCTTACCGGAAAGCCTGTGACCGCCCTTACTCAGGGGGGTCAGAACAAGCTTAGTAGGTATGGGTGAACCACCACAGGGATACTCCAAGGGACATCCATAGCCGCTGTCGGTCGGTTGGCTGCCTGGCAAGGAGTCCTGACGCATCGGTCCATCGGTGTCCCTTGGAGTATCCCTGTGGTGGTTCACCCATACCTACTAAGCTTGTTCTGACCCCCCTGAGTAAGGGCGGTCACAGGCTTTCCGGTAAGCCTTTAATCTACTTATTCGGTGGTGGGCTAACACTGAACAATGAAGATTGATCCCTGAAATCTGCATTGAATATTTTGCATCCAATACACTGTTATGGACTTATATGGTTCTTTACATATTTTTTTCAAATATTTATAAGTTTATGTGTTCACGCATTAGGAGGCACTTTATATAATTATCACGCAAGATTGTGATTTTGTCACTATTTTGACATATTTACTCTGAAAGTTTTCTTACCATTCTAAATATTTGGTTTATTAATTTCACAATTCACTTCACATGTCCAGCGCTGCACTTTCCATATTGTATTTTGTCTTTTGTGCCCTCATATTGGGGTTATAGTGCATAGCAGCAGGACTTTTTTCATTTTTTTCATTTACATCTATTTACAGTTTTTATGCACTTAGCGCATTTCTTTTTCTTTTTAACTTTTGTTCTATATACTTACCTCCCTAACTAGCGTCACCTGTGTCACTAATACAGCGATCAGAAAAACGATCGCTTAGCGTAACTGGTGACGGGGGCTGATCAAGGGGTTAACCTTTATTAGGGGGGGTCAGGGGGGTACCCTGGACCTAAAAGGGGGTACCCTAGACCTAAAGGGGGCTAACCCTAACTGCCCTAACACTTATAACTGTCACAAACTGACACCAATGCAAAAAAAAAAAACTGCTATTGGTGTCACTGTGACAGGGGGTGACTGGGGGGTGAAAAGTGTGCCTAGTGTGTTCTACTGAAAGTGTAGTGTTGACCGGCTCGAGGAGGGATGACATCACTTCCTCTCCCTCTGTTTACATTACAGAGGCAGAGGAAGGATTTTCATTCGCCGGGAGCGATCGGGAGGGGGTGGCCACGAATAGATGGCCTCCCCCTCACCTCTCATCGCCCGGGAACAAATGCCGACCACCTCTGGCACCGGGGGGGGTCCGATCGGACCCACGCCCGCGGGAAGGCAATCACGTACCAGGTACATGATTTTGCCTGCCCGTGCCATTCTTCTGACGGATATCAGAGTGAGGCGGTCGTCAAGTGGTTAAAGGTGCTTAGATCAAATAGTAAGTAAGGTAAAAAAATATATGTATACAAAATCTATCCATACAAAAGTTTATTTATTCAATTTAATACATGTTGACAAAAAAGTTAAAAGGTCTCTCAATATCCATATCTGAATTAACAAAGACAATGGAAGAAAAGCCACTTAGTAAATACCACTCGACATGTTTCGCTCTTTATGATCTTCATCAGGAGTTCTGGTAAACGTGGTATACTGAAAATGAGAGACAAAGATGAAAAATCGCATTCATGAATGTTAAAGTTATCAAAATCACATGGATAGAATAATTAATGCATACACAGATAGCAGATCTAGTCAAGAAATTACAAAGAGTATATTGTTGAGACAACAATTAATCATTAAAGAACACAGTAAATCTGGCTAAGCAGAAAAAATATATACATTTTATCAATGGGTGATTATAATGAAGATAGTCTTACCAGGCTGAATAATAAATTAAAGTAAAATTTTTTTTTATAAATTTGAATTTGATGAACGCGGTGAGTAGCATTCAGGATATAGGTAGGTCTCCCTTTCCTAGGCTCCCAATGATATTGATCACAGAGGGGCTGGGTATAAATAAATCCTTGCTGGAGAACTGGATAAAGGTAAAAAATGATGATTACAAAATGGTCTACAGGGCGCTCAAAGTTTAACACCCGAAAATAAACACAAATTACCTTATGTTGAATCAAAAGTTGTTTGCTAGAGGCTATCGAAACCTTGTTGCAAAATTGAGGCAGCAGCTTAAAATCTCCCTGGTGTGGAAACTTAATGCTGGCTGATTTAAACAAGTCAAAAATAAACGGTGTCTGGAAATAAATGCACATAAATGCAGCTGCAAAGAAAATGAAAAAAAAATAAAAATCTGTGTCAATAAGTGTACTATCCACATCAATGAATCGCTTTTGAGTCAAGCAAAATCAGTGTGTGGGAGCACTTACCTATATAGGGGTATGGGCATGCATGCAGTAGAGGGGAGAGAGAGACACAGCCTCCCCTTTCAGCGAGAGAGCCTCTGATAGAAAGTAGCGGCATCTTGCCGCATACTTATAGTCCCTCCATCCCGGCAGCGTCTGATGTCACCGCCGGGATGCGGACGTGCAGTGAGGAATTCCACAAGCAGGGACATAGATGGGGGCGGGAGTGAAGGTCTTGCGGCATGACGTAGAACACGTCGATACCCGTATCGCGCATGCGCCGAGGACCATGATGCTGACCGCGTCAGTGCCTACAGCGCACATGCGTCAGGAGAACAAGTAAACAATGGAGGTTTCAACCATGCCGAAAGGCCGGTATCGCCATTTTGGAAGAGGGAAAAAGAAAATAGGTGAAATATATGCTAGTCCCCCTGGGTCAGTGTCACCATTCTGGAAGAGAGAGAAGGGAGAAAGATGAAATATATGCTTATTCCCTATGTCAATAAAAACTAAAGTGGTATCATTTCCTAAGTCTTAATGTAATGTTATCAAATCTTAGATAAATAAACATGATCATAATAATAATAATACTGATAAAAAATGAATGAATGAATGAATAAGAGAATAAATAAATATATGGTATGTAAACATGAATGTAGACATACATAAAGAGGAAAACAGGCCCCATCTATTATAGTAACCCCTTGGGGAACTAACACCTCTAGGGCTCCCATAGGTGGGCGATTGATTACTCACACATCTGATGGGTGCCCCTGGCGTCCGTGTGAACCAAAGAAAAAGGAACCCAAGCAAGCGAGACCCATAAACCTATTGGGTGATCAATCAAAATCTTAGTAATAATAGATAATGATTGTATATAAGGATGTTCTACGTGCCCACTTATCAAAACATCACTCCGCGCCAAGGACCACATCACCAACAATATAAAGGCAACACCAATAAACTTATGTTCTAATAATCAGCAGCTACTTCAAAAAATAGATTACAGTTAAAAGCAATATGATATTTTTAAAAAATGCAGATATAAAGTCTTTCAATATTGCAGCAGCGCTTCATGCCCAGATCACCGGGACACTTTTTCATATATAGTCCTTTATATGGAACAGACAATACTTTGAGGATCCTTTGTGCTCTGTGAAATCAGGTATTTCTTCCACCAAGCATAACACCACGTGCAGAGAACCCCTAATGAAATTGCACTCACCAGAAATTCAGCAAGTATCAGCACAGTTCACAGTTCACTGTGTATGCAGCTATAGAAAAGTTCAACAGAGCTCTGTTGAACTTTTCTATAGCTGCATACACAGTGAACTGTTCACTTCACCAGAGAGTAGGGCAGCCGACTTTTTGGCCCCTTTGGGCAGCTACCGAGGGCAATGCTGACATCTGGTGGTCGTTGTGAGAATCGGTGCAGACCTATTAATACCATTTAAAGCTGATACTTGCTGAATTTCTGGTGAGTGCAATTTCATTAGGGGTTCTCTGCACGTGGTGTTATGCTTGGTGAAAGAAATACCTGATTTCACAGAGCACAAAGGATCCTCACCGTATTGTCTCTTCTATATAAAGGACTATATATGAAAATGTGTCCCGGTGATCTGGGCATGAAGTGCTGCTGCAATATTGAAAGACTTTATATCTGCATTTTTTAAAAATATATTGCTTTTAACTATAATAATAGATAATGAATCCAACAATGCCTGGAAAGAAAATCAATTCAAATATAGGGAAACATAAACATACATAACAATGCATATCTATATCATGTGTTAACAACAAAAAAGTCACGGTCTGTATGCATATATACAGAACATGTGTGTGTTTAATTGAAAAGAGAAAAAAGAAAAAGGGAGAAGGAATTTTATTTAAACAAATATCTATATGATTAGAGAAAAGATTTGAAGCTAAAGGCATCGTTGAGGCCAGGATGTTTTAAGGCTGATAAATCGTGTATCCAACGAGCCTCTCGTTGTAGAAGTAGCTTATCATAGTTCCCTCCTCTAATTCCAGGGGGAATATGCTCGAGAGCAAAAAAATGCATTTTACTGCTATCAAAGTTATGATGCAATCCTATATGTCGACTTATCGGAGTTTCCATTCTCTTCTTCTGTATCAGGGATACGTGGTCCCTGATTCGACAGAAGAAGGGACATTTGGTTTTGCCACTGTAGAACATTTGGCACTCACATATCATAATGTATACAATGCCGATGGATTGGCATGTTACAGAGAAAATAGGTTTGAAAAAACGACCATTGGGAAGCACAATGCCTCGTGCAGCATAGATGAATCTACTGAATTGACATTTTTGACAGGGCCTGCTACCTTTTCTCACTTCACCATGCATCTCAGTTAAAGTATCATAATGGCTATGTACCAAAGTATCTCTAAGAGATCGGGAACGCCTAAAGGTGATTTCAGGGTATGACTTGAGGTGTTTGGAGACTTTCTCATCTCCCATTAGGAGGTACCAATACTTTTTGATTATGTCTCGCACCTGTTGGTGTTGGCCCGAAAATCTGGTGATTATTCGAACACCTGGATTCTGTTTTTTGGATTTAGAGTTGTGTATAAGTGAAGCTCTGTTTTGATTTTTGGCTTTCCAATATGCCCTTTTTAAACATTTATTGCTGTAGCCTCGTTTTTGCAATCGAGATCGCAACAGCCTAGCTTCTTTTTCAAAGTCTGAATCTGCACTACAATTTTGTTTGACTCTTAAGTATTGCCCATAGGGTACATTCATTACAAGAGGAGCAGGGTGGGAGCTGGTAGCATGAAGCAAAGAATTGCCTGCAGATGGCTTTCGGTAAAGGGCAGTCCCTATGCTACCATCCTCGTTCACTATAATTTGAACATCCAGAAACGTTAATTGATGTTGACTGAGCTCAAAAGTAAAGTTTAAATTGTACCTGTTGGTCCTTAGGCTATCCAAAAAGAAATATCTATTGCACCATGTACTACAGAAAGTTCTCTAGGCCAGATAAGTCCTATGAGAAACAGTTATTGAGTCTCACTAACACTGAAGTGCTCTTAAAAAGCCTGGACTGTGATAAGGAAGGAAATAGCGTCGCTACTTGTCTCCTATCACAGCCTATTCTGCAAATATACAGGCAGGATACTGTACCTCGTGTTTCGGTCACCTGGAACCCCAAGGTATCATAGCATGAGCTAGGAGAACTTATCACGAACTGGGTACAAATGACGGATGAGAAACTAAAATCCTGAGGGATTCGGAGGTATAGGAAGCATAAGGGAGGAAAAGATGGATGGAGACTCGTGCAGGATTTACAGGTGGTCAATAGGGCTGTATTACCAAGGGCCCCGGTGGTCCCAGACCCGCATGTCCTCCTGAACGACCTCTACCCAGAGAACAAGGTATTTTCTGTCATCGATATCAGTAATGTTTCTTTTCCATTCCCTACACAAAGGCAGTCAGTTCTGGTTTGCATTATTGTACAAGGAAAAAGAAAAAGAAAAAAAAGTATACATACACTAGGTTATCCCAGGGATATTGTGAAAGTCCAACTATCTTCTCACGAGAAATGTCCAATTTGTCTCGGTTTGTACCTCCCAGTGGGAGCCAAATTCTCTTGTATGTGGATTACATTCTGGTAGCGGCTCCTTCGGAGCGATAATGTAAAATTGACACCTTGGCTCTGATGCATTTCCTCGCAGAACAAGGTCACAAGGTCAGCAAAGACAAATTACAACTGTGGAAAGAAAAGGTGAAATACCTGGGTTATATTTTATCTCAAGAAGGCAGACATTTGGATGAGAACCGAAAAGAGGCCATCCTTCAAGCCCCCAAACCACGTACCAAAAAAGAAACCATGTCATTTCTTGGCATGGCAAATTTCTGTAGAGCATGGATAGAAAATTATGCTACGGACGTGGCGCCTCTTTCTGATCTCATCTATGGTTCACTAATGTCTGCAAAAGATCCCATCCAGTGGAATGTGCAAGCAGAGGATGCATTTATGAAGGTAAAGCATCTCATTGTGGGTTCCTCTGTGCTTGGCCTTCCCAATTACAGTAAAACCTTTTATTAGACTGTAGATTGTAAGGAAGGGTATATGACTTCTGTTCTCACACAGGTTTATGGGGACAAGCACAAACCAATTGCATTCTATTCAACTAAATTAGATCCAGTGGCCCAGAGTTTGCCCCACTGTGTACAAGCTCTAGTAGCAGCCTTATTGGCCATACGGTCCTCTGCATTGATAATACTGTTCCACCCCCTGGTACTTAAGGTCCCACATGCCATTTCAGTAATCTTACTACAGGACAAAATCTCCTATTTATCTCCAGCCAGGCATCTATCATGTATGACTACTCTTGTGGGACAGCCGCACATTACAATCGAGAGGTGTACCACACTGAACCCAGCCACACTAATACCAACACCCAGTGATGGGGATCCACATGATTGTATAGCTCAAATTGATGAACGGGTACTCCCTAGGAAGGATCTCACTGATGTTCCCTTTCCAGATGCTGACATTACCTTTTTTGTTGATGGGTCTTGTAAAAAGGATGATAAAGTGGTAAATCAAACGGCTTACGCTATAGTAACTCATTACCAGGTCATTGAAGCCAGGACCCTTCCCAGTTCTTACTCTGCACAACAAGCTGAAATGATTGCCCTATCCAGGGCCTGTAGTCTAGGGGGGAAAAAAATATTTATACAGACAGCCAATACGCTTTCTCTACTATACACATATTTGCCCAGCAATGGAAAAATAGGGGTATGATCACGTCCACAGGTAAACCAATCTCACATAGAGAAAATGTACAAAAACCAGCACAAGTGGCTATTTGTAAATATACACCACACAGAAAGGGAACAGATCCAATTACTCTAGGGAACGCACTAGCAGACAAGACCGCAAAGGAAGCTGCTAAAGGACAGAAAATAACACACATATACAGTACTATACAGGTTCCCAAGAAAATGGTGAGGTACGGAAAGCTATTGATAAAACATGGTTATCAGAAATGCAGAAAACATCACCGGCAGGTGAAAAACAAAAGTGGTTATCTAAAGGGGCAATGCTGGTCAATGGTATATACACAAGTACAGAAGGTAAACCCATCTTATCTACATCATTTTTTAGCTATGCTGCATTATTGAGCCATGGGAAAGCCCATGTCTCAAAAGGAGGGATGCTACAGGTGATCAACAAGGTGTTCACAACATATGGGTTTACGAACTACTCTAGAAATGTTTGCCTCACATGTCCGCTTTGTAACAGATACCATGCCCAAGGTGCCCTAAGACCCTTAAGGGGGCATTTCCCACAACCCCCTTATCCCTTTCACACGATATGCATGTATTTTATTGAATTGAACAAATGTGAGAATAAAAAGTTCTGTCTGATTATTGTTGACATGTTTATAAAATGGGTGGAAGCTCTTCCTATGACACACCCAGATGGGCAGTCAGTAGCCAAAGTACTAATCAAAGAGGTGATTCCACGTCAAGGGTAGGGATGAGCCAAACACCCCCTGGTTCGGTTCGCACCAGAACCTGCGAACGGACCGAAAATTAGAACGAACGTTAGAACCCCATTGACGTCTATAGGACTCGAATGTTCGAAATCAAAAGTGCTCATTTTAAAGGCTAATTTGCATGGTATTGTCCTAAAAAGGGTTTGGGGACCCGGGTCCTACCCCAGGGGACATGTATCAATGCAAAAAAAACTTTTAAAAACGGCCGTTTTTTCGGGAGCAGTGATTTTAATGATGCTTAAAGTAAAAAAAAAAAAAGTGAAATATTCCTTTAAATATTGTACCTGGGGGGTGTCTATAGTATGCCTGTAAAGTGGCGCGTGTTTCCCGTGTTTAGAACAGTCCCTGCACCAAATGTCATTTTTAAAGGAAGAAATCTCATTTAAAACTGTTTGCGGGTTTAATGTAATGTCGGGTCCTGGCAATATGGATGAAAATCAGTGAGACAAACGGCATGGGTACCCCCCAGTCCATTACCAGGCCCTTTGGGTCTTGTATGGATATTAAGGGGAACCCCGCACCCAAATTAAAATAAGGAAAGGTGTGGGGCAACCAGGCCCTATATACTCTGAACAGCAGTATACAGGCGGTGCAAACAAGACAGGGACTGTAGGTTTGTTGTTAAGTAGAATCTGTCTGTAATTTGGAACGGGTACATTTTTAACGTGTTTAGCTCCAGCCAAAAAATCTTTTTTAAGCTTTTTGGAAAACATAGGGAAGGGTTATCACCCCTGTGACATTTGTTTTGCTATCTTTCCTCCTCTTCAGAAGATTTCACCTCACTTTTGTCCCAATGACAAATGTTTTTTGAAAATTTGGGTTTTTTTGTGGAACAAGGATTGGAAAGCATCAGTGGAAAGGAGAAATGTTTTTCCCATATTAACTCTTACAGGAGAGAATTTCCCTTCCTAGGGGTAGATTTCATCTCACTTCCTGTTGTCTCCGTCCGTTTGCAAGTAGGAGTCGTTTGTAAGTTAGATGTTTGAAAGTAGGGGCCTGCCCTATATACTCAGCAGAAATTTGGGCCTTAGGTGTTGTTGTGGCCACAACACTGTAAGCCCTCACAGGGCCCTGCTGTGAAATATTAGATCAAGAATTGTAATTACATGCCCCTGTTGAACAGGGGCAGAAAAACTGGGCCTTTGGTGGTGGTGGTGGTGGTGCTGGTGCCACAACCCTGTAAGTCCTCACTCGCTCTTGGTGAGTGCAGAAATGGGCCCTGCTGTGAAATATTAGATCAAGAATTGTAATTACATGCCCCTGTTGAACAAGGGCAGAAAAATTGGGCCTTTGGTGGTGGTGGTGGTGGTGCTGGTGCCACAACCCTGTAAGTCCTCACTCGCTCTTGGTGAGTGCAGAAATGGGCCCTGCTGTGAAATATTAGATCAAGAATTGTAATTACATGCCCCTGTTGAACAGGAGCTGAAAAATTAGGCCTTAGGCACTGGTGCTGGTGCCACAACACTGCAACCCCTCACAGACACTCTAGTTGGAACGCAGGAACGAGCCCTGCTGCAAAGTATTGCATCAAAAATTGTAATTACACGCCCCTGTTAAACAGGGGCTGAAAAATTGTGCCTTAGGCACTGGTGGTGGCGCCCAGAACCAAAAATGTTCTTACAAGCTATCAGCGTGAGGAGGAAGAGGATAATTACTCAGGGATAGTCACTCAGCATCAGCATAGGCAGTCTTTGAAGGGATCTGAGATTTAAAAAAAAATTATTGGGTTACATCAGCATCAGGTGCTTGGTAGCTGGTGGTGATCCAAGACTGATTCATTTTATGAAGGTCAGTCGATCGACTGAGTCGGTGAACAGACGCACCCTGTGATCGGTTACCACACCTCCAGCAGCACTGAATGTGCGTTCCGAAAGAACGCTGGATGCAGGACAGGCCAGTAGCTCAATTGCATACTGTGCAAGCTCTGGCCAGTGATCCATTCTCAAAACCCAGTAACCCAGAGGATTTTCGGTGGGAAAGGTGTCCAAATCTGATCTTGCCCCTAGGTATTCCTGCACCATGTAAAACAGACGCTGGCGATGGTTGCTGGAACCGATCATACCTTGGGGCTGCGGACCAAAAAATTGTCAGACGGCCACCTTCTCCACCGCTCCTTCTTTGACTGACCGAAGCCTCAGCAACACGTTGTCCAGAAACAGGAGTTTGTAACCTCCCAGTCTCTGGGAACGCGTTGCACAGACCTTTCTGCAAGGCCTCCCGAAGATGTTTCATCCTCTGCTCCCTCTGCGATGGCAAGATAAGGTCCACAACCTTACCCTTGTAACGTGGATCAAGGAGGGTTGCCAGCGAGTATTGGTCCTTCTCCTTGATACCACGAATACGAGGATCCTTATGCAGGCTTTGCAGGATCAGGGAGGCCATGCAGCGTAGGTTTGCTGAGGCATTCGGTCCGGAGTCCTCTGGGTCACTAAGGACGACATGGTCCGCAGCCACCTCCTCCCAGCCACGTACAAGTCCATGTGTTTCTTGGGACTGATCCCTTAAAGACTGCTGCTGATGCTGAGTGCCAGGCTCCACCTCCATACTGACACAATCTTCCTCCTCCTCCTCCTCCTCCTTCTCCTCCTCGTCCTCTTCCTGTGTGATCGGCGGGCACGCAGGAACACTGTCTGGATAAAGGGGGCCTTGAGAGCTAAGGAAGTCCTCCTCTTCCTGCCTCTGTTCTGCCTCAAGTGCCCTGTCCATTATTCCACCCAGCGTGTGCTCCAACAGGTGGACAAGGGGGACAGTGTCACTGATGCATGCACTGTCACTGCTCACCATCCCCGTGGCCTCCTCAAATGGTGACAGGACAGTGCATGCATCCCTGATCATGGCCCACTGGCGTGGGGAAAAAAAACCAAGCTCCCCTGACCCTGTCCTGGTGCCATAGTCGCACAGGTACTCATTGATGGCCCTCTGCTGCATGTGCAGCCGCTGCAGCATGGCCAACGTTGAGTTCCACCTGGTGGGCATGTCACAGATTAGGCGGTTCTTGTTCAGGTTAAACTCCCTTTGGAGGTCCGTCAGCCGAGCACTGGCATTATATGACCGGCGGAAATGCACACAGACTTTCCTGGCCTGCCTCAGGACATCCTGTAGGCCCGGGTACCTGCCCAAGAACCGCTGCACCACCAAGTTAAGGACGTGAGCCAAACAGGGCACATGGGTCATTTGTCCCTGTCGGAGGGCAGAGAGGAGGTTGGTGCCATTGTCGCAAACCACCATTCCTGCCTTAAGTTGGCGTGGCGTCAACCACCTCTGAACCTGCCCCTGCAGAGCTGACAGAACCTCTGCCCCAGTGTGGCTCCTGTCCCCCAAGCACACCAGCTCAAGCACCGCATGGCATCTTTTGGCCTGCGTACTTGCGTAGCCCCTTGAACGACTACGGAGCACCGCTGGTTCCGAGGACAAAGCACAGGAAGAGGCCATGGAGGAAGAAGAAGAGGAGGGGGTGGAGGAGAGAGGTGTGTCACAATCATTAGCATTTTGGAGGCGTGGTGGCGGAACAACCTCCAACACTACTGCACCTTGTCCTGCATCCTTCCCAGCTGCCAGCAGAGTCACCCAATGCGCCGTGAAACTTAGGTAACGTCCCTGTCCATGCCCGCTGGACCATGAGTCAGCGGTAATATGCACCTTACCGCTGACCGCCCTGTCCAGCGAGGCATGGACATTGCCTTCTACATGCTGGTAGAGAGCCGGAATCGCCTTCCGTGAGAAAAAGTGGCGTTTGGGTACCTGCCACTGAGGAACCGCACATTCCACAAACTCACTGAAGGGAGCAGAGTCTACCAACTGAAAAGGCAGCAGTTGAAGTGCTAGCAATTTTGCCAAGCTAGCATTCAACTGCTGGGCATGTGGATGGCTGGGAGCAAACTTCTTTCGGCGGTGCAGCAGCTGGGGCAGGGAAATTTGCCTGGTACAATCTGACGTCGGTGTACCAAAAGCAGATTGCCCACAAGTACTTGGCTGTGACACACCTAATTCTACACCTTCATTCCTCTCAGTGCAGGTCTCAGAGAGGACTGAAGGTCTAGTGGGGTTGGAAATCTCAGCTGATGAGGAGCAAGGAGAGGTCCTCTTTGTTCTTTGGTGTGGGTCTTTTAGATACGCTTGGCAACGAACTGCATGGCAGGTCAACATATGTCTGGTCAAGCATGTGGTACCCAAGCGGGAGATGTTTTGGCCACGCGAGATACGCGTAAGACATATGTTGCAAATAGCAGCGGTGCGATCTGATGCACTCGTCTCAAAAAAGGCCCACACCAAAGAACTTTTTGAATAACGCGCAGAGACTGCAGCGCCCTGCACATGTGGAGCTTTGGGGTGTGATGCAGTCAATGTGCTGCCCTTAGGCTGGCCCCTGGAGGGCATCCTGCCTCGTTGGTGATGTGCCACCTCCTCCTCCTCCTCCTCTCTCCTATCAGGCACCCACGTTGACTCAGTGACCTCATCATCCAATCCCTCCTCATCACTGGAGGCCTTATATCGTGTGGGGCGTGTACTAAATCCCCTGAGCCATAATTGGCCAAAGCCTCCTTGGCTTTGGCCAATTACGGCTCTCTGTTCAGGCGGCGCTGTGATTGGCCAAGCATGCGGGTCATAGTGCATGCTTGGCCAATCATCAGCCAGCAATGCACTGCGATGCCGCAGTGAATTATGGGCCGTGACGCGCCACACGAATTTGGCGCGAACGGCCCATATCGTTCGCAATTCGGCGAACGACCGAACAGCCGATGTTCGAGTCGAACATGGGTTCGACTCGTACACGAAGCTCATCCCTAGTCAAGGGATCCCCTCTTTGATTTACCGTGACAACGGCCCCCATTTTGTAAACCGAACAATACAACAAATTGGTAAATGGTACAATATTGACCTAGAAAAACCACTGTGTCTACCACCCACAATCTGCGGGCACAGTGGAGAGACACAATGGTACCTTAAAGAGTAAACTAAGAAAATTGATTGAGGAAACAGGAAAAATGGGTTCAGTGTTTGCCAATGGCATTGTTGAGCACAAGAATTACCCCTACTGCTAAAGGACTAACACCGTATGAAATGCTGTATGGTAAACCAACTAGCCACCATTCCTCTCCCTGAAGTGGAAACAGACTTGACTTGTATAATAAGAATGTTTTCAGAAAATATTACTGGGTCAGAATGTGTAAATGAGAAAATGAGCTACCCTAAGACTAAAATGCAGAGTATACCCCCATCAGTACAAGCATTACCAGGAAATTTTACTTGTTTCTCTAAAAATGACAGGAACGGTACAAATGTTGGCACCCTATCTCCTGAATACTGTACAACTACAATCCTTACTACAGACATTAATGGGCTGATTTACGAAGCGTTTGTGCCATGAGTTGCGGCGCACGCCGATGCGCAAATTACATTTTCGTATTTACAAAATATTTGTGCCGGTAACACAGCGCGATCCCCCATTTACTATTCTCTTCCCGGCGCACGGGAAGAGGCGATCGCTACGCCACTATAGACATGGCGCAAGGCATCTTTAACTTAAAATTTAAACAAGCTGGAAGTGCCAATATTATGGGGGTGATGTGAGGAAGTGTAGTACTAACTGCCCAAGTCACAAATATGCCCAAAATAGAATGAGAAAGTAACTTTTTCTGACAAGCCGGCTGCGCTGGCAAATACATTTAGAACTGCGGGAGGTGAATTTATGCACTGCGCATTCTCAAATGGCATTTGCGCTTGTTCAAATGCATTGGTTCAGTGCGCTGGCAAAATCTTAGTAAAAATCAAGCAACATAAATGCATTTGCATAAGTTGAACGGGCGCCCCTCTACACTTTTTTTTTTTTTAACGCTGGTTCACTTCACGGCTATAATAAAATGTCGGTCCGGCAATACAAATAAAAGTTCATTGATAAAAACAGCATTAAGAAAAAAAACAAAATTAAGAAAAAAAAATGCGTGGGGTTCCCCCGAAATTCAATACCAGGCCCTTCAGGTCTGGTATGGATATTAAGGGGAACCCCGCGCCAAAAAAAAAATCGCGTGGGGGTGCCCCTCAAAATCCATACCAGGCCCTTCAGGTCTGGTATGGATTTTATGGGGAACCCCGCGCCAAATTTTTTTTTTAAAATGGCGTGGGGTCCCCCTAAAAATCCATACCAGACCCTTATCCTAGCATGCAACCTGGCAGGCCGCAGGAAAAGAGGGGGGGTTGAGAGAGCGCCCCCCCCTTCTGAATCATACCAGGCCACATGCCCTCAACATTGGGAGGGTGCTTTGGGGTAGCTCGTGTGAAAGGGGCCTAACTCTATAAAAAAAGAGTTGCTCCCCTCAGTCAGTATTCTTGTAACTAGATCTCATAACGTTAAGGATTATTGAAGGGAGGGTGTATGCTGCCATGGGAAGGCACCAGGAAAGGAAAATTACGGAAAGGTAAGTATTCAATTTTCCATTTTCCTGGTGCCTCCATGGCAGCATACCAATGGTAAATAACTTGCTTACAGGGAGGGTACTGCAATAAAGAAATTTAATAAGAAAAACTACAGTACAGTTGACTGCAAGGTCCTTTCCCCAAACTCTCGGGAAGTAAGGACTGCTGGGTCTACACTATAGTGGTACATGAACGTGCTGAAGGATGACCAGCTGGCCGCTCGGCAAATTGTCTCAGGGGAGACCCGTGCCAAAGCTGCCCAGGAGGAGGCTATTCCACGGGTTGAGTGCGCATTGACCGCATCTGGAACTGGAAGACCACTAGCCCGATATGCTCTTTGGATTAACCTTACAATCCAGCTTGCCAAGGTCATCTTGGATGCCGCCATTCCCTTCCTGGCACCTTTTGGGATGACAAATAGCCACTGATCCTTCCTGAACTGCTGCGTCAAACTTAGGTAGTGACTTAGGGATCTGGCTATATCCAACTCATGCAGTTTTGAGGAGGCTGGATCCTCCCCGAATGCTGGAAGAACCCACTCTTGGTTCAGATGGAAGACTGAAGGTACTTTAGGAATGAACTGATGAATAGGCTGCAACACCACCCTGTCTGGGAAGAAGGTAATGTAGGGTTCTTGAAACCCTAATGCTTGGATCTCTGATACCCTGTGACCTGAAGTGATGGCGACTAGAAAGACTGCCTTCAGAGAAATATCCTCCAAGGTGCATTCTTCTGTGGGAGCAAACAGAGGTTTTGAAAGGACAGTAAGCACGATAGTCAAATCCCATTTGGGGTATAGCGTCTTTCTGGGAGGTCTCAATCTTAGAACTGCTTTTAGAAAACGTTCCACAAGAGGCTCTAGTGCCCACCGGGTATCTGTTAGAGCTGAAAGGGCTGAAACCTGGACCTTAAGCGTGTTGAGGCCTAAACCTAAGTCCAATCCACTCTGTAAAAAGAGGAGCATGTTCTGGATTCCGGGGTTTAGAGGATCGAAATGGTTAGTCTCTGCCAATTCCGTAAACTTTCTCCAAACTCTATAGTATGTGGAATTCGTAGATGCTTTTCTGGCCTGCAGTAGTGTTTGAATGACATTATGCGAACACCCTAACTTGCCCAACCTTCCAGTCCATGGGAGGGGGCCAAGGGGACAGTGAAGCAGAAGGTTGGATGGCTTTGTCCACCACCAAAGGCTGGATTTCATTGCAGGCGTAATTGATATCCTCTGATCTAGGCGATTTTTCCTCCACTGTGATAGAAAGTCCACCTGAAAAGTCCGTAGATGCCATCTGGCCCATTTCACCATGTGTATGCATGAAGAGAGGGAACCGAGCAAGCTCAGACAGTCTGACACTGACATGGAATGGCTCGCTAGTGCCCTTTTCACCTTCCCTTTCAATGAAGGGATCTTTTCTGACGGGAGTGAGACTGCTCTTCCTGGAGTGTTGAAGAATGCTCCTAGGTAAGTTATCTCCTGTGTGGGCGTAAGTTGACTTTTGGTGTAGTTGATTAGCCAAACAAACTTTATCAGTGTGTCTAGAACCAATTGTACATGTATCACCAAGGTCTGTCTGTGCTGGGATAGAATTAGAATATCGTCCAAATAGTGTAGTTCTCGAAGAGGAGCTAAGATCGCTACTAGCACTTTGGTGAAGGTTCTGGGTGCTGTTGAAATCCCGAAGGGAAGGCATTGGAATTGAAGATGTAAGTCACTTATTCTGAACCGAAGAAAAGGCTGAAACTGAGGGTGGATAGGTATATGAAGATACGCATCCTGAAGGTCTATGGACCTCATCCAATCTCCTGGCTGAAGGGATAGAATGACCGTGTTTAAAGACTCCATCTTGAAATGTTCCACACGGATATGCCTGTTCAGTCTCTTCAGGTCTAGCACCGGCCTCCAACCCCCCGATTTTTTGGGGACCAAGAAGACCGGGGAATAGAAGCCTAAGTGTTTCTCCGAATCTGGAACTGGTACCACTGCCTGCTGGAGAACCAGCATTTTGACATATTGCAGAAGGGCCTCCTTCTTTTCTCTGGAGGTTGGAATCTTGGTGGGTTGAAAGGAATAGAGGGGGGGGCTGCATTTTGAATTTCCAGAAATGGCCTTGACGGACCGTGGACACTGCCCACTGGTCTACGCATTCTTCCACCCAAACTTGGGGTGGTGGGAGCAGAGCTGAGCCCTTCCTGTGCCGAGGGGAAGTGATGTCACCATCCCAGGCACTGAAAGAGGCAGACTACGAGGGACCCCCTAGCAACAGGCATTTAGAGGTGAGTAAAAAAAAAATTTCCAATTTTTTTTTTTTTTTTTTTTAGGCACATTCATGTATTTATTTATTTTTTTTGGGGTGGAACACCACTTTTACTAGGCTGAATGGCATGTCTCTCATGGCAGTGTCTCTCAACTCCAGTCCTCAAGGCGCCCCAACAGGTCATGTTTTGAGGCTTCCCATTATTTTGCACAGGTTTTGTGCAAAATATTTTTTATTTTTGTTTCATCTGAGGGAAATCCTGAAACCATGACCTGTTGGGGCGCCTTGAGGACTGGAGTTGAGAAACACCGTCTTAGACAAATCCCTTTTTTTTTTTTTTTTTTAGTTTTAAGTTACTTTCCTGGTAGCACATGCATGGATTGTGCATATGCTGCCATGGATAGTGACCAGGAAAGTAACATTTCAGAGTGGTAAGTATTCAATTTTCTTTTTGAGCAGTGGTTTTCAGCCTCAGTCCTCAAGTACCCCCCAACAGGACATGTTTAGGAAATTTTATCTTATCTAAAATAGCTGTCCAAAATACAAAGCCATTTATTTTGATTTAAAGCACCTGTGCAAGATGAAGGAAAACCTGCAAACATGGCCTGTTGGGGGATACTTGAGGACAGGGTTGAGAAGGACTGATTTAGACCACTGAACTAAAATCAAGCTGAAGACAATCCTATTCTAATTGTGGACATTTGAGGGAAATCAAGATTTTTATTTATTTTTTTTTATGGTTGGGCTTTGTGTCCCTCTTCTTAAAATTGGCGTTGCTTCCTGTCACATAGCCAAACAGGAAGTGAGAGTAAAACCCTAACAATATTTTTCCTTGGGGAGACCCAGGTCAATCTAACTAGTGCCCCCACTATGCAAATTGCACTCTAGCACTTTGTTGTGTACACCCCAAATTATTAGGTATTTTGGGGTTTATTAAAGGCAAATCATTTCTGCAATACAAGTGTAGTTGATGAAAATCTGAGGGGTAGTACTGGTGATTTTATCATCCAAGCATGTAGAGGCAAAGATGCTGTTTTTTTTCTTTTCCTTGCATGTCCCCCTCGGATCTCCAGCTACTGCACTTCTAAGTGCACTTTTAGTACAAAGCGGATTTACCTTTCAGTAAATAAACCCCAAGATACATAATAATTTGGGATGTACATGGCAAAATGCTAGAGTGCAATTTCCCGAATGGGGAAACTATTTAGATTGACCTGTGTGTCCCCAAGGACATACATTGGTAGGGTTTTACCCTCACTTCCTGTTTGGCTATGTGACAGAAAGTGAATAATTTTGAATGAGAAATTGGCAAAATTTGAGGTGTCTTCACCCTATCAGGGGTGTCAAAAACGGACAAAACTTCTAATCCCTCTGCAATCTATCCCCAAGCAAAAATAAGAAAGGATTTTAATGAGTTTAACTTTGCAAAGACACATTCCTAAGTTCAATTGTGATGCATGTTAATGGCCCATTTAGTCCTTTAATAGAAAGTCATCAGTTGCCTTTGACTGTAAACATTATTTTTCGCCAGTCCTAGAAATCTGTATCTGTTTTTCTATTAACCACTTGGTGTCTGTGCTATAGCCAAACGACGGCCACAGTGTGGACCTGAATTTCTGGGAAGGCTGTCATAGGACGGGCTCCCCGTGTGCTTCCTGCAGGGCACACTGAGTCACCGAGACTCAGGTGATTAGCTGTCAGCCAATGACGGCTGATCACATGATGTAAACTAAAGCTTGGTAATTGTTTATTTTTTCTCCTCACGCTGACAGCATTAGGATAAAAATAAAAGCTGATCACCGGCTTAGGTGCAAGGGACATTGGTCACAAAGAGGCAATTCTGCCTCATCTGTGCCCACCAGTACCACCTGCCAGTGCCACCTATCAATGCCCACCAGTGGTCCCAAGCAGTGCTGCCTATCAGTGTAACCAATCAGTGCCGCCTCATCAGCGTACATCAATGAAGGAAAAAAATTACCTGTTTGCAAAATTTAATATCAAAATATCCAAAAATATACAAAATTATTTATAAAAATCTGTGTTTTCTTTTTCTTTTTTTTTTTGAACAAAAGATAAAAACCACAGAGGTGATCAAATACCACCAAAAGAATGCTCTATTTGTGGGAACTTTAAAAAAAAAAACAAAAAAAAAAACATTTGGCTAAGTATGACCGTGCAATTGTCATTCAAAGTGCATCAGCGCTGAAAATTGGTCTGCACAGCAGGGGGGTTTAAGTGCCCAGTAAGTAAGTGGTTAATTTCCATGCCAAATATGGATTTCTGTAATAAAGATGTGTGCCCGCTGTGTATACGGCATGGGCATAAGCAAGTCGCACACATATGAACGGTACTCATTGTAAATCATGGGGTACAACTTGTGATGCAACTTTTCAGTCCCAAGTGGCCTTAGACTCGTTTTCCATTACTGCGAGTTGTTGTGCAACTTGACACATGTGAAGTCGCAGGACAAGTCAAAACACATGTATTTCAATGTTCCCCAGTTCTAATTGGTGCAACTCCAAAAAAAAGTTCTTGCACTACTTTGTTCCAACTTCCGTGCGACTTTTTCTCAGATGTTTTGAACTAGTCGCATGACATGGCATTAAGGCTCGGTTTCCACTATTGCAAGCCCAAAGTTGCGTTTTTTTTGCCGCCAGTTTCCTGCAACTTTTTGCCGAAACTTGAAGCAATGCCTGTGTATTTTTCAGGTCTATGGACCTCAAGTCGCATCAAAGTGGGACCAAAGTAGTGCAGGGACTACTTTGAAGTTGCTGCGACTTGAAGTCGCACACATATGAACGGTACTCATTGTAAATCATGGGGTAGAACTTGTGATACAACTTTTCAGTCCCTAGTGGCATGACAAGTCGCAATAGTGGAAAACAAGCCAAAAAAGCACATTGTAAATCACGCAACTTTGGGGTTGAAATAGTGGAAACAGAGCATTAGGCTAAAGCGGTAATAGGAAGATGCACTGTAAGAATTACTTCTAATTGTAGAAAATCAAACAGGCTCTTGCACTGAATCTAATTTATGGAATCTAACTGATTGGCCAGTGTATGGTGACCTTTAAAGATATGAAAACTTGAATTTCTGGTGTTTAAGCCTCATACACACGATGGGACTTTGTACAAACTTTCCCATTAATTTTTGTACAAAGGGCATTGGCCTTAGGGTTCTTTCACACGGACGTGTCCGTAGCCCGCTCTGCTCAGCGGGGGATCACTCCGTCGATCCCCGCTGAGCAAGCAGATGACAGGTCTGTCTCTGCACACTGTGCAGGGACGGACCTGTCAGAGTGCCGCTCTCCTCTATGGGGGATCGGATGATGACGTACAGTAGAGTCCGTTGTCACCCGATCCGATGCGCAGACAGATGGAAAAATAGGTTTTTCCTCTGTTACACTTTTTCGGATTGGAGTGGGTTGGATGTCAGCGGACATGTCACCACTGGCATCCGACCCACGGTCCGTCCATGTGAAAGGGGCCTTAGGCCCCTTTCACACTGGGGTGGTGCGGGCGGCAGCGGTAAAACGGCGCTATTTTTAGTGCCGCTTTACCGGCGGTATTTGGTCGCTATCTGATTTAACCCCCGCTAGCAGCCGAAAAGAAGTTAAATCCGCCCGCAAAATGCCGCTCATATAGCCGCGCTGTCCCATTGATTTCAATGGGCAGGAGCGGTTTGTACACCACTCCTTCACCGCTCCAAAGGTGCTGCTAGCAGGACTTTTTTTAGGCCGCTTTCACACTGGGGTGTTTTTAGGCGCTACAGCGCTAAAAATAGCGCCTGAAAAACGCCCTAAAGAAGCGGCTCCATTCACTCCAGTGAGGGCTTTCACACTGGAGCGGTGCGCTGGCAGGGCATCACAAAAAGTCCTGCCAGCAGCTTCTTTGGAGCGGTGAACTCACCGCTCCTCCACCGCTGCTCCCCATTGAAATCAATGGGGCAGCGCTGTGATACGGCCGGCAAAACGCCGCTCCAGCGACGTTTTGTGGGCGGATTTAACCCCTCTTCAGCCGCTAGCAGGGGGTTAAAACCGCCCCACTAGCAGCCTAATACCGCCGCTAAAATGATGGTAAAGCGGCGCTAAAAATAGCGCCGCTTTACCGCAGCCCCCCCACCACCCCAGTGTGAAAGGAGCCTTACCGTCCTGCTAGCGCACCGCTCCAGTGTGAAAGCCCTCTGGCTTTCACACTGGAGTGAATGGAGCCACTTCTTTAGGGCGTTTTTCAGGCGCTATTTTTAGCGATATAGCGCCTGAAAAACACCCCAGTGTGAAAGGGGCCTTAGGCCCCTTTCAAACGGACGGATAGAATTGTGCTTTTAGCTGCGTTTTCTACCGCAGCTAAACGCACACAATGCTTTCCTATGGCCCGAATAACGCCGCTAAAATGACGGTAAAGCGGCGGTAAAAATAGCGCCGCTTTACCGCAGACGCCCCCACCACCCCAGTGTGAAAGTGGCCTTACCATCCTGCTAGAGCACCGCTCCAGTGTGAAAGCCCTCGGGCTTTCACACTGGAGTGAATGGAGCAACTTCTTTAGGGCATTTTTCAGGCGCTATTTTTAGCGATATAGCGCCTGAAAAACGCCCCAGTGTGAAAGGGGCCTTAGGCCCCTTTCAAACGGACGGATAGAATTGTGCCTTTAGCTGCGTTTTCTACCACAGCTAAACGCACACAATGCTTTCCTATGGCCCCATTAACACACTGCGTTTAGCTGCGTTTTGATTACATGCGGTTTGGTGCGGATAGAAAAAATAGAATTGACTGCGTCCAGTAGCGATTTAGCGCAGCTATCCGCACAGGTACCGCAGTGCACTGGAAATGTTTTTTCCTTTCCCAATGATCCGACTTGGATCCCCGCCAATGCCAGGCACTGTGGTATGAATCTTGAGGGAGAACTCCACGCCAAATTTTACATAAAAAAACGGCATGGGTTCCCCTCCAAGAGCATACCAGGCCCTTCGGTCTGGTATGGATTTTAAGGGGAACCCCCTACGCCGAAAAAACGGCGTGGGGGTCCCCCCAAAATCCGTACCAGACTCTTATCCGAGAACGCAGCCCGGCCAGTCAGGAAAGGGGGTGGGGACGAGGGAGCGCCCCTTCCTCCTGAACCGTACCAGGCAGCATGCCCTCAACATGGGGGATGGGTGCTTTGGGAAGGGGGGGCGCCTTGCGGCCCCCCCTATCCCAAAGCACCTTGTCCCCATGTTGATGAGGACAAGGGCCTTTTCCCGACAACCCTGACCGTTGGTTGTCGGGGTCTGCGGGCGGGGGGCTTATCAGAATCCAGGAGCCCCCTTTAATAAGATGGCCACCAGATCCCGCCCCCCCCCTTATGTGAATGAGTATGGGGTACATTTTACCCTTACCCATTCACCTGGGAAAAAAAGTGTCAAGAAAAAAACACACTAGACAGGTTTTTAAAGTAATTTATCCCGCTGTCCGGTTCTTCTGTCGCTGTCCAGTTCTTTTCTATTCTCTGGTGTCTTCTGCCGGACTCCCCCGCTATCTTCTTCCAGCTCTTTTGCTAGCGGTGGCCCGGTCTTCTCCCGCTGTCTGATTCTTCTGTCGCTGTCCGGTTCTTTTCTGCTCTCCGGTATCTTCTGCCGGACTCCCACGCTATCTTCTTCCAGCTCTTTTGCTAGCGGTGGCCCGGTCTTCTCCCGCTGTCCGGTTCTTCTGTCGCTGTCCGGTTCTTTTCCGCTTTCTGGTATCTTCTGCCGGACTCTTCTCTTCTTCCGATGTTGACACGCCACTCTCTCCCGCTGTATTGCCATCTGTGAGATGTGCGCCGACTTATATAGGCATGGGGCGTGGTCGCCACCCCTTATGACGGCACAGTCCCATCATGCCCCGGGGCATGATGCGGGGGAGTCCGGCAGAAGATACCGGAGAACTGGTGCAGCACATTCATCTTAGTAAATGACCCCCTGTGTGTCTCTCTCACAGACAAGCACATGGAATACACTGGGGGTCATTTACAATAGCGCCAAAAAATTCTCCTGCAGTACCAAAAAAAAAACTCTCAAAAAAGGCCAGAAAGACTTCAACTCTCAGAAAGTCAGCGCTAATGCAAATGGAAAGCAGCGCTATTGCGGCAATAATGTCTGTCAGATCACATATGCTGGAATAGTGGAAGTCAATGGGGCTCGAACCTGCAAAATCCAAAGTTCTCAATGAAGGTTTATATGCAAGTTCTTTGCCATAAAATGTGTTTGGAGACCCAGGTCCTGCCCCATGGCACATGGATCAATGCCAATTTTTTTTTTTTAAACGGCCGTTTTTTCGGGAGCAGTGATTTTATTAATGCTTTGAGTGAAACAATAAAAGTGTAATATTCCTTTAAATTTCATACCTGGGGGGGTGTCTATAGTATGCCTGTAAAGGGGCGCATGTTTCCCGTGTTTAGAACAGTCTGACAGGAAAATGACATTTCAAAGGAAAAAAAGTCATTTAAAACTACTCGCGGCTATTAATGAATTGCCGGTCCGACAATACACATAAAAGTTCATTGATAAAAACGGCATGGGAATTCCCTACAGGGGAACCCCGAACCAAAATTAAAAAAAGAAAATGACGTGGGGGCTCCCCCTAAATTCCATACCAGGCCCTTCAGGTCTGGTATGAATATTAAGGGGAACCCGGCCAAAATTTTTAAAAAAAAATGGCGTGGGGTCCCCCTCAAAATCTATACCAGACCCTTCAGATCTGGTATGGATTTTAAGGGGAACCCCGCTCCAAAATAAAAAAAAATGGCGTGGGGTCCCCCCAAAAATCCATACCAGACCCTTATCCAAGCACGCAACCTGGCAGGCCGCAGGAAAAGAGGGGGGTACGGGAGAGCGCCCCCCTCCTCCTGAACCGTACCAGGCCACATGCCCTCAACATTGGGAGGGTGCTTTTGGGGAAGCCCCCCAAAACACCTTGTCCCCATGTTGATGGGGACAAGGGCCTCATCCCCACAACCCTTGCCCGGTGGTTGTTGGGGTCTGCGGGCGGGGGGCTTATTGGAATCTGGAAGCCCCCTTTAACAAGGGGACCCCCAGATCCCGGCCCTCCCCCCTGTGTGAAATGGTAAGTGGGTACAAAAGTACCCCTACCATTTCACAAAAAAAGTGTCCAAAATGTTAAAAATGACAAGAGATAGTTTTTGACAATTCCTTTATTTAAATGATTCTTCTTTCTTCTAACTTCTATCTTCTTTCTTCTATCTTCTATCTTCCTTCAGTTTTTCCTCCATCTTCTTCTGGTTCTTCTGGTTCTTCCTCCGGTGTTCTCGTCCGGAATCTTCTTCCGCTGCGTCTTCTTCCCTTCTTCTCCTCGGGCCGCTCCGCATCCATGATGGCATGGTGGGAGGCTCCCGTTGTGTGACGCTTCTCATCTTCTGATGGTTCTTAAATAACAGAGGGCAGGGCCACCCGGTGACCCCGCCCCCCTCTGACACACGGGGACTTCCCTGTGGCATTCCCCATGACATCAGAGGGGGGGGCGGTGTCACCGGGTGGCCCCGCCCTCCATTATTTAAGAACCGCCAGAAGAGGAGAAGCGTCAAACAGCAGGAGCCTCCCACCATGCCATCATGGATGCGGAGCGGCCTGAGGAGAAGAAGGGAAGAAGACGCCGTGGAAAAAGATGCCGGACGAGAACACCGGAGGAAGAACCAGAAGAACCAGAAGAAGAAGAAGATGGAGGAAGAAACCGAAGGAAGATAGAAGAAAGAAGATAGAAGAAAGAAGAAGCATTTAAATAAAGGAATTGTCAAAAACTGTCTCTTGTCATTTTTAACATTTTTGACACTTTTTTTGTGAAATGGTAGGGGTACCATTTCACACAGGGGGAGGGCCGGGATCTGGGGGTCCCCTTGTTAAAGGGGGCTTCCAGATTCTGATAAGCCCCCCGCCCGCAGACCCCCACAACCACCGGGCAAGGGTTGTGGGGATGAGGCCCTTGTCCCCATCAATATGGGGACAAGGTGTTTTGGGGGGCTACCCTAAAGCACCCTCCCAATGTTGAGGGCATGTGGCCTGGTACAGTTCAGGAGGGGGGGGCGCTCTCTCGTCCCCCTCTTTTCCTGCGTCCTGCTAGGTTGCGTGCTCAGATAAGGGTCTGGTATGGATTTTTGGGGGGACCCCATGCCATTTTTTTTTTTTGGCGCGGGGTTCCCCTTAATATCCATACCAGACCTGAAGGGCCTGGTATGGAATTTAGGGGGACCCCCACACCATTTTTTTTTAAATTTTGGTTCAGAGTTCCCCTGTGGGGAATTCCCATGCCGTTTTTATCAATGAACTTTTATGTGTATTGTCGGACCGGCAATTCATTAATAGCCTCGAGTAGTTTTAAATTACTTTTTTACTTTGAAATGTCATTTTGCTGTCAGACTGTTCTAAACAGGGGAAACATGAGCCCCTTTACAGGCATACTATAGACACCCCCCAGGTACGAAATTTAAAGGAATTTTATTTTTATTAGTTACACTTTTATTAGTTCACTTTAAGCATTATTAAAATCACTGCTCCCAAATAACAGCCATTTTTAAAACTTTTTTGCATTCATACATGTCCCCTGGGGCAGGACCCGGGTCCCCAAACACTTTTTATGACAATAACTTGCATATTAACCTTTAAAATTAGCACTTTTGATTATTCATGTTCGTGTCCCATAGACTTTAACAGTGTTCGCACAAATTTTTTGTCTGTTCGCATGTTCTGCTGCGAACTGAACAGGGGGGATGTTCGGCTCATCCCTAGTTAATATTGAGAACCATGGGGTACAACTTGTCAGCAACTCGGAGGTCCAAAGTCGCCCAACTGTGAAACAAGTCATATATATTTTAATAGAAAGTAGCTCTCATTTATACTTTCATTTACATCAGCAGAACAAATGCAGGAAGTGATGTGTGCACATGGGCCAGAAGGAAAGGTGTGGGGATGCCAAACAAATCAATGAACCCCACCCACACCAAATCTAACTACCACATCCACCCCACATTGATTAAGCACAAGGACATATCATACCCTTATCCGTAAAATGAGCAGCACCTCCTCTTTGCTAAAGAGGGACCTCGCCATGTCCACCTAGATGGAGATCTTGACCAGCACATGGACTTCTGGGTGATTACAATGACTTTTTTCTGGGTCAGAAGGCAAAGCCACACTCTTTTGATCGCTGCTGCGAATATTTAATCGCAACCACTATTAGAATTTTATTATTTTTGTTTGTTTGCAGATATGCAAATTTGTATTTCTGCTTATGATATTTAAAGGCGTTCAATAAGAAATGGTGTCCCTGGGTTAGCAGCAGGTGAATGACAAAAACAAAAGGCCCAGTTTGAGCCCTGGTTCACACTGACAGAGGGAGGAAATCGTTCAGCTGAAATCACACAATTTCATTCCCGCATGTCAGTCCCGACTGCAGGGGGAAATTCAGAGACATCAGTGCAGGTTTCTGCACTGATATCAATACAAATTGCACCCCAAAGTCGCACCAATTAAAACACTGCAATTGCCACTGCTTTGACATGTCAAATCGCACCAATGTGAACTAAAGCTGACACATAAAACACTGCCTATGCACCAGCTGAATTCATTACCTGCAATTCTCCACATCTGTTTGTAGATAGATAGATAGATAAAGATTCCACCTTTATCATTAACTTGCAGGTGTGCAGAAGCCTAGGTTTACATTGGAGCGATTTGTCATGCGATTTGAGAGATCAAATCACATGACTATTGGCAGCAATGGCACTGTTCCAATTGATGCCACTTTTTTTGTGGCGCCGCACCAATTTGCTAAAGTAGTTCCTGCACTACTTTTGCCGATTTCAGGTGCGACTTCAATAAACATTTGTGTATGAAGCCACACGGATGTCTATCAAGTCGCACCTGAAATCACGCTGACCTTGCTACTTTGAAATCGTGCTACTTCAAGTGAAGTAGCACGATTTCAAAGTAGCATCAATGTGAACCAGGGCAAAGAGATTAGCTTTTTGGTGCACAAATACATATTGAAATAAAATATAAGAGATATTGCAAAACCACCACCCACAAAAACTAAAGAGAAAGAAAAGTAGAAGCAAAAAAACCACAACAAAGCTCAATAATGTACTTTTATTTTACCAGCAGAAAAACAAAACAAATTTACATTCATTTACTAGCTTCAAAAAAATTTGGACAGGATATATGGTGCTACATTTAGCAATGGGATTTTAAGGGCCCTGCTCATAGGAGCTTACAATCTAAAATTTGACAAAACCTTAGAGTGGACACAGCTTTAATTTCAGTGTATAACGGGCAACACATCACATTTTTATCTGCAAGATTATAGAAACATACGCAACAGTCATTCTTACAAAGCATTCCAACATAATATTAAAAGACTTATTCAAAACACCCACCACCAGCCCACAATCCACACATACATACATTGGTGACCATGTTCTGCTGGAAGCTGCATTTCGGTGTACACGATTAAACCAGATCAAAAAGAGTAGGTCAGCAGATGCTTCCAAATGATGTTTGCATGATCAGACAGGAACAATACACACACAACATTGACAGCATGGCCACATAAACCCACTTTTGATTTAAACAATGCACAAGAATTTCATCAAATCTCCCAATAACATTCCTTCTCCCCCACAAATCACAGCAAAAAACCTGACCTTCTCAGGCCAAACAAACCCCCCTACTGCAGGCCTTTATATTAGAAAGGTTGTATTGTTAGCACACTGACACACCCAATAGAAGTACACGCCCACCAGTATCTTTCAATCTATCTCTTCATGTATGTCTAAAGTGATTGCACCTGATGAGCAGGAACACATACTAGTATTCGCAACTGTGTTAGCTCTTGGCTATGTGCATCAAATCTCCAACTACAGGCCAAAGATCAAAGTCCATTTGCCTCCACATAAACAAAGCAACAGTTTTCTAAGCATATGTACCTGTGCAGTGTAAACACTAAAATTTGAAATGTCCAAGTCCGTGGGCATGATTAGTGCTAATAAACATTAACATCAGTCCCTTGCTGCAATGAGCTTCCAGTCTAAAGTCCAAAATTAATTTTCTTACATTAGAACCAAAATTTCGACAGGAGACAAATAAAATGCCAGCATGTCTTTCGATTGTGGTGAGAAACCTACACAGGGAGAACATATAAACTTCAACACAAGGATTAGCATGTTGGGGAATTGAACCAACATCCCAGGTGCTGCTAGACAGAACTACTACCCACTTAGCCACCAGGCAGCCTCACACATGTCCTCTGCATCTCTGTGGTGTGAACCAGCCCTAAGTCCATAGCCATGCTCAGTGTCACAAGCAATATACAATATATTGGCCTAAGTATTGGGACGCCTGCCTTTAAACGCACATGAACTGTAATGGCATCCCAGTATTAGTATTGGGTTCAAAACTCATTTGGCCCACCCTTTGCAGCTATAACAGCTTCAACTCTTCTTGTCCACAAGGTTTAGGAGTGTGTCTATGGGAATGTTTGACCATTCTTCCAAGTGCATTTGTGAGGTCAGGCACTGATGTTGGACAAGAAGGCCTGACCTACAGTCTCCTCTCTAATTTATCCCCAAGGTGTTCTGTTGTGTTGAGGTCAGGACTCTGTCCAGGCCAGTCAAATTTCTCCACCCCAAACTCCCTCATCCATGTCTTTATGGACCTTGCTTTGTGCACTGGTCCAAATCATTTGGTGGAGGGGGGATTATGATGTGGGGTTGTTTTTCAGGGGTTGGGCTTGGCCTCTTAGTTCCAGCTAAGGGAACTCTTAAGGCGTCAGCATACCAAGACATTTTGGACAATTTCATGCTCCCAACTTTGTGGGAACAGTTTGGGGAAAGCCCCTTCCTGTTCCAACATGACTGCACACCAGTGCACAAAGCAAGGTCCATAAAGACATGGATGAGCAAGTTTGGGGTGGAGAAACTTGACTGGCCTGCACAGAGTCCTGGCCTCAACCCGATAGAACACCTTTGGCTGAATTAGAGTAAAGACTGCGAGCCAGGCCTTCTCATCCAACATCAGTACCTGGCCTCACAAATGCACTTCTGGAAGAATGATCAAACATTCCCATAGGCACACTAAATCTTGTGGACAGCCTTCCCAGAAGCTGTTCTAGCTGCAAAGGGTGGGCCAAATCAAATTTTAACCCTACGGACTAAGACTGGGCTGCCATTAAAGTTTATGTGTGTGGAAAGGCAGGTGTCCCAATACTTTTGGCTAAATAGTGTATCTGGAAAAGACTTACAATGGTGGTGGAACCCTCCTACACATAAATACTACATTTAGACATAGTTATAGGACCTGGGAGATGAGACAACTTCTCTACATGAAGCAACATGGTTGGTATTTGAACCCAGATGCTCAGGGATAACTAAGCAGAAGTTCTAACCTCTAAGCCATGGAGCTGCCACGTGTGAGAACCTTCTACACATAAATACACATAAAAACACAAATACTGCATTTCTATGGACATACAGGTGATGGAATTACATTACTCGAGTTATTCTTCTTGATTTATTCTGTGATATTTGGTGTTTTTTTTGTGGGTGAGAGTAGAATATTACCCTCAAATTTTGGGGAATTACATTTTGCTTTCTGATGTTGGTACACATATCACATTTTTTTGGGCTCAAATTATGAATATTTGGAAATAATAAAAAGCACAAAAAACTGTGATTCATTTTAAATTTGCATCAGCAATGGTATTGTTTGTGGATTGTAAAGACACCTGTGTGAGTTTGGGGTAAAGTGACAGAGAAAAATATATTTTACCAAAACATCAAAACATTCCATATTCTAGTATTCTTAAAATCAAAATATTTTAAGTAGAAGCAACAATGTTGCAAAGGAAAATTTATTTCACAGAAAGATACATTTCATCTCAACATTAAAAGGTTTTTTTTTTGTGAAAGTTAGAATTGTTCAATTAGAATCAATGGCTGAAACTTCATTTTGACTAAAATATAGCAAATTTTCATTTTTAAAAAATGCTCTCTAATTAGCTCTCATTTTGGTATTTACTATAGCTAAAAAAGACACTTGAGTTAAAATGAGAGCTATTTTCAGGTCTGAGCATGCTCAGTTGTGTTGGCACCTAGTTGTCCAAAACGGAGAATTTTTCACTTCTCAGACTTTTAAAGATATTTCAGTGTAGAAATCACTTTTTCACATAGTTTAAAAGCAGATTATCTTTAAAAAATATACCGCATATTTCAGTACCATTTAGGCAATTATATCATGCTCTAAACATTATTTCCATGTGCACTACTCCAGGTTTTAGCAGAGTAAGGGTTTGGGCGCTATTTGGTTTCAGGGAACTATAGTAAATTTGATTTTGGGAGTATTTTCTCACCAGCGCTATAGTGAATACCGTTTTTGCACTAATTACCGCAAATTAGTGCTAATTATCGCTAATTCACGCTAATTAGCACCGCAGCTCTAGTAAATGACCCCCACTGTGTAAGGTGGTATTAAATCTTCATATTTCTATATGAAGACATTGCTGACAAATATTACTGTCCCACTTGAAGAATATTAGAATATTTTATTTTCTTGGCCCAAATAAGGCAAAATATGGCACAAAATGTGGCATTTTCCCGAAAATCGGCAAAATTTGGCATTTCACCGAAAAATGGGCAACATGTGGCATTTTAGTATGGCAATGTGGCATTTGAAGGTCTCTGTTTATCACCAATCCTTGTTTCACTAAAAAGCCCAAATTTTCAAAAAACATTTGTCATTAGGACAGAAAGTGAGGTGAAATCTTCTGAAGAGGAGCACAGACAGCAAAACAAATGTTACAGGGGTGAAAACTCTTCCCTATGTTTTCCAAAAAGCTTAAAAATAGATTGGTTGGAGCTACACTTCAAAAAATGTACCAGTTCAAAATTACAAACAGATTCTACTTAACAACAAACCTACAGTCCCTGTCTTGTTTGCACCGCCTGTATACTGCTGTTCAGAGTATATAGGGCCTGGGGGCCCCACGCCTTTCCTTTTTTTAATGTGGGTGTGGGGTTCCCCTTAATATCCATACGAGACCCAAAGGGCCTGGTAATGGACTGGGGGGGGGGTACCCATGCCGTTTGTCTCACTGATTTTCATCCATATTGGCAGGACCCGACATTACATTAAAGCAGCAAGCAGTTTTAAATGACTTTTATTCCTTTAAAAATGTCATTTTGTGCAGGGACTGTTCAAAGCACGGGAAACATGCGCCACTTTACAGGCATACTATAGACACCCCCCAGATACTATATTTAAAGGAATATTTCACTTTTTTTTTTCACTTTAAGCATCATTAAAATCACTGCTCCCGAAAAAACGTTAGTTTTTTAAACTTTTTTTTGCATTGATTCATGTCCCCTGGGGCAGGACCCGGGTCCCCAAACCCTTTTTAGGACAATAACTTGCATATTAGCCTTTACAATTAGCACTTTTGATTTTGAACGTTCGAGTCCCATAGACTTTAATGGGGTTCTAAAGTTTGCACAAACTTTCGGTCTGTTCGCAGGTTCTGGTGCGAATGGAACTGGGGGGGTGTTCGGCTAATCCCTAGTTCTCAGCCATCATCTCCCCCATTATGCAGTTGACCAAGCAGGAAGTCTGGTTCCACTAGACTCCTGGGCCTCAAGTTGTCTTTGATGCCCTCAAAAGACTGTTCACCTCTGCTTCTGTGTTAAAACCAACATGACTCTACCTTACCATTTGCTATGGAAGTTGATGCTTCTGAAGTTGCTGTCGGTGCTGTGCTCTTGCAATGACAGGGATTCAAGGCTTTTCTGTTCCCCATTGCCTTCTTTTCCCGTAAGCTATCTGCCACTGAGAGGAACTATGACATGGGGGACCGAGAACTGTTGGTGATAAAAGCCGCATTGGAGGAGTGGCGATATCCATTGGAAGGGGCAGCTCACCCGATTCTGATTTATACTGACCTTAGGAATCTGGAATACCTGAGAACTGCAAAAAGAAGAAGGCCACGTCAAGCCAGGTGGAAATTATTCTTTTCCAGATTCTCCTTCCATGTCACCTACCGGCCACACGAAACCAGACGCCTTGTCTCACATGTTTAATGACTCTAAAACAACTGCATCCCCAGATACCATTCTGCCCACGGAAAATTTTCTTTTAATAAAGGAAGGAAGATCTACTATCCCGGGTCAAACAGGCTTCTGTTGAATTTCCTCCTCCCCTGAAGCAAAGTTGCTAGCAAAAGATGGCCTGTTTTGGCACAATGACAAAATCTTCATACCTGAGAGTCTCCAGGTCACCATACTTGAACTCTGTCATGACCATGTGTTAGCAGGGCACTTTGGCACATCCAAGACATCTGACCTGGTACAACGCACATTCTGGTGGCCTCAAGTAGCAAAAGACTGTAAAAAATATGTGGAATCTTACACCACCTGTATCTGAAGCAAGAGTTATAGAACCAAGGCCTGGGGCTTGGTTAAACCATTACCTGTTTCAGATAGGCCTTGAAAACTGATATACATGGACTTCATTGTAGAACTTTCCCCCACAGAGGGCCATACCACCATCTTCGTGGTGGTGGACCAGCTGTCCAAGATGGCACACTTCATTCCAATGAAAGGAACACCTTCAGCCCCTGAAACAGTGCAAGTCTTCATCAGGGAAATTGTTAAATTTCACAGAGTACCGGCTAACATCATCTCAGACAAGGGAGTATAGTTCACCTCCAGATTCTGGAAAGCATTATGCGAGTCCCTTGGCATTGAATTATCATTTTTCTCAGCCTACCACCCACAGACAAACGGGGTGGACAGACGGAGAGGACCAACCAGACCCTCTAACAGTACCTACGTTGTTTTTTTCTTAATTTTCTCAAAACGACTGGATTTCCCTGCTCCCATAGCTGAATTTGCTTGCAGCAACTCTACCCACTCCACCATAAAACAAACCTCTTTCTTTGCCAACTATGGGTACCATCTATCATTCCTGCCTAATCCCATTTCGGAATGTTCTGTGCCTGTTCTCAAGACTGTAAACTTCTTTGAGCATTTCATGACTTAGGTTTCGCCGGATATAAACAGCGCAAATTGGGAAAGCATTTTATCACACCGATCTTGGTGTGGTCAGATGCTTTGAGGGCAGAGGAGAGATCTAGGGTCTAATAGACCCCAATTTTTTTCAAAAAAAGAGTACCTGTCACTAACTATTGTTATCATAGGGGATATTTACATTCCCTGAGATAACAATAAAAATGATTTACAAAAATGAAAGGAGCAGTTTAAATATAAAATAAAAACGCAAAATAAATAATAAAAAAAAGAAAAGCACCCCTGTCCCCCCGTGCTTACGCGCAAAGGTGAACGCAAGCGTCGGTCTGGTGTTGTATGTAAACAGCAATTGCACCATGCATGTGAGCTATCACCGCGAAGGTCAGATCGAGGGCAGTAATTTTAGCAGTAGACCTCCTCTGTAAATCTAAAGTGGTAACCTGTAAAAGCTTTTAAAGGCTTTTAAAAATGTATGTATTTTGTCGCTGCTGCACTTTTGTGCGCAATTTTAAAGCATGTCGTGTTTGGTATCCATGTACTCGGCATAAGATCATCTTTTTTATTTCATCGAACATTTAGGCAATATACTGTGTTTTAGTGCATTACATTTTTTTAAAAAATTTAAAAGTATGAAATGAAAAATTGCAACACCCACAATTTTAATTTTTTTCGTCCTTTCCTTTAAAAAAATATATAATTTTTTGGGGTTCAAAGTAATTTTCATCCAAAAAAATAAATATTTTTTTATGTAAACAAAAAGTGTCAGAAAGGGCTTTGTCTTCAAGTGGTTAGAAGAGTGGGTGATGTGTGACATAAGCTTCTGAATGTTGTGCATAAAATGTCAGGACAGTTGAAACCCCCCCCCCCCCCAAATGACCCCTTTTTGGAAAGTAGACACCCCAGGCTATTTGCTGATAGGCATGTTGAGTCCATGGAATATTTTATATTTTGCCACAAGTTGCGGGAAAATGACATTTTTTTTTATTTTTTTTGCACAAAGTTGTCACTAAATGATATATTGCTCAAACATTGCTCATACATTCTGCTGCTTCTCCTGAGTACGGGGATACCACATGCCTCTCAACAAATAGCTTGGGGTGTCTACCATTGGGGGGGTTGTACTGCCCTGCCATTTTAGCACCTCAAGAAATGAGATAGGCAGTCATATACTAAAAGCTGCCTAAATTCCAGAAAATGTACCCTAGTTTGTAGACGCTATAACTTTTGCGCAAACCAATAAATATAAGCTTATTGACATTTTTTTTTTTTACCAAAGACATGTGGCTGAATACATTTTGGCCTAAATGTATGACTAAAATGGAGTTCATTGGATTTTTCTTATAATATAAAGTAGAAAATATAATTTTTTTTCAAAATTTTCGTTTTTTTCCATTTATATCGCAAAAAATAAAAATTGCAGAGGCAATCAAATACCATCAAAAGAAAGCTCTATTTGTGGGAAAAAAAGGACGTAAATTTCGTTTGGGTACAACATTGCATGACCGCTCAATTACCAGTTAAAGCAGCGCAGTGCCAAATTGTAAAAAGTGCTCTGGTCATTGAGCAGCCAAATCCTCCAGGGCTGAAGTGGTTAAAGAATTCCTGTCTACTGCCCAAAGTTATCACCAGGGGGCGTTGGCTCCCTTGTGATAGCAATAAAGTAAAACAAAAAAGTGTTTAAAAAGTAAAATAAATAAAAATACATTTAAAAAATGTTAAAGCACCATAATTCACGATCAACTTTAAACTGATAATCTGTAAAGGCTTTTAAGGACAATTTTAGTTACCGTCGTTTTTTCAATTTCATGAGTGTGCACTACTTTAAATATTGATATGTTTGGTATCTATTTACTTGAGGCAACATTATCTTGTAAATTTTACAAAAAAAATGGGCATTATACTGTGTTTGTGTGTACAAAGATTAATTTTAGTGTGTTTTTCCTGGAAATTTGCGTTTGATAAATGGCTGCACAAATATTGAGTGACATACTGTATAAAATAGCAACACCCACCAATTTATTCACCAGGGCCTCAGCTTTCAGAAAATATATTATATTTGGGGGTTCAAAGTCATTGTTTAGCAGAAAAAGGTGATTTTAACATGTGTGTAAAGAATTTAAGTTGCGCCAGACAGCAGATATAACTGTAGATGTAATCTGGTGACTGAGCTGGTTTCTGGAGGAAAGGTGTGTCCATTTGTTGCTTGTAATAATGAATGAGGATGGCTTCAAGTGAGACAAGACTGTATATTGGCAACCAGACACCCCAAGGCAGCTTACCCCTATGCACAGTTTGACTTCTATAGCAACAAGGTCTCACCATCTGGTAAGCACCAGCATATACTGTTTATTTTATTTATCTAAATTCGTTTATTATATTATCCTGTATAGTATATTTTTTCTGGTTCACTTTGGAAGCGCATGTTTTTAATTTATTAAAATTGTTGGTATACTGCACATATTTCTTTATGTTAGGCTCTGAGACAAAATGTATTTAAATATACAAGATCAGAAGCTAGATACAAGATCATATTATTTCTCTGCAAAATTCTAGATGCAGTTAATTGAAGAAAGTTTTGAATGCATTTAATAGCCTGGTTGTAGTAGACTCAGATACAATTCAACAATTAGATGAATTATCTAAGATTTTTATTTAATAGGTCCTGTCTTGTTAACCCTATATCAAAATTATCAGGTTTGGTACTTTGTATTAAAAAATGTCTCACAAATAAAGCGAACCTGAACCAAAAAGGTGAAAATATGCTACCATATAGAGAGTATCTATAAATGTTAGTTGTGCTCAATCTCAATTTTTGTTTTTAAATAGAAGAGCATTTATTGTGATAAGATAATGTTCTACCATAATTTTATAGAGAAGTCACATTAAATGCTTCAGCCCCGGAAGATTTTACCCCCTTCCTGACCAGAGCACTTTTTGCGATTCAGCACTGCGTCGCTTTAACTGACAATTGCACAGTCGTGTGACGTTGCACTCACACAAAGTTGATGTCTTTTATTTCACACAAATAGAGCTTTCTTTTGGTGGTATTTGATCACCTCTGTGGTTTTTATTTTTTGCGCTATAAACAAAAAAAGAGCGACAATTTTGAAAAAAAATATATATATTATTTTTATATATATATATATTATATATTTTTTACTTTTTGCTATAATAAATATTCCCAAAAAATATATAAAAAAAAATATTTTTTTCCTCAGTTTCCTCAAAAATTGAAATAAGCGTATATTGATTGGTTTGCGCAAAAGTTATAGCATCTACAAAATAGGGGATAGCAGGGGCGGACTGACAACTCATGGGGCCCCACGGGCAATAGGAGATCCTGGGGCCCCCTGTCCCCGCTCATGTGTTCCCACCCACACTCAAGCCACACCCACACAAATCCCCACCTACATTTTGCACTGCCCACACTACATGCGTTCGTCACAGAATTACATTAAAGAAAGTGCAACAACGGTACCTTTCCAAAATTAAAGTGATTGTAAAGGCTCGTTTTTTGTTTTTTTTTCTAAATAACAAACATATCATACTTACCTTCACTGTGCAGCTCGTTTCGCACAGAGTGGCCCCGAACCTCGACATCTGGGGGTGGCTCTCGCGGCTCCTCCCCACATCAGATAACTCCCTAGGAAAAGCGCTCTCCTGGGGGAGGGGGGGTTACCTTGCAGGTGGGCTCCCGTGTCCAGCATTTGCGTCTATAGACACATGTTTACATACATGTGCTCATCCTACATAAAGCTTTTCATATAGAGCATGTGTGGGGATCATGGGGGTGCTTTACATTTTTTTTTAAATTATTTTTATTAACTTTATATAATTTTCACTGATCACCAATGTAAGGAGCATTCTTCCCACTGATCACCAATGTAAGGAACATTCTTCCCACTGACCACCAATGTAAGGAACATTCTTCCCACTGACCACCAATGTAAGGAACATTCTTCCCACTGACCACCAATGTAAGGAACATTCTTCTCACTGATCACCAATGTAAGGAAAATTCTTCCCACTGACCACCAATGTAAGGAACATTCTTCCCACTGACCACCAATGTAAGGAACATTCTTCCCACTAATCACCAATGTAAGGAACATTCTTCCCACTGACCACCAATGTAAGGAACATTCTTCCCACTGACCACCAATGTAAGGAACATTCTTCTCACTGACCACCAATGTAAGGAACATTCTTCCCACTGATCACCAATGTAAGGAACATTCTTCCCACTGACCACCAATGTAAGGAACATTCTTCCCACTGACCACCAATGTAAGGAACATTCTTCCCACTGACCACCAATGTAAGGAACATTCTTCTCACTGATCACCAATGTAAGGAACATTCTTCCCACTGATCACCAATGTAAGGAACATTCTTCCCACTGACCACCAATGTAAGGAACATTCTTCTCACTGACCACCAATGTAAGGAACATTCTTCTCACTGACCACCAATGTAAGGAACATTCTTCTCACTGACCACCAATGTAAGGAACATTCTTCTCACTGACCACCAATGTAAGGAACATTCTTCTCACTGACCACCAATGTAAGGAACATTCTTCCCACTGATCACCAATGTAAGGAACATTCTTCCCACTGACCACCAATGTAAGGAACATTCTTCCCACTGACCACCAATGTAAGGAACATTCTTCTCACTGACCACCAATGTAAGGAACATTCTTCTCACTGACCACCAATGTAAGGAACATTCTTCTCACTGACCACAAATGTATAGAAACATTCTTCTCACTGACCACCAATGTATAGAAACATTCTTCTCACTGACCACCAATGTAAGGAACATTCTTCTCACTGACCACCAATGTAAGGAACATTCTTCCCACTGACCACCAATGTAAGGAACATTCTTCCCACTGACCACCAATGTAAGGAACATTCTTCCCACTGACCACCAATGTAAGGGGCATTCTTCCCATTATTTAATTAATCCATATTGTGCACTATATTTGGCTGCTTCTGCTTGGCACACACGCACAATCACAATCACGCACATGATGATAAAGTCATCATCATGTGCGATTGTGCGTGTTTGCCAGGCCTAAGCAGAAGCAAACAGCTAATCAAATATAGTGCGACTGCGAATGCGACTACAGGAAATAACCAGAGACTGGGGATGCGACTACAGGAGATGACCAGAGACTGCGAATGCGACTACAGGAGATGGCCAGAGACTGGGGATGCGACTACAGGAAATAACCAGACTGCGAATGCGACTACAGGAAATAACCAAAGACTGCGAATGCGACTACAGGAAATAACCAGAGACTGGGGATGTGACTACAGGAGATAACCAGACACTGCGAATGCGACTACAGGAGATGACCAGAGACTGGGGATGCGACTACAGGAGATGACCAGAGACTGGGGATGCGACTACAGGAGATAACCAGAGACTGTGAATGCAACTACAGGAAATAACCAGAGACTGTGAATGCAACTACAGGAAATAACCAGAGACTGTGAATGCAACTACAGGAAATAACCAGACTGCGAATGTGACTACAGGAAATAACCAGACTGCAAATGCGACTATAGGAGATGACCAGAGACTGGGGATGCGACTACAGGAGATAACCAGACTGCAAATGCGACTACAGGAGATAACCAGACTGTGAATGCGACTACAGGAGATAACCAGAGACTGCGAATGCGACTACAGGAAATAACCAGACTGTGAATGCGACTATAGGAGATGACCAGACTGCGAATGCGACTACAGGAAATAACCAGAGACTGCGAATGCGACTACAGGAGATAACCAGATTGCGAATGCGACTACAGGAAATAACCAGAGACTGGGGATGCGACTACAGGAAATAACCAGACTGCGAATGCGACTATAGGAGATGACCAGACTGCGAATGCAACTACAGGAAATAACCAGAGACTGCGAATGCGACTACAGGAAATAACCAGACTGTGAATGCGACTACAGGAAATAACCAGACTGCGAATGTGACTACAGGAAATAACCAGAGACTGCGAATGCGACTACAGGAGATAACCAGATTGCGAATGTGACTACAGGAAATAACCAGAGACTACGAATGCGACTACAGGAGATAACCAGATTGCGAATGCGACTACAGGAAATAACCAGAGACTGCGAATGCAACTACACGAGATGACCAGAGACTGCGAATGCGACTATAGGAGATAACCAGACTGCAAATGCAACTACAGGAAATACCCAGAGACTGCGAATGTGACTACAGGAGATAACCAGAGACTGCGAATGCGACTACAGGAAATGACCAGACTGCGAATGCGACTACAGGAAATGACCAGACTGCGAATGCGACTACAGGAAATGACCAGACTGCGAATGCGACTACAGGAGATAACCAGAGACTGCGAATGCGACTACAGGAAATGACCAGACTGCGAATGCGACTACAGGAAATAACCAGAGACTGGGGATGCGACTACAGGGAATGACCAGACTGCGAATGCGACTACAGGAAATGACCAGACTGCGAATGCGACTACAGGAAATAACCAGAGACTGGGGATGCGACTACAGGAAATGACCAGACTGCGAATGCGACTACAGGAAATAACCAGAGACTGGGGATGCGACTACAGGAAATGACCAGACTGCGAATGCGACTACAGGAAATGACCAGACTGCGAATGCGACTACAGGAAATAACCAGAGACTGGGGATACGACTACAGGAAATGACCAGACTGCGAATGCGACTACAGGAGATAACCAGAGACTGGGGATGCGACTATAGGAGATGACCAGGTAGCCAGTTTTAAAATTTAAACTTTCAGCAATGCGCAGCTATACAGGGGGTTAAACAACATTTCCAGGGATGGTTTAGGGAAAAAAAGGGGTCTACAGGCCGTGTATATACGGTAGGCAGAAGGACCTACCTGACCAGTCGGGCTCACCTCCCGCTCTGAGGTCCAGGGGCGGAGCTTTCGTCGGTAGGGGGCGGAGCTTTCATCGGTAGGGGGCGGAGCTTTCGTCAGTAGGGGCGGTGATCTTTGTGGTCCAGAGCGGAGCTCTCAGAAGTGCAGGAGAGACGATCTAATTAGGAACAGACTCAGACTACATGAGGAGGGGCGGGGCAGGGCAGGGTCAGAGCGTCAGTGGAGCTCCCTGCCCCGCCCCTCCCTGCTGACAGAGCCTCTCTCTCTCTCCCTAAGCCGAGGTCTGCTCGGGCAGCAGGCTGGCCGCGGCGCCGGGAGCTGTTATAATCCCGGAGGACGGGGTTTTCGTGCGGCGGGCGGCTTTTTTCCGCTGCTGACTGAGCAGCTCATGGGGCCTCTCCTGACGTCGGGCCCTCTGTCGGCGACCGAGTGACCGAACGGTCAGTCCGCCCCTGGGGGATAGTTTTATGGCATTTTTATTATTATTATTATTATTTTTATTAGTAATGGTGTCGATCTGCGATTTTTTTTTTTTTTTTTTTTTTTTTTATTGGGACTGCAACATTATGGCGGACACTTTTGACACTATTTTAGGACCATTGTCATTTATACAGTGATCAGTGCTATAAAAATGCACTGATTACTGTGTAAATGACACTGGCAGGGAAGGGGTTAACCACTAGGGGGCGATGAAGGGGTTAAGTGTGTTCTAGGGAGTGATTCTAACTGGGAGGGGGATGGGCTTCAACTCACATGACAGCGATCACTGCTCCCGACGACAGGGAGCAGTAGATCTCTGTCATGTCACTAGGCAAAACGGGGAAATGCATTGTTTCCATAGGCACTTCCCCATTCTGCGGCTCCGTGACATGATCGCCGGTCCCGCGGGCATGGTCACGCTGTATGCGGCAGGTGTGCGCGCCTGCTGTCCCCGCCACTTAAACGGGACATACAGGTAAGCCCATTTGCCCACCGCTGCCATTGTGCCATCGTATATCGGCGTGCAGCGGTCGGCAAGTGGTTAAAAACCATAAGGCCCCTTTTAGGCTCAGTTCACACAGGGGCAACACGATTTCAGCGTGACTTTGGAAGGCGACTTCAACGCGGCTTCAACGCGACTTCAGCGCGACTTCAGCGCGACTTTAGGCAAATTGCAACACGACTTCAAGTCGCCTCCAGGACAGGCGACTTTGGCTGTGGCCAATCACAGGATAATCAGCTCTCTGGGAGGGAGGGGTTTGCCTGGGCAAACTAAATTTTTTCCCTGCAAAGTCGCTTGACTGTAGAGAAAGATCCGACTTGGAGGCGACTTCCATTGATTTCTATGGTACAGGTCGCCTACCAAGTCGGATCCAAGTATTACAGGGAGTACGCTCTGAAGTCGGAGCGACTTCAGTAGTGTCTATTAAGACGCTCCCATTCACTGTAATGTGAATCTCTTTCTGGGGCGACTCGGGGCGACTTGAGGGCTTACAAGTCGGATCCCAAGTCGTCCTAGTGTGAACCGAGCCTTAGATGGGCATTTCAATCAGGTCCGTCTGTCAGTTTTTCAGGCAGACCTGTTCGAAAAGTTTATGCATTCTTATGGACAGGTGGGTGTACATGGACTTGTGTTCGCTTATACCCGCGTACCTCCAGGTCTGATCAGGTCCGCTGAAAAATACAGAAGAGGACTCTATCCTCTTTCGTTTTGGTGGAGCAGATCGGCAGCAGCCGGGTGTAAAAGGACAGTGTAGTCCTTCTACTCCCGGCCACCCATAGAGCAGAACAGCTCCCAGATCCCCTGCTGATCAGAACGGAATACACCTTGTGTGTACAGGAAGGTGGATTGGGGATGGAGACATAGGGTGACTAGGGAGAGAGGATGAGTACCTGCACCTATTCTCTGAGACAAAAAGCCCTGGTCATATGCATACATTGTATACAGATCTCAGAAAAAATGTGTTTTTGGTTTTGAATATAATAAATAAAGAATAGTATATAAAGAAAAAAATACAAAACTTAAAAATTATGTAAAGAAGCATAATACATAACCTTTAAATTTGGTTCCCCAATACAAGGTTTGTAATGACTGTAGCATAGTAACTAACTATAAATATGTCTCTGAAGGTTTACACTTATCCAGGTCAGGGTATAGATAGCAGTAGTTAAAGCAGAACTCCTGCTGAAAAAAAAAATATTAGTCCAGTAATAGTAAAAAAAAAAATAGAAGCTTTTGCTTCAATACTAACCTCCAATCCATAATTTCCCTCTGCAGTTATTCCTTTCCTGCCACTAGATATCACCAGTCTTCCTAGTTGAATGACGGCCAGCATGGTTTATCCCATGTCCTCTGACCCCAGACTGCCATAGACATGCCCCTTGGGGGTGACATTATTACACAGTCTGAGATGAGAGTACTACTGCACTGTACATATCATTATGTTACATAGTTACATAGCAGGTGAGGTTAAAAAAAAGACACAAGTCCATCAAGTCCAACCTATGTGTGTGATTATGTGTCAGTATTTCCTTACATATCCCTGTATGTTGCGGTCATTCAGGTGATTATCTAATAGTTTCTTGAAGCTATCAATGCTCCCCGCTGAGACCACCGCCTGTGGAAGGGAATTCCACATCCTTGCCGCTCTTACAGTAAAGAACCCTCTAAGTAGTTTAAGGTTAAACCTCTTTTCTTCTAATTGTAATGAGTGGCCACGAGTCTTATTAAACTCTCTTCTGCGAAAAAGTTTTATCCCTATTGTGGGGTCACCAGTACAGTATTTGTAAATTGAAATCATATCCCCTCTCAAGCGTCTCTTCTCCAGAGAGAATAAGTTCAGAGCTCGCAACCTTTCCTCATAACTAAGATCCTCCAGACCCTTTATTAGCTTTGTTGCCCTTCTTTGTACTCGCTCCATTTCCAGTACATCCCTCCTGAGGACTGGTGCCCAGAACTGGACAGCATACTCCAGGTGCGGCCGGACCAGAGTCTTGTAGAGCGGGAGAATTATCGTTTTATCTCTGGAGTTGATCCCCCTTTTAATGCATATTCCAATATTCTGTTTGCTTTATTAGCAGCAGCTTGGCATTGCATGCCATTGCTGAGCCTATCATCTACTAGGACCCCCAGGTCCTTTTCCATCCTAGATTCCCCCAGAGGTTCTCCCCCCAGTGTATAGATTGCATTCATATTTTTGCCACCCAAATGCATTATTTTACATTTTTCTACATTGAACCTCATTTGCCATGTAGTCGCCCACCCCATTAATTTGTTCAGGTCTTTTTGCAAGATTTCCACATCCTGCGGAGAAGTTTTTGCCCTGCTTAGCTTGGTATCGTCTGCAAATACAGAGATTGAACTGTTTATCCCATCCTCCAGATCGTTTATGAACAAATTAAATAGGATTGGTCCCAGCACAGAACCCTGGGGAACCCCACTACCCACCCCTGACCATTCTGAGTACTCCCCATTTATCACCACCCTCTAAACACGCCCTTGTAGCCAGTTTTCAATCCATGTACTCACCCTATGGTCCATGCCAATGCACATTATTTTGTACAGTAAACATTTATGGGGAACTGTGTCAAATGCTTTTGCAAAATCCAGATACACCATGTCTACGGGCCTTCCTTTATCTAGATGGCAACTCACCTCCTCATAGAAGGTTAATAGATTGTCAGAGGTAAATAGAAAACACCGCGCTAACCAGTAAAATGAATGAAAGCTGCTGCATACAGTTTGACAAAAACAACAAAATAGGCATATGGAAAAATGCAGCGCATGTACAAATGAATATAGGTCTTTAAAATGGTGAAACAGTCAAGAAATAACTAATTGACCACAGGTGCCTTGAAACACAAACGTCCATAGATGGATGTAAATGTCCAACCGCACAGGAGGTATAAGTACTCCAAGGGGTGGTGATGGTCTGATGGTTGTCAGAAAACACCTGGCATCATACAGCGACTTCCCAACCGAGAAACCGGGTCCCAATGGGTCATTCAGAGAAAGTGCAAAAAAAGCCTCTTACCAGATCCTGTGGATTCCCATGTCAGCGACAGGGAATCGCATGCGCAGTTTGTCACAAATGACGTGGAATGGGAGCTCAGGAATCGCCAATCTCTTGGATTGTGGTCTGTATGGATCTCGGCCGGCAACCGGATGGGTCCTCACAACGAACCGTCCTCACACCGAACCGTCCCAGCATGCATCAGAAGTTTCACAAACGGTCCCCCGAAAGGAGCAGTTGGAGGGACTGGATCTCATGCGATAAATGTGGAAACAAAAAGAATGTGCCTCCACATGGTGCAGATAAAAAAGGGTGTTTTTATTGACAAAAACGACCATACACAAATAAAAGCGTGATCACGGTGGATAAAAACAAATGGGCAACAAAGAGAGTGGTGTATGTACCCGACGCGTTTCGACCTAGGGGTCTTCAACAGGGGCATAGGATGCCCCTGTTGAAGACCCCTAGGTCGAAACGCGTCGGGTACATACACCACTCTCTTTGTTGCCCATTTGTTTTTATCCACCGTGATCACGCTTTTATTTGTGTATGGTCGTTTTTGTCAATAAAAACACCCTTTTTTATCTGCACCATGTGGAGGCACATTCTTTTTGTTTCCACATTTATCGCATGAGATCCAGTCCCTCCAACTGCTCCTTTCGGGGGACCGTTTGTGAAACTTCTGATGCATGCTGGGACGGTTCGGTGTGAGGACGGTTCGTTGTGAGGACCCATCCGGTTGCCGGCCGAGATCCATACAGACCACAATCCAAGAGATTGGCGATTCCTGAGCTCCCATTCCACGTCATTTGTGACAAACTGCGCATGCGATTCCCTGTCGCTGACATGGGAATCCACAGGATCTGGTAAGAGGCTTTTTTTGCACTTTCTCTGAATGACCCATTGGGACCCGGTTTCTCGGTTGGGAAGTCGCTGTATGATGCCAGGTGTTTTCTGACAACCATCAGACCATCACCACCCCTTGGAGTACTTATACCTCCTGTGCGGTTGGACATTTACATCCATCTATGGACGTTTGTGTTTCAAGGCACCTGTGGTCAATTAGTTATTTCTTGACTGTTTCACCATTTTAAAGGTTAATAGATTGGTTTGGCAAGAACGATTCTTCATGAATCCATGCTGATTACTGCTAATGATATCATTCATATTACTAAAATCTTGTATATAGTCCCTTATCATCCCCTCCAAGAGTTTACATATTATTGATGTTAGGCTAACTGGTCTGTAATTCCCAGGGATGTTTTTTGGGCCCTTTTTAAATATTGGTGCTACATTGGCTTTTCTCCAATCAGCTGGTACCATTCCAGTCAATAGACTGTCTGTAAAAATTAGGAACAACGGTCTGGCAATCACCTGACTGAGTTCCCTAAGTACCCTCGGATGCAAGCCATCTGGTCCCGGTGATTTATTAATGTTAAGTTTCTCAAGTCTAATTTTAATTCCGTCCTCTGTTAACCATGTAGGTGCTTCCTGTGTTGTGTCATGAGGATAAACACTGCAGTTTTGGTTAGTGAAGCTCCCCAATTCACTTGTGAATACTGAGGAGAAGAATAAATTCAATACCTTTGCCATCTCCCCATCCTTTGTAACCAGATGTCCTTCCTCATTCTTTATGGGGCCAATATGGTCTGTCCTCCCTTTTTTACTGTTTACATACTTAAAGACTTTCTTGGGATTTTTTTTGCTCTCCTCCGCTATGTGTCTTTCATGTTCTATCTTAGCCATCCTAATTGCACCCTTACATTTCTTATTGCATTCTTTATAAAGTCTGAATGCTGAGGATGATCCCTCAACCTTGTATTTTTTGAAGGCCTTCTCCTTTGCTTTTATATGCATTTTTACATTGGAGTTAAGCCATCCAGGATTTTTGTTCGCTCTTTTAAATTTATTACCCAATGGGATACATTGGCTAATGCCCTTATTTAATATGCTCTTAAAGCAAACCCATCTCTCCTCCGTATTCTTTGTTCCTAATATTTTATCCCAATTTATGCCTTTTAGCAAGGTTTGTAGTTTAGGGAAGTTGGCTCTTTTGAAATTCAGTGTCTTTGTGTTCCCTTCATGTTTCCTATTTGTGTGATTTATACTGAAACTAATTGACCTGTGATCGCTGTTACCTAAATTGCCCCGTATTTCCACATCTGTGATCAGGTCTGTATTGTTGGTAATCAGTAGATCCAGTAATGTTTTATTTCTAGTTGGTGCGTCTACCATCTGACCCATAAAATTGTCCTGCAAGACATTAAGGAACTGGCGAGCCTTAAATGAATGCGTGGTTCCCTCCGCCCAGTCTATGTCTGGATAATTAAAATCCCCCATTATGATAACACTTCCCATCCTTGCTGCTAATCCAATTTGTGATAGGAGATCCGTCTCCACTTCCTCCCTCAGGTTAGGGGGCCTTTAGCATACTCCCAGTATTATTTTCCCCTTAGCTTCATCCCTTTGGAGCTCTACCCATAAGGATTCCACCTCCTCCCTAGCTCCCTCAGTGATGTCATCTCTCACATTCACTTGTACATTATTCTTGATATATAGGCATACCCCTCCCCCTTTTTTACCCTCTCTATCCTTGCGGTATAGGGTATACCCTTGAATGTTTGTCAGCCAATCATGAGAGCTGTTGGACCAGGTCTCTGAAATCCCCACAAAATCCAAATCCTCCTTGTACAACAGTATCTCTAGTTCACCCATCTTGTCTGCCATGCTCCTGGCATTGGTGAACATGCCACATAGTGTAGACCGGTCGCATATTGTCCTCGTATTGGGTGTTTCAAGATTGCAACTAGGACTTGCTACTATACTCACCTTGTGTTTTTGTGCTTTGGTTAACCTACCACTAATGCCCCCAATACTACCCTCTGGAATATCTTCCGCGCTGGCTATCACTGTCTCTGGACCCTCCCCCCCATCGCCTAGTTTAAAAACCCCTCTAACTTTTTGGCCATCTTCATTCCCAGCAGATCTGCACCCTCCTCATTTAGGTGCAGTCCGTCCCTTCTATAGTACCGGTTACCGACTGAGAAGTCGGCCCAGTCCTCCAGGAACCCAAACCCCTCCTTACTACACCAGCTCTTCAGCCACTTGTTTACTTCCCTAATCTCCCTCTGCCTTTCTGGTGTGGCTCGATGTACCGGTAGTATTCCTGAGACCAGCTTTCTGTCAACACTTTGGGATGTTCTGAATAAAAGAATTTTGATCGAGTACAGAGTGCGGCCATTTCTTCTTTTGAAACCGATGTATGGTCTTGACCACCGTGCTGCCGCTCAGTTTCAGGGTCTTGGCAATCTTCTTATAGCCCAGGCCATCTTTATGTAGAGCAACAATTCTTTTTTTCAGATCCTCAGAGAGTGCTTTTGCCATAAGGTGCAATGTTGAACTTCCAGTGACCAGTATGAGAGAGTGAGAGCGATAACACCAAATTTAACACACCCGCTCCCCATTCACACCTAAGACCTTGTAACAAGACACAAGATCACATGACATTGGGGAGGGAAAATGGCTAATTGGGCCCAATTTGGACATTTTCACTTAGGGGTGTACTCACTTTTGTTGCCAACAGTTTAGACATTACTGGCTGTGTGTTGAGTTATTTTGAGGGGACAGCAAATTTACACTGTTATACTGGCTGTACACTCACTACTTTACATTGTAGCAAAGTTTAATTTCTTCAGTGTTGTCACATGAAAAGATATAATAAAATATTTACAAAAATGTGAGGGGTGTACTTACTTTTGTGAGATACTGTAGCTCCAATAGGAGGTGGGTGTAAGCATTTCTAACTAAAGGGAACCCCTAGAGGTGACTGCAAGCACCCAGTGCCTGTCAGTGTTAGCTGGTTTTCATTGGGGCTGTTCTGTAGGGGGTGCACATGTAGCTGCCCCTTTAGGAGTATGCAGCGGATGGGTAGTGGGCTACTAAACAAGGGGGATTCTCTCCTGCATTCACTGCATCAGTGTTTAGATATGTACGGATGTTAGGCTCACCCATCTGGTACAAAAGGATCTGATTCAGATCACTAGGCCGTCTGCAGTCCTCTGAAGTCAAGTCCCACAGGGCTCAGTATGTAAGTACTGATCCTCAGAAGGCTCAGTCTTTCAGCTCTGGTGTAGGCATGCATGGCAATGGGTCTCTTAGTTCTGGTCCCAAGCCATAGCAAGCGATCCCTCTGCAGCTCAGTCCTTAGGTTCTTATGGACACAGCATGAGCATCCCATCTCAGGACAAGCTCAGCAAAGGCAACACACCTGTGCAGCTCGGCTTCCACCTGCCAAAAGCCCTGATCTTTCCAGAATGTCTGTGAAAAACTCTTGTGTCTCTCCTCTGTGTACAGGGATTTTGGCTCCTGTAGTTCTTGAAATCATTCACTTCCACTTCATAATGCAGCCCGGGCACTACTGTAGATGTTACATGATGCCCTGCTGCACAGCAATGTTTGACTTGTATACTGGGGTATGGCGCTACCTTGAGGATAATGGGGTGACGTGGTAGGGGGTTTTATTTATATAGTACCTTATACCTAAAACCACTTGTAGCTTCAATAGTACCCCTGTTGGTAGTACAGGATATCATCAACCCTATAAAGTGCAGAAAATTAGTGTGCAATAGTGCAGTCTTCAGTGAATCAATTCATACCTGATACATGTGATCATATTTACAAAGTATACCAAACTAATATTGAACCCCTAATTAAATATGAGTTTTTTACCAACAGGTCAGCATAAATACTGCCCTATCTCCAAAATCCATACACACACCTTAAACCAAGTAAAATTATAAATGATTTCCTGCAAAACTCTATATCACAGGTGTAAGCAGGAAAATAATAATACGTAATAAAAATTATAGTCCATATAGTGATCAATCAAAATGTTCGGATCCAATGTTCAAAATTAAAATTAACTCCAAGCTGTGACTGGGGTGTTCTCAGATAATAATGTGACTTGTTGTGCTCCCCCTCACGGGTCCCCACTCACCGACTCCCGCAACCCCGAAGGGGGCAAACAGCATAGGTTATCACGGTCACAGGCTCCTCTCCACCACAATCATCTGGGGTATCCGGATTGATCTCCGCTCACCGAGTTCTATTTGGGATATATTCTCAATGGCTCCCGACTAGGGATGAGCCGAACACCCCCCGGTTCGGTTCGCACCAGAACCCGCGAACGGACCGCAAGTTCGCACGAACGTTAGAACCCCATTGACGTCTATGGGACTCGAACGTTCGAAATCAAAAGTGCTCATTTTAAAGGCTAATTTGCATGGTATTGTCCTAAAAAGGGTTTGGGGACCCGGGTCCTACCCCAGGGGACATGTATCAATGCAAAAAAAACTTTTAAAAACGGCCGTTTTTTCGGGAGCAGTGATTTTAATGATGCTTAAAGTAAAAAAAAAAAAGTGAAATATTCCTTTAAATATCGTACCTGGGGGGTGTCTATAGTATGCCTGTAAAGTGACGCGTGTTTCCCATGTTTAGAACAGTCCCTGCACCAAATGTCATTTTTAAAGGAAAAAATCTCATTTAAAACTGCTTGCGGGTTTAATGTCATGTCGGGTCCTGGCAATATGGATGAAAATCAGTGAGACAAACGGCATGGGTACCCCCCAGTCCATTACCAGGCCCTTTGGGTCTTGTATGGATATTAAGGGGAACCCCGCACCCAAATTAAAATAAGGAAAGGTCCCTATATACTCTGAACAGCAGTATACAGGCGGTGCAAACAAGACAGGGACTGTAGGTTTGTTGTTAAGTAGAATCTGTTTGTAATTTTGAACATTTTTAACGTGTTTAGCTCCAGCCAAAAAATCTTTTCTAAGCTTTTTGGAAAACATAGGGAAGGGTTATCACCCCTGTGACATTTGTTTTGCGTCTTTCCTCCTCTTCAGAAGATTTCACCTCACTTTTTTGTCCCAATGAAAAATGTTTTTTGAAAATTTGGGTTTTTTTGTGGAACAAGGATTGGAAAGCATCAGTGGAAAGGAGAAATTGTTTTCCCATATTAACTCTTACATGAGAGAATTTCCCTTCCTAGGGGTAGATTTCATCTCACTTCCTGTTGTCTCCTTCCGTTTGCAAGTAGGAGTCGTTTGTAAGTTAGATGTTTGAAAGTAGGGTCCTGCCCTATATACTCAGCAGAAATTTGGGCCTTAGGTGTTGCTGTGGCCAAAACACTGTAAGCCCTCACAGGGCCCTGCTGTGAAATATTAGATCAAGAATTGTAATTACATGCCCCTGTTGAACAGGAGCTGAAAAATTAGGCCTTAGGCACTGGTGCTGGTGCCACAACACTGCAACCCCTCACAGACACTCTAGTTGGAACGCAGGAACGAGCCCTGCTGCAAAGTATTGCATCAAAAATTGTAATTACACGCCCCTGTTAGACAGGGGCAGAAAAATTGGGCCTTAGGCACTGGTGCTGGTGCCACAACACTGCAACCCCTCACAGACACTCTAGTTGGAACGCAGGAACGAGCACTGCTGCAAAGTATTGCATCAAAAATTGTAATTACACGCCCCTGTTAGACAGGGGCAGAAAAATTGGGCCTTAGGCACTGGTGCTGGTGCCACAACACTGCAACCCCTCACAGACACTCTAGTTGGAATGCAGGAACGAGCCCTGCTGCAAAGTATTGCATCAAAAATTGTAATTTCACGCCCCTGTTAGACAGGGGCAGAAAAATTGGGCCTTAGGCACTGGTGCTGGTGCCACAACACTGCAACCCCTCACAGACACTCTAGTTGGAATGCAGGAACGAGCCGTGCTGCAAAGTATTACATCAAAAATTGTAATAAAAAGGCCCCTGTTATACAGGGGCTGAAAAATTGTGCCTTAGGCACTGGTGGTGGCGCCCAGAACCAAAAATGTTCTTACAAGCTATCAGCGTGATGATTGAGGAGGAAGAGGATAATTACTCAGGGATAATCACTCAGCATCAGCATAGGCAGTCTTTGAAGGGATCTGAAAAAAATTATTCAGTTACATCAGCATCAGGTGCTTGGTAGCTGGTGGTGATCCAAGACTGATTCATTTTTATGAAGGTCAGCCGATCGACCGAGTCAGTGGACAGACGCACCCTGTGATCGGTTACCACGCCTCCAGCAGCACTGAATGTACGTTCCGAAAGAACGCTGGATGCAGGACAGGCCAGTAGCTCAATTGCATACTGTGCAAGCTCTGGCCAGTGATCCATCCTCAAGACCCAGTAACCCAGAGGATTTTCGGTGGGAAAGGTGTCCAAGTCTGATCTTGCCCCTAGGTATTCCTGCACCATGTAAAACAGACGCTGGCGATGGTTGCTGGAACCGATCATACCTTGGGGCTGCGGACCAAAAAATTGTCTGAACGCATCGGTCAGACAGCCACCTTCTCCACCGCTCCTTCTTTGACTGACCGAAGCCTCAGCAACACGTTGTCCAGAAACAGGAGTTTGTAACCTCCCAGTCTCTGGGAACGCGTTGCACAGACCTTTCTGCAAGGCCTCCCGAAGATGTTTCATCCTCTGCTCCCTCTGCGATGGCAAGATAAGGTCCGCAACCTTACCCTTGTAACGTGGATCAAGGAGGGTTGCCAGCCAGTATTGGTCCTTCTCCTTGATACCACGAATACGAGGATCCTTACGCAGGCTTTGCAGGATCAGGGAGGCCATGCAGCGTAGGTTTGCTGAGGCATTCGGTCCGGAGTCCTCTGGGTCACTAAGGACAACAACGTCCGCAGCCACCTCCTCCCAGCCACGTACAAGTCCATGTGTTCCTTGGGACTGATCCCTTAAAGACTGCTGATGCTGAGTGCCAGGCTCCACCTCCATACTGACACAATCTTCCTCCTCCTCCTCCTCCTCCTCCTCCTCGTCCTCTTCCTGTGTGATCGGCGGGCACGCAGGAACACTGTCTGGATAAAGGGGGCCTTGAGAGCTAAGGAAGTCCTCCTCTTCCTGCCTCTGTTCTGCCTCAAGTGCCCTGTCCATTATTCCACGCAGCGTGTGCTCCAACAGGTGGACAAGGGGGACAGTGTCACTGATGCATGCACTGTCAGTGCTCACCATCCTCGTGGCCTCCTCGAATGGTGACAGGACAGTGCATGCATCCCTGATCATGGCCCACTGGCGTGGGGAAAAAAAACCAAGCTCCCCTGACCCTGTCCTGGTGCCATAGTCGCACAGGTACTCATTGATGGCCCTCTGCTGCGTGTGCAGCCGCTGCAGCATGGCCAACGTCGAGTTCCACCTGGTGGGCATGTCACAGATTAGGCGGTTCTTGGGCAGGTTAAACTCCTTTTGGAGGTCCGTCAGCCGAGCACTGGCATTATATGACCGGCGGAAATGCACAGAGACTTTCCTGGCCTGCCTCAGGACATCCTGTAAGCCCGGGTACCTGCCCAAGAACCGCTGCACCACCAAGTTAAGGACGTGAGCCAAACAGGGCACATGGGTCAGTTGTCCCTGTCGGAGGGCAGAGAGGAGGTTGGTGCCATTGTCGCAAACCACCATTCCTGCCTTAAGTTGGCGTGGCGTCAACCACCTCTGAACCTGCCCCTGCAGAGCTGACAAAACCTCTGCCCCAGTGTGGCTCCTGTCCCCCAAGCACACCAGCTCAAGCACCGCATGGCATCTTTTGGCCTGCGTACTTGCGTAGCCCCTTGAACGCCTACGGAGCACCGCTGGTTCCGAGGAAGAGGCCATGGAGGAAGAAGAAGAGGAGGGGGTGGAGGAGAGAGGTGTGTCACAATCAGCATTTTGGAGGCGTGGTGGCGGAACAACCTCCAACACTACTGCACCTTGTCCTGCATCCTTCCCAGCTGCCAGCAGAGTCACCCAATGCGCCGTGAAACTTAAGTAACGTCCCTGTCCATGCCTGCTGGACCATGAGTCAGCGGTAATATGCACCTTACCGCTGACCGCCCTGTCCAGCGAGGCATGAACATTGCCTTCCACATGCCGGTAGAGAGCCGGAATCGCCTTCCGTGAGAAAAAGTGGCGTTTGGGTACCTGCCACTGAGGAACCGCACATTCCACAAACTCACGGAAGGGGGCAGAGTCTACCAACTGAAAAGGCAGCAGTTGAAGTGCTAGCAATTTTGCCAAGCTAGCATTCAACCGCTGGGCATGTGGATGGCTGGGAGCAAACTTCTTTCGGCGGTGCAGCAGCTGGGGCAGGGAAATTTGCCTGGTACAATCTGACGTCGGTGTACCCAAAGCAGATTGCCCACAAGTACTTGGCTGTGACACACCTAATTCTACACCTTCATTCCTCTCACTGCAGGTCTCAGAGAGGACTGAAGGTCTAGTGGGGTTGGAAATCTCAGCTGATGAGGAGCAAGGAGAGATCCTCTTTGTTCTTTGGTGTGGGTCTTTCAGATACGCTTGCCAACGAACTGCATGGCAGGTCAACATATGTCTGGTCAAGCATGTGGTACCCAAGCGGGAGATGTTTTGGCCACGCGAGATACGCTTGAGACATATGTTGCAAATAGCAGCGGTGCGATCTGATGCACTCGTCTCAAAAAAGGCCCACACCAAAGAACTTTTTGAATAACGCGCAGAGACTGCAGCGCCCTGCACATGTGGAGCTTTGGGGTGTGATGCAGTCAATGTGCTGCCCTTAGGCTGGCCCCTGGAGGGCATCCTGCCTAGTTGGTGATGTGCCACCTCCTCCTCCTCCTCCTCCTCCTCCTCTCTCCTATCAGGCACCCACGTTGAGTCAGTGACCTCATCATCCCCTCCCTCCTCATCACTGGAGCAAACCTGGCAGTATGCTGCAGCAGGGGGAGCATGACTGCCAGATTGCTGTCCTTCTTGGGCACCCCCTCTGTCCGTGCTCATGTTACTGCCTTCATTGAGCTCAGTATCATCATCAGAGCCTTCCAAACGCTGGGCATCCTCCTGGAGCATGTACCCAACACTGTGGTCAAACAGTTCGAGGGAATCCTCATGAGGACATGGTGGAGCTAGGGAAGGAGTCACTGATGACATTGAGCTGAGGGAAGAGGCCGCTGCTTTGCCAGACAAAGCACCCTGGGCATGGGTGAGAGAGGATGAGGAGGATGAGGACGGCTTGGTCATCCACTCGACCAAGTCTTCCGCATGTTGCGGCTCAACACGGCCAGCTGCCGAAAAAAAGGCCAAGCGTGTCCCATGGCCACGTGCTGATGAGGATGCACCGTCTCCACGACCAGCACTAGACACAGAGCCTGCTTGCCCTCTCTTATTGGCTTGTGACTGTCTGCCTCTCCTTCTTGGCCTTCCAGACATACTAATGGCCAGTAGCTGCACTAAGCTGGGATAGAACACCTGTAATTTTCTTCAGGTAGCTTTATATACTGTAACCAGACAAGCCTGCCTGTCAGTAGGAAGATAACAGGAACGGATCTAGCTGAACACTGTGAGCAGGACGCACTGCACTGAATGTAAATACCAGGAACGGATCTAGCTGAACACTGTGAGCAGGACGCACTGCACTGAATGTAAATACCAGGAACGGATCTAGCTGAACACTGTGAGCAGGACGCACTGCACTGAATGTAAATAGCAGGAACGGATCTAGCTGAACACTGTGAGCAGGACGCACTGCACTGAATGTAAATAGCAGGAACGGATCTAGCTGAACACTGTGAGCAGGACGCACTGCACTGAATGTAAATAGCAGGAACGGATCTAGCTGAACACTGTGAGCAGGACGCACTGCACTAAATGTATATAGCAGGAACGGATCTAGCTGAACACTGTGAGCAGGACGCACTGCACTGAATGTAAATAGCAGGAACGGATCTAGCTGAACACTGTGAGCAGGACGCACTGCACTAAATGTAAATACCAGGAACGGATCTAGCTGAACACTGTGAGCAGGACGCACTGCACTGAATGTAAATAGCAGGAACGGATCTAGCTGAACACTGTGAGCAGGACGCACTGCACTGAATGTAAATAGCAGGAACGGATCTAGCTGAACACTGTGAGCAGGACGCACTGCACTGAATGTAAATAGCAGGAACGGATCTAGCTGAACACTGTGAGCAGGACGCACTGCACTGAATGTAAATAGCAGGAACGGATCTAGCTGAACACTGTGAGCAGGACGCACTGCACTGAATGTAAATAGCAGGAACGGATCTAGCTGAACACTGTGAGCAGGACGCACTGCACTGAATGTAAATAGCAGGAACGGATCTAGCTGAACACTGTGAGCAGGACGTACTGCACTGAATGTATATAGCAGGAACGGATCTAGCTGAACACTGTGAGCAGGACGCACTGCACTGAATGTAAATAGCAGGAACGGATCTAGCTGAACACTGTGAGCAGGACGCACTGCACTGAATGTAAATACCAGGAACGGATCTAGCTGAACACTGTGAGCAGGACGCACTGCACTGAATGTAAATAGCAGGAACGGATCTAGCTGAACACTGTGAGCAGGACGCACTGCACTGAATGTAAATAGCAGGAACGGATCTAGCTGAACACTGTGAGCAGGACGCACTGCACTGAATGTAAATAGCAGGAACGGATCTAGCTGAACACTGTGAGCAGGACGCACTGCACTGAATGTAAATAGCAGGAACGGATCTAGCTGAACACTGTGAGCAGGACGCACTGCACTGAATGTAAATAGCAGGAACGGATCTAGCTGAACACTGTGAGCAGGACGCACTGCACTGAATGTAAATAGCAGGAACGGATCTAGCTGAACACTGTGAGCAGGACGCACTGCACTGAATGTAAATAGCAGGAACGGATCTAGCTGAACACTGTGAGCAGGACGCACTGCACTGAATGTAAATAGCAGGAACGGATCTAGCTGAACACTGTGAGCAGGACGCACTGCACTGAATGTAAATAGCAGGAACGGATCTAGCTGAACACTGTGAGCAGGACGCACTGCACTGAATGTAAATAGCAGGAACGGATCTAGCTGAACACTGTGAGCAGGACGCACTGCACTGAATGTAAATAGCAGGAACGGATCTAGCTGAACACTGTGAGCAGGACGCACTGCACTGAATGTAAATAGCAGGAACGGATCTAGCTGAACACTGTGAGCAGGACGCACTGCACTGAATGTAAATAGCAGGAACGGATCTAGCTGAACACTGTGAGCAGGACACACTGCACTAAATAGTCTAGATAGAAGATAACAGGAACGGATCTAGCTAAACTGAATACAGTGTATATATATATATGCAACACCTGGGATGCATATATATACACAATACACTGTAAGTGCAGCTAACTGACTGACTGTTCTGCCTAATCTATCTAACTCAAATCAAATGACACTGTCTCTCTCTCTCTCTATCTCTCAGCACACCGGAACACACACTACACAGGGCCGCCGTGCAGGCGGCCTTATATAGTGTGGGGTGTGTACTAAATCCCCTGAGCCATAATTGGCCAAAGCCACCCTGGCTTTGGCCAATTACAGCTCTCTCTACTGACGGCGCTGTGATTGGCCAAGCATGCGGGTCATAGTGCATGCTTGGCCAATCATCAGCCAGCAATGCACTGCGATGCCGCAGTGAATTATGGGCCGTGACGCGCCACACGAATTTGGCGCGAACGGCCCATATCGTTCGCAATTCGACGGACGGTCGAACAGCCGATGTTCGAGTCGAACATGGGTTCGACTCGAACACGAAGCTCATCCCTACTCCCGACTCCCGCAACCCCGAAAGGGGCAAACAGCATAGGTTATCACGGTCACAGGCTCCTCTCCACCACAATCATCTGGGGTATCCGGATTGATCTCCGCTCACCGAGTTCTATTTGGGATATATTCTCAATGGCTCCCCAGGCAGCTGCCAGAAATCCTCACTGCTCGGCACTGACGCTTCTAACAAGCAGCTATCGTTCGAACGATGGAACGATGGCTGCTTGTTAGAAGCGTCAGTGCCGAGCAGTGTTTTGCAGGAAATCATTTATAATTTTACTTGGTTTAAGGTGTGTGTATGGATTTTGGAGATAGGGCAGTATTTATGCTGACCTGTTGGTAAAAACCTCATATTTAATTAGGGGTTCAATATTAGTTTGGTATACTTTGTAAATATGATCACATGTATCAGGTATGAATTGATTCACTGAAGACTGCACTATTGCACACTAATTTTCTGCACTTTATAGGGTTGATGATATCCTGTACTACCAACAGGGGTACTATTGAAGCTACAAGTGGTTTTAGGTATAAGGTACTATATAAATAAAACCCCCTACCACGTCACCCCATTATCCTCAAGGGAGCGCCATACCCCAGTATACAAGTCAAACATTTTGTGGAGTCTCCTTAGGGAAACTCCTTCAGGGGGGCTGCATACCTTACATCTAGTCCTAAGCGCAGCGATTTCATATATATATATATATATATATATCTGCTGCACAGCAAGGCTCTTTCTCTGATGTTCCCATTGGCTCTGACTCCCATGCTCTCTGATTGGCGGGGGATTTTACACAGATCCAGCTCCTGCAGCAGTTGCCCGCTCTCAGCCAGCAGAGGGCGTGGGACAAAGGGGAGAATTGAGCACACACACACACAAGTCCTCAGCCCGCTCCACAGAGAGCCTGCAGATACAGAGTCCCAGCGCTGAACAGTCACTCTGGCACTGCTTATGGTGGCAGGGGGGGGTGAGTGGGGAATCACACAGCTGTTCCAGCCCGCACAACATGTACAGTATATGGAGGGGGTGTGTGCGTGTGTGGGTTTTTTTTTTTGTTTTGTTTTTTTTGTTTTTTGTTTTTTTTTTCTATTGGTTGAACTAGATGGACTTGTCTCTTTTTTTCAAGCTGACTATGTAACACTCCATACAGGCAGAGCAGAATTGCCTGAGGCACTGACTGCTACTCCCTTTTTCCTGATGTCATATTCATTGGACATACTTAGAGACTACCCCCTTTTCTCAGTCACCACTAAAGCGACATGGGGTATCATTTTTGAAGCAAAGCAAATGCAATGTGTGTACAGGACTGTAAGCTAACCATTTTATTTAGTGACGGGGCTTTGATTGGCATTCATAGTTCTTTATAAAAGTGAGTCCACTGCCATGTTTTGAAGCATGTGTAAACGAGCCCTAAGGATGTAATAGCATACCTCCCAACATTTTGAGATGTGAATGAGGGACACCTACTAGCAAATGTATGTAGGCATAGGACACGCCCCCTACCACACCTTCTTAAAGGAGAATTAACCAAAACAAAAGGTTAATTAAATCCACAAGAACTTTTTTTTTACCACTACTATTCCTTTATATTGGCTTTTAAAATTTACAAATGCACCAATTTAAAATTTGGATGAAAGGTCTGGCACTGGGAAACACTTTTTGAAAGATAAAAAGTGCATTTTATATACAAATATATGGGTCAGACCAAAATGAGGGACAAATGAGGGGGAACGAGGGACAGAGGGACATTGCTCCAAATCAGGGACAGTCCCTCGAAATCAGGGACAGTTGGGAGCTATGGTAATAGGGTAATTATCATGTCTAATTTACAGGTAACTAGCTATAATTAAAGAGGGTCTTGAATAAAGTGGAAGAAGATTCGAGCTCCTGACAGGTTTTTCTACTTGCAGAGTCTATTGAAGAGATTCCTTCACTTCCTGACCATGGGTTGGGAAGTGAAGAGAAACTTCTCTAACAGCAACACAGACACAAGTAAAAATATTTCTTTATGTTAAGTAGAGGGGTGCTAGAATCTCAGCTTTTTTTATTGTCTGTTTTGCTGGTGCAAAAGTTTTGGGTATAGATACACGTTAACTAAGGTTTAACTCTCTGTCTTGCATTTAGATTTTACACACCTGTCTATTTTGCTCACCGTATTATAGGAAGACTACACTCTGTCATGTTAAAGTGGTTGTAAAGCTTTTTGTTCAAAAATAACAAACATATCTATACTTACTTGGTCTGTGCAATTATTTTGCACAGAGCAGCACCAATCCTCTTCTTCTGGGGTCCCCTGCCAGCACTCCAGGCCCCTCCTCTTCATCGGATGCCCCCATGGAAAGCCTCTTCCCATGGGGACACCCGTGCGTGCGCACTCCAGAGCCCCACTGCTTCGTCCATTAACACAGACAGCGGGACTTGGCCCCCAGCTCCCGCTACTATCAATCTGTCCAATGAGAAGAGAGACAGTGGCTGGAGCCACTGCACTTGTGCACATAGCTGGATCGGATTGGGCTCAGATAAGAAAAAGGGGAGGTCTGTGGGGAGCTGCAGCACAGGTTTTTCACCTTAATACATTAAGGTGAAAAGCCTTAAGGCTTTAGAACCACTTTAAGTGCACTTTTATTGTGGGATTCAACAAAATCTGTACTGAAGGTTACACATCAGGTCTCTGCAAGTGTGAGGCTTTCAATGTAATAAAAATGAATAGACCTGTTTCATTCCTTGCTACTGTTCTGAAATGTCAGTGCATCCAAAGAAAATGCAAAACCAAATATTTTTTTACATTTTATGCATTTATTCTTGAGTTTTATGCTTTGCTTACAGTTCTTTACTAATGTAAACTTGTTCTTACCTTAGACGCCTGTCATGAATAAAAATTTGACATCTAAATGTACCTGCTTGCATCTTTAATGAGTACCCTTAGATCCATGAAATCCAGGCATTCATTAAGGAAAATCCTAATTCCAGCACAGAAGGTTGAACACCTCTCAGACTACAATATTGATTAGTGAACCTGTCTATTAAACTATAGAACCCCTAGTTCCCCCATGCAGGAGATTGGAGGTGGGGAACCAGAACATGACTTTATGAGCTGAATTCTAGGGTTGTATTATTGGACACTTCAAGATTTAGGGCTCCAAGGCACTGAGGAAGTTTCACAATCAGACCTATATGAGTTTGTTGGGCATTAAATTCCAAAGCCATAGGAATTAATATAGAGATTTTCAAAGGATGTTGGACAGGGTCAGTGAGAAATTGCCCCCATTCAGCCAAAAGATAATTTTTGAGATCAGGTACTTATGTTGGACAGGAAGACCTGGATCGCATTCAGAATTTGCAATTTATCCCAAAGGTGTCCAGTAGGGTTAAGGTCAGGGCTCTGTGCAGCTTTCTTGAGTTCCTACACACCAAACTTGTAAAACCATGGAGTTTTTGGAGCTGGCTTTGTGCACAGGGGCACAGTCATTTTTCAACAATAAAGAGTTGGAACAGCACCCAGTTTTCTAAAATGTATTTGTACGCTGTAGCATTAGCATTTATTGTAAATAAGTGAACTAATGTCTTTGTATGCTGTAGTATTAGCAGTAGCATTCATTGTAAACATGAGAACTACTTGACAACTTTTAAGTTGTGATAGCATATTATTACTTTGAGAATAAAAGGACAGTTTTTTTACACTGTATATCTATATGTCAGGATAAAAGTAGGGTAGAATGGGACTTTAAATGTGCCTCGGTGGGGTTTAAATAACAATCTGTACCACAATTTTAAAACAATGTAGAAAAACTTTTTTTTGCCATCCATGGATGGGAGATTTAAAACATGTTACAGTCTGAAATAATTTCAGTCTACTGTCTCTTTGGTCCAGTGTGTGCAGGTCCTGGTATGAAGCGTCAGAGGTATGGCCTATGTGTTTCGTGGGAAACCCCGCTTCGTCAGGGCCTTTAAAGTAGCACAAAAAACATGAAAGTATTGAAAATAACCAAAAAATACAGTATTGACAACATTATGGAATAATATTTACTGAATATTGACATTTCATATACAACATGTAAAAAATCTTTTTCTTAATAAAAACACTGTCATTATGGGGCGTTTGTGATTGCTCACTGATGAAATTCAAACACATCAACCTAAAGCTTTAACAGAAATGCAGTTGCATATCATTCTATTTGGTGTTCAGTGGTGTCTCACAAACGCAAGGTTGGTCAAAAGAATGAAATGAACTGATTATATGCTAAGTAGTACATTTATTTTGAGTGAGTACATTCATTTATAGTTTACCTTCAGACTGTGCAGCTAGCGTGTTGGGCCAGAAGGAACAGTAATCCTAGGGAGCCCGTGTGGATAATCACCCGAGCCTCACCAGAGAGACTAGGGTGGACCCCTATATATATATATATATATATATATATATATATATATATATATATATATATAAATGGTAGCACTGTGAGTGTTTATATTAACATTATACTAGTAGTGATGCTTAGATAGTGTAACAGTGTCAAGAAGGAGGGAGAGGGAAAGTGGGGAGGGGTTGGGGGGGTGAGAGAAGGGACAAAAGGGAAATGGGAGGGTGGGAAAAAGGGGAGATGGAAGGGAAGGGAGAGAGGGGGAGGGAGGGTCATCTCACTTCCGGTTCCCGTATGCCTGCCTGTTTGTAACGCAGCACCTATGACGCACATTATGTGATCCGGATCCGCCCCCTCTCTACCATTTAGCCCTTTCCTTTCCTCAGCTGCCAATTACAGCTGAGGGAAGGGGGGCCACCTCCCATTCCATTTCGGGACTCCGCAGACACAGGTAATGGATCCTGGGGATGCACACACAGGACCCCTAGCATGTGCCCCCCACGGCCTGTCAGTGGGCAGAGGAGCCCACCCCCATCCCTCCAGATCCTTTGGATCCATTCTGGATACACGATCCGGGCGACGTGGGCGGCCTTAGGGACCCCTCCCCTCTGCCTCCCCGATCAGATCATGGCGGACCCTTCCTTATATATAGCACATTTATTACAAGGCTCCCCTCGGCGGTCCATCTCTCCATGTTGGAGACGCTGAAGGGGACAAAAATACACAGGGAAACAGGTAAAATATTTTCCTTTCCACTATATATCCAATCATAGCTTTGGTCTATTGCATTCTATTTTAAGGAAGGAATTTTTCTTTCTTTCTCTCTTCCCCTTCTTTATCTGTGCTTTTTAGGGCTTTTTCATCAGGCCCCACCAAAGCCCATGCATACAGTGCCTTGCTGGGTCCAATTTGAACCTCAAGGATATAGTGGCTTGTTACATACCATTTGCTATCAAACACAATCTTGAATGCATCAGTAGTCAATGCTTAAACTATGTAACCATACTTGCACTTTGTTACTAAGAATTAGGTAAGAGTTTATATTTCGTCAATCTTTTATATTTCTTGCTTCCTTGCTTCTGTTTCTCATCCCCCCCCTTTTTTCTTCCCCCCCCTTTTTTCTTCCCCCCCTCCACCCCCCTTTTTCCTTCCCCCTCTCCCCACCTTTCCCTTACCCCTCCCCTCCCCCCTTCCCTTTTTCCCTCCCTCCTGTTTCCCTTTTCTTCCCTTCTCCCCCCCTTCCTCTTCCCCCTTCCATCCCCCATTCCTCACTTTTCCTTTCCCTCTCCCTCCTTCTTGACACTGTTATCCTATCTAAGCATCAGTACCAGTATAATGTTAATATAAACACTCACAGTACTACCATATATATATAGGGGTCCTCCCTGGTCTCTCTGGCAAGGCTCTGGAGATTATCCCCATGGGCTACCCAGGCTTACTGTTCCTTCTGGCCCGACACGCTAGCTGCACAGTATGAGGGTAAACTATAAATTAATGTACTCACTCAAAATAAATGTACTACTTATGCGTATAATCGGTTCATTTCATTCTTTTGACCAACCTTGCGTTTATGAGACACCACTGAACACCAAATAGAATGATATGCAACTGAATTTCTGTTAAAGCTTTAGGTTGATGTGTTTGAATTTCATCAGTGAGCAATCACAAATGCCCCATAATGACAGTGTTTTTATTGAGAAAAAGATTTTTTACATGTTGTATATGAAATGTCAATGTTCAGTAATTATTATTCCATAATGTTGTCAATACTGTATTTTTTGGTTATTTTTAATACTTATATGTTTTTTGTGCTACTTTAAAGGCTCTGACGAAGTGGGGTTTCCCACGAAACGCGTAGGCCGTACCTCTGACGCTTCATACCAGGACCTGCACACCCTGAACCAAAGGGAGAGTAAACTGTACATTTTTCAGACTGTGACATGTTTTAAATCTCCCATCCATAGATGGTAAAAAAAAGTTTTTCTACATTGTTTTAAAATTGTGGTACAGATTGTTATTTAAACCCCACCGAGGCACATTTAAAGTCCCATTCTACTCTACTTCTAGTTTAAATTTTGCATTTTCCAGAGACAGTGCCTCTGTGGAGTTATAAATATTTCACACCTACTCCCATCCCTATACTATATGTCAGAATAAATAGAAAATAAAGGGACTATGTCAGAAAATGTGATTTATTATATTGCTTAAATTACAGCCAGTATCATGTCTTTTTTACTTTCTTTCAGAACCATAATGAATTTGGCTTGTCTCAATCAGAAAACCCTAATGATAATCCTGTTGTTTCTTATTCTGCTGTCCTTTTTCTGGAATTTTGTGGATATAACTAGAAGAAATACAATATGTGCAGAAAAGACGGTGATACAGGAAAAACCAACCCAGAATATAAAAGAGAAAGAGATCATTCCCAATCTAAAGAAAGAGAAAGAGGTTCTTATCCTGATTTGGCACTGGCCTTGGGGATACACATTCCCATTAGACAGGTGCTACCAAGATTTTGGTATCCCAGGCTGCAAGATGACAACAGACAGGAGTCTATATAGATTTGCTGATGGTGTTATTATACATCATGTGGAGATAATGTATAACAAAAACCTATTGCCTCAACAGCCACGACCTATTTTCCAATACTGGGTGTGGGCCAATGTGGAGCCACCAATGATTATTAAAAATGTGGACATGTTGGACAACTTATTCAACATGACATTAACGTTTCGTCAGGATTCAGATGTTTTTGTCCCATATGGTCAGATCGAAACACTAAAGGAGCCGCAAAGCTTTACCATTCCTGAAAAGTCCAAACTAGTGGCTTGGGTGGTCAACAAGTGGTATCCAGGTGTCCGAAGAATTGCTTATTATGAGGAACTACAAAAATATATTCCTATTGATGTTTATGGGGCTAAACACACAAAGCTCAGCTGGGACAATTTCCATTCCACTATATCTCAGTACAAATTTTACTTGGCCTTTGAAAATTCTAATTACAAGGATTACATCACTGAGAAATTGTGGTCAAATGCTTTTGGCTCCTGGGCTGTGCCAGTTGTGTTGGGGACTTCGCGGGAAAACTATGAACGTTTTATCCCAGGTGATGCCTTCATTCATGTTGATGACTTTCCAAGTGCCAAGGAGCTGGCTACCTATCTCCTTGAGTTAGAAAAAGATGACAAGAAGTACCACAAGTATTTCAATTGGAGGTCTCACTACCGTGTAAATATACTGGTTGATTGGCAATATAGATACTGTCAAGCTTGTGAAGTAATAAGAAAAGCACCAAAATACCAGATCCTTCACAGTGTGGCCAAATGGTTTATGAAGGAATTTTGAAGCTAGTTGCAGGCTCTAGTATGTAAAAAAAAATGCCTGCAAGATGTTATTTATATATACTTTTCATTTATTTTCTTTATTTATTACTTTCACTATCAAAAAATAGTTTGTCTTTCTTTTGAAATCAGGACCATTTACAGTACTGCAGGAATATAGCAGGCATCACTAAATGGTGGACCGTGACAGTCCCACCCGGATCGCAGCAGTCACACTACTTAGGAGCCTGGACTCTTTCTTTCTTGCCTGGCCACCCTGTAGATCCAGCTCCTGTTACATTTCCCCAGCTGCCGAACTGTCATCCTTGCAGCATGGCCAAGGACAGGAGAAGCAGCAGTCTGGGAGGTCCTAGGGCAGGAGCTGCAAGGGGGGTGATTGGTTGCTTAGGACATTGAGCGGTCCTAGAAGCCAGTCACTTTTTTTTTTTTCTTTTTTTTTCCGATTTTGCAACCTTTCTTTAGTGCAACCTATTAGTGCATGTTTCACTTCCAGTGTCTCAATGGATCTCCTGCAGCTTTATATAGCGAGTGATGTTCATCCGAGGCTATACACATGTATGTATGTATGTATGTATGTATGTATGTATGTATGTATATATATATATATATATGTATATATATATATATATATATATATATATATACACTACCGTTCAAAAGTTTGGGGTCACCCAAACAATTTTGTGTTTTCCATGAAAAGTCACACTTATTCACCACCATACGTTGTGAAATGAATAGAAAATAGAGTCAAGACATTGACAAGGTTAGAAATAATGATTTGTATTTGAAATAACATTGTTTTTACATCAAACTTTGCTTTCATCAAAGAATCCTCCTTTTGCAGCAATTACAGCATTGCACACCTTTGGCATTCTAGCTGTTAATTTATTGAGGTGAGCTGGAGAAATTGCACCCCACGCTTCTAGAAGCAGCTCCCACAAGTTGGATTGGTTGGATGGGCACTTCTGGCGTACCATACGGTCAAGCTGCTCCCACAACAGCTCAATGGGGTTCAGATCTGGTGACTGTGCTGGCCACTCCATTACCGATAGAATACCAGCTGCCTGCTTCTGCTGTAAATAGTTCTTGCACAATTTGGAGGTGTGTTTAGGGTCATTGTCCTGTTGTAGGATGAAATTGGCTCCAATCAAGCGCTGTCCACTGGGTATGGCATGGCGTTGCAAAATGGAGCTATAGCCTTCCTTATTCAGAATCCCTTTTACCCTGTACAAAGCTCCCACCTTACCAGCACCAAAGCAACCCCAGACCATCACATTACCTCCACCATGCTTAACAGATGGCGTCAGGCATTCTTCCAGCATCTTTTCATTTGTTCTGCGTCTCACAAACGTTCTTCTTTGTGATCCAAACACCTCAAACTTGGATTCATCCGTCCACAACACTTTTTTCCAGTCTTCCTCTGTCCAATGTCTGTGTTCTTTTGCCCATCTTAATCTTTTTCTTTTATTGGCCAGTCTCAGATATGGCTTTTTCTTTGCCACTCTGCCCTGAAGCCCAAAATCCCGCAGCCGCCTCTTCACTGTAGATGTTGACACTGGTGTTTTGCGGGTACTATTTAATGAAGATGCCAGTTGGGGACCTGTGAGGCGTCTGTTTCTCAAACTAGAGACTCTAATGTGCTTATCTTCTTGCTTAGTTGTGCAACGCGGCCTCCCACTTCTTTTTCTACTCTGGTTAGAGCCTGTTTGTGCTGTCCTCTGAAGGGAGTAGTACACACCGTTGTAGGAAATCTTCAATTTCTTTGCAATTTCTCGCATGGAATAGCCTTCATTTCTAAGAACAAGAATAGACTGTCGAGTTTCAGATGAAAGTTCTCTTTTTCTGGCCATTTTGAGCGTTTAATTGACCCCACAAATGTGATGCTCCAGAAACTCAATCTGCTCACAGGAAGGTCAGTTTTGTAGCTTCTGGAAGGAGATAGACTGTTTTTAGATGTGTGAACATGATTGCACAAGGGTTTGCTAATCATCAATTAGCCTTCTGAGCCAATGAGCAAACACATTGTACCATTAGAACACTGGAGTGATAGTTGCTGGAAATGGGCCTCTATACACCTATGTAGATATTGCACCAAAAACTAGACATTTGCAGTTAGAATAGTCATTTACCACATTAGCAATGTATAGAGTATATTTGTTTAAAGTTAGGACTAGTTTAAAGTTAGCTTCATTTAAAAGTACAGTGCTTTTCCTTCAAAAATAAGGACATTTCAATGTGACCCTAAACTTTTGAACGGTAGTGTATATATATATATATATATATATATATATATATATATATATATATGAAGAATATGTCAGTATTGGTCCTCATGATGTTCTAACACTTTGCTTTTAAAATCATTTGTTCTTAACATCAACTTGATTGTGTGTATGAATACATATTTTTTTTTTCTATTATTTTGTATATGTTGTTGCTACTATACAATGATATTGAATGATGTGTCGAGTTTGCTCTGAGTTCAATTGGTGTGTCAGATCTTTTCTGGCAGTGGATGCGGACCGAACTCTTTACATAAGATTTGAAGGTATGTACTGTGTACTGCAGCCTGGTTTTCTCTGTGATACTGGCTGAGTCCTGTTTTTAATTGGTTAGTTCACCTGTAACCTAATGATGACACATTAGAGCAGAATATAGGTAATTGTGGTGACTAGTTCCAATAGGTAATGACTAAGCGCTAACATTTGCACGAAACGTATCTACTAGGGATGAGCCGAACACCCCCCGGTTCGGTTTGCAGTAGAACATGCGAACAGGCAAAAAATTTGTTCGAACACGCGAACACCGTTAAGGTCTATGGGACACGAACATGAAAAATCAGAAGTGCTAATTTTAAAAGCTTATATGCAAGTTATTGTTATATAAAGTGTTTGGGGACCTGGGTCCTGCCCCAGGGGACATGTATCAATGCAAAAAAAATTTTTAAAAACAGTCGTTTTTTTGGGAGCAGTGATTTTAATAATGCTTAAAGTGAAACAATAAAAGCGAAATTTTCCTTTAAATTTAAATACCTGGGGGGTGTCTATAGTATGCCTGTAAAGTGGCGCATGTTTCCCCTGTTTACAACAGTCCCTGCACAAAATGACATTTCTAAAGGAAAAAAAGTCATTTAAAAGTACTCGCGGCTATTGTTTGTGGATTGTAAAGACACCTGTGTGAGTTTGCGGTAAAGATTGTTGTGAGATGGAGAGTAACAAGTGAAAGTGACAGAGAAAAATATATTTTACCAAAACATCAAAACATTCCATATTCTAGTATTCTTAAAATCAAAATATTTTAAGTAGAAGAAACAATGTTGCAAAGGAAAATTTATTTCACAGAAAGATACATTTCATCTCAACATTAAAAGGTTTTTTTTTGTGAAAGTTAGAATTGTTCCATTAGAATCAATGGCTGAAACTTCATTTTGACTAAAATAGAGCAAATTTTCATTTTTAAAAAATGCTCTCTAATTAGCTCTCATTTTGGTATTTACTATAGCTAAAAAAGACATTTTAGTTAAAATGAGAGTTATTTTCAGGTCTGAGCATGCTCAGTTGTGTTGGCACCTAGTTGTCCAAAACTGAGAATTTTTCACTTCTCAGACTTTTAAAGATATTTCAGTGTAGAAATCACTTTTTCACATAGTTTAAAAGCAGATTATCTTTAAAAAATATACCGCATATTTCAGTACCATTTAGGCAATTATATCATGCTCTAAACATTATTTCCATGTGCACTACTCCAGGTTTTAGCAGAGTAAGGGTTTGGGCGCTATTTGGTTTCAGGGAACTATAGTAAATTCGATTTTGGGAGTATTTTCTCACCAGCGCTATAGTGAATACCGTTTTTGCGCGAATTAGTGCTAATTATCGCTAATTTGCGCTAATTAGCACCGCAGCTCTAGTAAATGACCCCCACTGTTTAAGGTGGTATTAAATCTTCATATTTCTATATGAAGACATTGCTGACAAATATTACTGTCCCACTTGAAGAATATTAGAATATTTTATTTTCTTGGCCCAAATAAGGCAAAATATGGCACAAAATTTGGCATTTTCCCGAAAATCTGCGAAATATGGCATTTCACTGAAAAATGGGCAAAATGTGGCATTTTAGTATGGCAATGTGGCATTTGAAGGTCTCTGTTTATCACCAATCCTTGTTTCACTAAAAAGCCCAAATTTTCAAAAAACATTTGTCATTGGGACAGAAAGTGAGGTGAAATCTTCTGAAGAGGAGCACAGACAGCAAAACAAATGGTACAGGGGTGAAAACCCTTCCCTATGTTTTCCAAAAAGCTTAAAAATAGATTGGCTGGAGCTACACTTCAAAAAATGTACCAGTTCAAAATTACAAACAGATTCTACTTAACAACAAACCTACAGTCCCTGTCTTGTTTGCACCGCCTGTATACTCCTGTTCAGAGTATATAGGGCCTGGGGGCCCCACGCCTTTCCTTTTTTTAATGTGGGTGCGGGGTTCTCCTGAATATCCATACGAGACCCAAAGGGCCTGGTAATGGACTGGCGGGGTACCCATGCCGTTTGTCTCACTGATTTTCATCCATATTGCCAGGACCCGACATTACATTAAAGCCGCAAGCAGTTTTAAATGACTTTTATTCCTTTAAAAATGTCATTTTGTGGAGGGACTGTTCTAAGCACGGGAAACACGCGCCACTTTACAGGCATATGAAAAAAGTGGTGAACCCGCGCAGTGGAGATGGTGGAGATGTGATTACAAACAATTTGGAACTGCTGCCACCCAGCATGCAGTCACCATAAATGGGGACAGCTAGATTGATTGGTTTGGTAGAAGGGTATGGCGCTGTTCCTCTATAAAACTTATGATTTCCTATATGTGTGCTATATAATTCATGGAAAAATAAAATGAAAAAATGAAGAGATCAACCATGTATGGTTTTTGATCTCTTCATTTTTTCATTTTATTTTTCCATGAATTATATAGCACACATATAGGAAATCATAAGTTTTATAGAGGAACAGCGCCATACCCTTCTACCAAACTTTACAGGCATACCATAGACACCCCCCAGATACGATATTTAAAAGGAATATTTCACTTTTTTTTTTTCACTTTAAGCATCATTAAAATCACTGCTCCCGAAAAAACTTCAGTTTTTTTAACTTTTTTTTGCATTGATACATGTCCCCTGGGGCAGGACCCGGGTCCCCAAACCCTTTTTAGGACAATAACTTGCATATTAGCCTTTACAATTAGCACTTTTGATTTTGAACGTTCGAGTCCCATTGACTTTAATGGGGTTCTAAAGTTTGCACGAACTTTCGGTCTGTTCGCAGGTTCTGGTGCGAATGGAACCGGGGGGTGTTCGGCTAATCCCTAGTTCTCAGCCATCATCTCCCCCATTATGCAGTTGACCAAGCAGGAAGTCCGGTTCCACTAGACTCCTGGGCCTCAAGTTGTCTTTGATGCCCTCAAAAGACTGTTCACCTCTGCTTCTGTGTTAAAACCAACATGACTCTACCTTACCATTTGTTCTGGAAGTTGATGCTTCTGAAGTTGCTGTCGGTGCTGTGCTCTTGCAATGACAGGGATCCAAGGCTTTTCTGTTCCCCATTGCCTTCTTTTCCCGTAAGCTATCTGCCACTGAGAGGAACTATGACATGGGGTACCGAGAACTGTTGGTGATAAAAGCCGCATTGGAGGAGTGGCGATATCCGTTGGAAGGGGCAGCTCACCTGATTCTGATTTATACTGACCTTAGGAATCTGGAATACCTGAGAACTGCAAAAAGATTAAGGCCACGTCAAGCCAGGTGGCCATTATTCTTTTCCAGATTCTCCTTCCATGTCACCTACCGGCCACACGAAACTAGACGCCTTGTCTCACATGTTCAATGACTCTAAAACAACTGCATACCCAGATACCATTCTGCCCACGGAAAATTTTCTTTTAATAAAGGAAGATCTACTATCCCGGGTCAAACAAGCTTCTGTTGAAGTTCCTCCTCCCCTGAAGCAAAGTTGCTAGCAAAAGATGGCCTGTTTTGGCACAATGACAAAATCTTCATACCTGAGAGTCTCCAGGTCACCATACTTGAACTCTGTCATGACCATGTGTTAGCAGGGCACTTTGGCACATCCAAGACATCTGACCTGGTACAACGCACATTCTGGTGGCCTCAAGTAGCAAAAGACTGTAAAAAATATGTGGAATCTTACACCACCTGTATCTGAAGCAAGAGTTATAGAACTAAGGCCTGGGGCTTGGTTAAACCATTACCTGTTTCAGATAGGCCTTGAAAACTGATATACATGGACTTCATTGTAGAACTTTCCCCCACAGAGGGCCATACCGCCATCTTCGTGGTGGTGGACCAGCTGTCCAAGATGGCACACTTCATTCCAATGAAAGGAACACCTTTAGCCCCCGAAACAGTGCAAGTCTTCATCAGGGAAATTGTTAATTTCACAGAGTACAGGCTAACATCATCTCAGACAAGGGAGTACAGTTCACCTCCAGATTCTGGAAAGCATTATGCGAGTCCCTTGGCATTGAATTATCATTTTCCTCAGCCTACCACCCACAGACAAACGGGGTGATAAAAAAAACGATCAAGGGGTTAATATGGCGCACAATGGAGGTAGCCGAGTACATATTACTAAAAATGGTGGGGGGAAGGGGGTGGGTTGGGGGTTCCTGAGAGGGGGAACTTGATGGTGGTAGTTAATGTTTCACAACAAGTTCGGGTATTAGTCCATGTGAGGATAAAATGATGCTGAATAAATGGAAGGCAGCCAGTCTATAAAAGCTAGAAGAAGCTCTGGAACAAATAAAAAAGAAAGAAAGAAGGACGGCGCCCTCTAAGTGCAGCATGTATGTTAAAAATATTTATTACAATAGATAAAAACACTCACATTTGAGTTGCTAAAAAACCAGCATGTAAAGTAATTTCATCCGCGTGCTCTCGGAAGATGTGGGTGTCACGGGCCAGTGGAGGGGTTCCTGGGATGTGAGTCCTGTAACCTGGGTCCTGGTAGCTGTTCCGGTGGTGCCGAGGGTCCTCAGAGCCTCCGGGCGGCCAGGATATCGGTCATGGATCCTCCGTGGAGCGCCGTGCTGACCTGCGTCTTCACTTCCGGGAGCGGGGTGAGGCGGGCGGTGCTTCGCATTCGGAGCATGCGTGCTCCTTCATCAGGCTATGCTGGTGGCCATATTCAGTGTGGGAATTTATACCATAGGCAATGGGAGGGGTGGAGAGGTAATTGAGAGGAGGGCGGGACTATGTATAATGATTGGGCACGTAGGTAACCATGGAGATGGGGTGTACACAATGTGGAAGGGGAGTGAAGGGAGACGGGGAGTGGGCGGGGCGGGGAGTGAGGAGGGGGGGGAAAAAAGGAGATATGCAAATGAGTGTGTTGTGGTAAGAACATATGTGTGTGTATATGGAATGTGGGGTAAGGAGAAGGCGGTCTATAGGAAGAGGAATGTTGTATTGATCATAGTGGACGGGAACAAAATATATATACATATATATATATATATATATATATATATATATATATATATATATATATATATATATATATATATATAATATATATATACATACACATACATACACACATATCCATACATATACATATATACATACACGTCAACATATATGGGAAGGGAATACAAAAATGCAGAAAATGGTATATAATTAAATAGATATATAATTATAGGGAGAGATTGGTGGTATATATGAGAAGAAATGACGCAATGATGGAAAAGGGATAAAACATGTACAATGTATATACGTGTGTAAACACAAAGAACCGTTTAAAAAGGATCCCTTCACACACACATACACATATATACACATTTAAATGACGCGTAAGATTGGGACAAAAGAAGGGGGGGAGTGTGTTTCCAGACGGGTATTTGGGAATGAGAGGAATGTTATGGGAAATACTGGGAAATAAATAAATAAAAGTAAAAATAATAAAAATATATAGAAATATAAATAAAAATAATATATATGTAAAAATAAAAATGTAAAAATAAAAATACAAATACAAGTACAAATAAATAAAATATATATATAAAAAAATATAAAAATAAGGAAATTAAAAATAAAATTAAGGAAATTAAAAATAAAATATTTTTTAATAAGAATAAAAATAAATAAAATAAAAAATAAAGATAGGAATAAAAATAAAAATGGTATGTGTTGTACACTAGGGCTATGTGGATAGGGGTAATGGGTGGGAGATGGGTATACCCATACACATGCTCCACGTAGACTGTAAGTTAATGGGGTAGTGACTAGATGATGGATAAAACAATAAATTAGACAACAGGTAGGACAATGGATGAAACAATACGTGGTGAATTGAGATGAGATGATGTGATGAGGCAGGGATATGGTTGGGGTCACAGCAAAATGTTAATTTCAATGCCTTTATTGAGGCCTCCTGGCGATAAAGTGTCCAGTGTGTATATCCAGTAGTTTTCTCTTTCACACAACCTTTTGTAGCGTTCAGCGGTAGGGAGGGTGGGTGGAATAGACTCAATAACCCACACGCGTAGCCCTGAAGATGTTTGTCCATGATGTTCTTTAAAATGTCTTGGTACACTATGCTTGTCAATGCCCTTCTCTACAAGCTTACGATGCTCACCAAACCTTTTACGGAGCGGGCGTATAGTGCGGCCTACGTATAGTAGGCCGCAGGGGCATGTGAGGCAATAGACCACATAATCTGAACCACAATTGAAGAAGTCGGGGATGACATATAGTTTACCCTTATGGTGGAAGTCTTTTTGCCTATGTGTAACATGGGCGCATGTGAGGCAGAGGGGCTTCCTACATTGATACATGCCTTTGATGTTAAAGAAGGTTAAGGGGGCACTGGCGGTGGGGCGTGCTGTTTTCACTTTGCTTGGTGCTATTTGGGCCTTTATATTCTTAGCCCGTCTGTAGGTGACCAGTGGTTTATCACTTATGGTGGGTTTTAGATGCGGATCCTCACGCAGAATGGACCAGTGTTTGGTGAAGATCTTTTCCATTTGCTTAAATCTGTTGTGGTATTGTGTCACAAATCTGACGGGTTGGGTAGTGTCGTCTGTACTGGTTTGTCTCTTGTCCTTCGCGTTTTCACTGAGATAGTATTGGAAGGCATCTTCTATGATGTGGTCTGGATAACCCTTGTCTTTGAATTTGGCTTTGAGTAGTAGGCCGTGTGTTTCATAGTCCTGTAGGCGTGTGCAATTGTGTTTCAGGCGGCAGAACTGGCTTTTTGGGATGTTGTTAACCCATCGTGGGTGATGGCAACTGTTAAAGTGTAGGTAAGAATTTCCTGAGGTGGATTTTGTATAATTCTGGGCGCAGATGGTATTTTCATAGTGGAAGAGTTCCAGATCCAAAAAGGCCAGTTTGTTATTGTCTGTGACTGATGTGAATGATAGACCCATGGAGTTGTTGTTGCAGTGTTGGACGAAGGGTAGGATGGTGGTTTCTGGACCATCCCAGATAATGACTACGTCATCTATGTAGCGCCCATAATAGACTATGTGGGGCGCATATGGGTTATTGTTGTGTATATATTGTAGCTCCCAGTAACCCATGGTAAGGTTCGCGTAGCTGGGGGCAAAATTGGCCCCCATGGCAGTTCCTTTTGTTTGAATATAGAAGTCTCCGTGGGATTCAAAATAATTGTGGGTTAGGCAGAATTCTAATATTTCCAGTAAGAATTGGTTTTGACGTGGGTTGAGTGATGGATCATTGTTGAGGTAGTGTCGTACAGCTTGTAAACCAATGTTATGGGGAATGGACGTGTATAGTGAGACCACATCTAGCGAGAGCCAGCGGTATGTCGGTTCCCAGGAGTAGTATCGTAGCATGTTCAGAAGGTGGATGCTGTCTTTAATGTAGGAAGGTAGGTTCTGTACTATACCTTGTAGAAAATGATCAATGTAGATAGAGAAGTAGCTGGTTACGCTTTCCATGGCCGCCACTATTGGTCTACCAGGAGGGTGTGTGGGGTCTTTGTGCACCTTCGGAAGGTGGTAAAAGTAGGGCCTTTTGTAAAAGTCGTGTTTAAGAAATGAGGCTTCGGATGCAGTAACTATACCATCTGCTTGTGCTCGATCTATTAGGTTGTGAGCTTCAATAGAGAATTTGGGTAAGGGATCTCCGGAAAGTTTTTTGTATGTGGATGTGTCCGATAGGAGTCTAGTTGTTTCCAGCATGTAGTCTGCAAGGTTCTGGACTACGATACCACCTCCTTTATCTGCGGGCTTAATAACCAGTTGTCTGTTGTTGGTGAGTGATTTAAGAGCCGTGCGTTCTGCTGGGGTTAAGTTAGATGGTGGATTGGAACGTGAGTTGGACATTTGACACATTCGTAGTATATCAGCATATACAACCTGATAGAAGGTCTGGACGTAAGGTCCTTTGGCAAATGTGGGATAAAAGATAGATTTCGGTTTGAAATTAGTGTGTAAGATGGGTGGAGAGGTAGGTGGATGTTGAGTTAGAGATTCAATCTGGTCGTCAATGTAGAGATCTTCCAACTGGTCTAGGGCTATGAGTTCTGCGGGTCCTAGGGTGGAGGAGTCTTCTGTAGTAGTACTGCATTCAGCGTGGTCATTAGTAGTATATGGAGTAGTGTTTGGGGTAATGTTTGGGGTACCATTACCTTTCTTAGTGTCTTGAATGTTGAAATATCGTTTGATGGTGATATTTCTAATGAACCTATTGAGATCCAAGAAGAGAGTGAAAGGGTTGGGAGATGCTGTGGGGGCGAAGGTGAGCCCGCGTGCTAGTAGAGATTTTTCAGGCATGGATAAGGTGTGATCAGAGAGGTTGAAGATTTTTACAGTCTGCGCAATTTCTCCCTCCTTTTTGTGTCTGTGTCTCCCCCCTCTCCTGCCTCGTCGGGGAGCTTTCTTTTTGGGCAGGGTTGGGGGGTGATCACTAAAAAAGAGGGGGTAGGGGTGGGAGATATATGTTTATTGGTCGGACTGTGAATGGGGGGTGATGAGATGGCGTGGATACTGGGGTGGTCCATGGTGGGCCCAGATGCATGAGTGATCTTGGGCTGTGTGGTGTGTAGATTCCCAATACCAAAATCCAGAGTGGATGACTGGGGGTCCTCATAAGTGCTGTGATCTGATATGGCACTGCCGGTCTGTGTTTCTTTGAGGGTAACCGGTATGGAAGGGATTGAGGTAAAGATGCCAGTGTGGGGTTTCTTCTTTATACTCTTGGAAGTTTTGGGTGTACTGGAGGAAGAAACTGGCAGGGGGGGTGGTGGACGATGATGGTCCTCTTTTGGTGTGGGTGTGGGCTGTGGCCGTCTGGAAGGTGCCGGTGGCCTATGTGGTTTACAAGGTTTGGTGGAGGGGCCTTGAAAGGATAAGAGGGCCGTGGTGGCCCTAGGTACACATTCCATCAGGGGGACTGGGGCGTGGTTCTCTTGCCCTGATGGGGTGTGGAGATTGGGGTGGTTGTTAACTTTGGGGGGGTGTGTATTGCGTCTGGGTTTTTTCCAACAGTGGATCCTGTTGGAGTTGTAATCGTCAAAGTCTCTGCGTATCTTCCGTAATTTACATTTGATGAGGCAATCCTCTTGGTACTTAGTGTTAAGTTTCAGTTTTTTGTACCATGAGGTGGGTAGGGGTGTAATGTACGATCTTAGTTCATCTATAAGATTGGTTAATTTGGACGATAATGAGTTGAATAGGGTATCCCTTTGCTTGATGATGATTTCCATCCATTTTTGAGTGCAGAATTCGGATATGGTGGACCATTCAGGGGCTAAATCTGCGCCCAGAAATGAGCAAGTCTTTTGGTTTCTGAGACCTCTGGGAGAGATTTTGTAGTTCAAATACAGTTCCAAGAAGAACTTATCCCACCATTGTTGGTTGATGTTATTGATGGTGTCCTCTATTTTGCGAAACTTCGCACATATGTGTCTGTATTCCAGACGGGGGATATTTGCTGATGGGAGGAAGTATCCATCTGGGAAGTGTGCGTATAAGTCATCTAATATGGTGTACTTGACTGATTCTATTTTTTGTATAATTTCCATGGTTACTATACAGCATAGGCTGGAAGTATTAGGTATGTAAACTGGGGGGGGAGTAAATCACATAAACATAATGGGGCTGAAGATGAATGTACAATAATAATATTTGTCATAGATCCAGAGGCTGCGCATATATGTGAACTTCTTAAGAGGAAATTAAAAAAAAACGATCAAGGGGTTAATATGGCGCACAATGGAGGTAGCCGAGTACATATAACTAAAAATGGTGGGGGGAAGGGGGTGGGTTGGGGGTTCCTGAGAGGGGGAACTTGATGGTGGTAGTTAATGTTTCACAACAAGTTCGGGTATTAGTCCATGTAAGGATAAAATGATGCTGAATAAATGGAAGGCAGCCAGTCTATAAAAGCTAGAAGAAGCTCTGGAACAAATAAAAATATTTATTTGTACATTCATCTTCAGCCCCATTATGTTTATGTGATTTACTCCCCCCCACCAGTTTACATACCTAATACTTCCAGCCTATGCTGTATAGTAACCATGGAAATTATACAAAAAATAGAATCAGTCAAGTACACCATATTAGATGACTTATACGCACACTTCCCAGATGGATACTTCCTCCCATCAGCAAATATCCCCCGTCTGGAATACAGACACATATGTGCGAAGTTTCGCAAAATAGAGGACACCATCAATAACATCAACCAACAATGGTGGGATAAGTTCTTCTTGGAACTGTATTTGAACTACAAAATCTCTCCCAGAGGTCTCAGAAACCAAAAGACTTGCTCATTTCTGGGCGCAGATTTAGCCCCTGAATGGTCCACCATATCCGAATTCTGCACTCAAAAATGGATGGAAATCATCATCAAGCAAAGGGATACCCTATTCAACTCATTATCGTCCAAATTAACCAATCTTATAGATGAACTAAGATCGTACATTACACCCCTACCCACCTCATGGTACAAAAAACTGAAACTTAACACTAAGTACCAAGAGGATTGCCTCATCAAATGTAAATTACAGAAGATACGCAGAGACTTTGACGATTACAACTCCAACAGGATCCACTGTTGGAAAAAACCCAGACGCAATACACACCCCCCCAAAGTTAACAACCACCCCAATCTCCACACCCCATCAGGGCAAGAGAACCACGCCCCAGTCCCCCTGATGGAATGTGTACCTAGGCCCACCACGGCCCTCTTATCCTTTCAAGGCCCCTCCACCAAACCTTGTAAACCACATAGGCCACCGGCACCTTCCAGACGGCCACAGCCCACACCCACACCAAAAGAGGACCATCATCGTCCACCACCCCCCGTGCCAGTTTCTTCCTCCAGTACACCCAAAACTTCCAAGAGTATAAAGAAGAAACCCCACACTGGCATCCTTACCTCAATCCCTTCCATACCGGTTACCCTCAAAGAAACACAGACCGGCAGTGCCATATCAGATCACAGCACTTATGAGGACCCCCAGTCATCCACTCTGGATTTTGGTATTGGGAATCTACACACCACACAGCCCAAGATCACTCATGCATCTGGGCCCACCATGGACCACCCCAGTATCCACGCCATCTCATCACCCCCCATTCACAGTCCGACCAATAAACATATATCTCCCACCCCTACCCCCTCTTTTTTAGTGATCACCCCCCAACCCTGCCCAAAAAGAAAGCTCACCGACGAGGCAGGAGAGGGGGGAGACACAGACACAAAAAGGAGGGAGAAATTGCACAGACTGTAAAAATCTTCAACCTCTCTGATCACACCTTATCCATGCCTGAAAAATCTCTACTAGCACGCGGGCTCACCTTCGCCCCCACAGCATCTCCCAACCCTTTCACTCTCTTCTTGGATCTCAATAGGTTCATTAGAAATATCACCATCAAATGATATTTCAACATTCAAGACACTAAGAAAGGTAATGGTACCCCAAACATTACCCCAAACACTACTCCATATACTACTAATGACCACGCTGAATGCAGTACTACTACAGAAGACTCCTCCACCCTAGGACCCGCAGAACTCATAGCCCTAGACCAGTTGGAAGATCTCTACATTGACGACCAGATTGAATCTCTAACTCAACATCCACCTACCTCTCCACCCATCTTACACACTAATTTCAAACCGAAATCTATCTTTTATCCCACATTTGCCAAAGGACCTTACGTCCAGACCTTCTATCAGGTTGTATATGCTGATATACTACGAATGTGTCAAATGTTCAACTCACGTTCTAATCCACCATCTAACTTAACCCCAGCAGAACGCACGGCTCTTAAATCACTCACCAACAACAGACAACTGGTTATTAAGCCCGCAGATAAAGGAGGTGGTATCGTAGTCCAGAACCTTGCAGACTACATGCTGGAAACAACTAGACTCCTATCGGACACATCCACATACAAAAAACTTTCCGGCGATCCCTTACCCAAATTCTCTATTGAAGCTCACAACCTAATAGATCGAGCACAAGCAGATGGTATAGTTACTGCATCTGAAGCCTCATTTCTTAAACACGACTTTTACAAAAGGCCCTACTTTTACCACCTTCCGAAGGTGCACAAAGACCCCACACACCCTCCTGGTAGACCAATAGTGGCGGCCATGGAAAGCGTAACCAGCTACTTCTCTATCTACATTGATCATTTTCTACAAGGTATAGTACAGAACCTACCTTCCTACATTAAAGACAGCATCCACCTTCTGAACATGCTACGATACTACTCCTGGGAACCGACATACCGCTGGCTCTCGCTAGATGTGGTCTCACTATACACGTCCATTCCCCATAACATTGGTTTACAAGCTGTACGACACTACCTCAACAATGATCCATCACTCAACCCACGTCAGAACCAATTCTTACTGGAAATATTAGAATTCTGCCTAACCCACAATTATTTTGAATCCCACGGAGACTTCTATATTCAAACAAAAGGAACTGCCATGGGGGCCAATTTTGCCCCCAGCTACGCGAACCTTACCATGGGTTACTGGGAGCTACAATATATACACAACAATAACCCATATGCGCCCCACATAGTCTATTATGGGCGCTACATAGATGACGTAGTCATTATCTGGGATGGTCCAGAAACCACCATTCTACCCTTCGTCCAACACTGCAACAACAACTCCATGGGTCTATCATTCACATCAGTCACAGACAATAACAAACTGGCCTTTTTGGATCTGGAACTCTTCCACTATGAAAATACCATCTGCGCCCAGAATTATACAAAATCCACCTCAGGAAATTCTTACCTACACTTTAACAGTTGCCATCACCCACGATGGGTTAACAACATCCCAAAAAGCCAGTTCTGCCACCTGAAACACAATTGCACACGCCTACAGGACTATGAAACACACGGCCTACTACTCAAAGCCAAATTCAAAGACAAGGGTTATCCAGACCACATCATAGAAGATGCCTTCCAATACTATCTCAGTGAAAACGCGAAGGACAAGAGACAAACCAGTACAGACGACACTACCCAACCCGTCAGATTTGTGACACAATACCACAACAGATTTAAGCAAATGGAAAAGATCTTCACCAAACACTGGTCCATTCTGCGTGAGGATCCGCATCTAAAACCCACCATAAGTGATAAACCACTGGTCACCTACAGACGGGCTAAGAATATAAAGGCCCAAATAGCACCAAGCAAAGTGAAAACAGCACGCCCCACCGCCAGTGCCCCCTTAACCTTCTTTAACATCAAAGGCATGTATCAATGTAGGAAGCCCCTCTGCCTCACATGCGCCCATGTTACACATAGGCAAAAAGACTTCCACCATAAGGGTAAACTATATGTCATCCCCGACTTCTTCAATTGTGGTTCAGATTATGTGGTCTATTGCCTCACATGCCCCTGCGGCCTACTATACGTAGGCCGCACTATACGCCCGCTCCGTAAAAGGTTTGGTGAGCATCGTAAGCTTGTAGAGAAGGGCATTGACAAGCATAGTGTACCAAGACATTTTAAAGAACATCATGGACAAACATCTTCAGGGCTACGCGTGTGGGTTATTGAGTCTATTCCACCCACCCTCCCTACCGCTGAACGCTACAAAAGGTTGTGTGAAAGAGAAAACTACTGGATATACACACTGGACACTTTATCGCCAGGAGGCCTCAATGAAGGCATTGAAATTAACATTTTGCTGTGACCCCAACCATATCCCTGCCTCATCACATCATCTCATCTCAATTCACCACGTATTGTTTCATCCATTGTCCTACCTGTTGTCTAATTTATTGTTTTATCCATCATCTAGTCACTACCCCATTAACTTACAGTCTACGTGGAGCATGTGTATGGGTATACCCATCTCCCACCCATTACCCCTATCCACATAGCCCTAGTGTACAACACATACCATTTTTATTTTTATTCCTATCTTTATTTTTTATTTTATTTATTTTTATTCTTATTAAAAAATATTTTATTTTTAATTTACTTAATTTTATTTTTAATTTCCTTATTTTTATATTTTTTTATATATATTTTTTTTTATTTATTTATTTATTTATTTATTTTTTATTTATTTGTACTTGTATTTGTATTTTTATTTTTACATTTTTATTTTTACATATATATTATTTTTATTTATATTTCTATATATTTTTATTATTTTTACTTTTATTTATTTATTTCCCAGTATTTCCCATAACATTGCTCTCATTCCCAAATACCCGTCTGGAAACACACTCCCCCCCCTTCTTTTGTCCCAATCTTACGCGTCATTTAAATGTGTATATATGTGTATGTGTGTGTGAAGGGATCCTTTTTAAACGGTTCTTTGTGTTTACACACGTATATACATTGTACATGTTTTATCCCTTTTCCATCATTGCGTCATTTCTTCTCATATATACCACCAATCTCTCCCTATAATTATATATCTATTTAATTATATACCATTTTCTGCATTTTTGTATTCCCTTCCCATATATGTTGACGTGTATGTATATATGTATATGTATGGATATGTGTGTATGTATGTGTATGTTATATATATATATATATATATATATATATATATATATATATATATATATATATATATATATATATATATATATATATATATATATATATATATATATATGTATATATATTTTGTTCCCGTCCACTATGATCAATACAACATTCCTCTTCCTATAGACCGCCTTCTCCTTACCCCACATTCCATATACACACATATATGTTCTTACCACAACACACTCATTTGCATATCTCCTTTTTTTCCCCCCCTCCTCACTCCCCGCCCCGCCCACTCCCCGTCTCCCTTCACTCCCCTTCCACATTGTGTACACCCCATCTCCATGGTTACCTACGTGCCCAATCATTATACATAGTCCCGCCCTCCTCTCAATTACCTCTCCACCCCTCCCATTGCCTATGGTATAAATTCCCACACTGAATATGGCCACCAGCATAGCCTGATGAAGGAGCATGCATGCTCCGAACGCAAAGCACCGCCCGCCTCACCCCGCTCCCGGAAGTGAAGACGCAGGTCAGCACGGCGCTCCACGGAGGATCCATGACCGATATCCTGGCCGCCCGGAGGCTCTGAGGACCCTCGGCACCACCGGAACAGCTACCAGGACCCAGGTTACAGGACTCACATCCCAGGAACCCCTCCACTGGCCCGTGACACCCACATCTTCCGAGAGCACGCGGATGAAATTACTTTACATGCTGGTTTTTTAGCAACTCAAATGTGAGTGTTTTTATCTATTGTAATAAATATTTTTAACATACATGCTGCACTTAGAGGGCGCCGTCCTTCTTTCTTTCTTTTTTATTAGACAAACGGGGTGGACAGACGGAGAGGACCAACCAGACCCTCTAACAGTACCTACGTTGTTTTTTTCTTCCTTTTCTCAAGACGACTGTATTTCCTTGCTCCCATAGCTGAGTTTGCTTGCAACAACTCTACCCACTCCACCATAAAACAAACCTCTTTCTTTGCCAACTATGGGTACCATCTATCATTCCTGCCTAATCCCATTCCGGAATGTTCTGTGCCTGTTCTCAAGACTGTAAACTTCTTTGAGCATTTCATGACTTAGGTTTCACCGGATATAAACAGCGCAAATTGGAAAAGCATTTTATCACACCGATCTTGGTGTGGTCAGATGCTTTAAGGGCAGAGGAGAGATCTAGGGTCTAATAGACCCCAATTTTTTCAAAAAAAGAGGACCTGTCACTAACTATTGTTATCATAGGGGATATTTACATTCCCTGAGATAACAATAAAAATGATTTACAAAAATGAAAGGAGCAGTTTAAAATAAAAAAGCAAAATAAATAATAAAAAAAAGAAAAGCACCCCTGTCCCCCCGTGCTTACGCGCAAAGGTGAACGCAAGCGTCGGTCTGGTGTTGTATGTAAACAGCAATTGCACCATGCATGTGAGGTATCACCAAGAAGGTCAGATCAAGGACAGTAATTTTAGCAGTAGACCTCCTCTGTAAATCTAAAGTGGTAACCTGTAAAAGCTTTTAAAGGCTTTTAAAAATGTATGTATTTTGTCGCTGCTGCACGTTTGTGCGCAATTTTAAAGCATGTCGTGTTTGGTATCCATGTACTCGGCATAAGATCATCTTTTTTATTTCATCGAACATTTAGGCAATATACTGTGTTTTAGTGCATTAAAATTTAAAAAAAAATTTAAAAGTATGAAATAAAAAATTGCAACACCCACCATTTTCATTTTTTCGTCCTTTCCTTTAAAAAAATATATAATTTTTTGGGGTTCAAAGTAATTTTCATGCAAAAAAAATAAATATTTAAATATTTAAAAAAATAAATAAAAAGTGTCAGAAAGGGCTTTGTCTTCAAGTGGATAGAAGAGTGGGTGATGTGTGACATAAGCTTCTGAATGTTGTGCATAAAATGCCAGGACAGTTCAGCCCCCCCCCCCCCCCCCCAAATGACACCCCATGCTATTGGCTGATAGGCATGTTGAGTCCATGGAATATTTTAAATTTTGCCACAAGCTGCTGGAAAATGACAATTTTTTTTTGCACAAAGTTGTCACTAAATGATATATTGCTCAAACATTGCTCATACATTCTGCTGCTTCTCCTGAGTACGGGGATACCACATGCCTCTCAACAAATAGCTTGGGGTGTCTACCATTTGGGGGGGGGGTTGTACTGCCCTGCCATTTTAGCAACTCAAGAAATGAGACAGGCAGTCGTATACTAAAAGCTGCCTAAATTCCAGAAAATGTACCCTAGTTTGTAGACGCTATAACTTTTGCGCAAACCAATAAATATAAGCTTATTGACATTTTTTTTTTACCAAAGACTGAATACATTTTGGCCTAAATGTATGACTAAAATGGAGTTCATTGAATTTTTCTTATAATAAAAAGTAGAAAATATAATTTTTTTTCAAAATTTTCGTTTTTTTCCGTTTATATCGCAAAAAATAAAAATTGCAGAGGCAATCAAATACCATCAAAAGAAAGCTCTATTTGTGGGAAAAAAAAGGACGTAAATTTCGTTTGGGTACAACATTGCATGACCGCGCAATTAGCAGTTAAAGCAGCGCAGTGCCAAATTGTAAAAAGTGCTCTGGTCATTGAGCAGCCAAATCCTCCAGGGCTGAAGTGGTTAAAGAATTCCTGTCTACTGCCCAAAGTTATCACCACGGGGCGTTGGCTCCCTTGTGATAGCAATAAAGTAAAACAAAAAAGTGTTTAAAAAGTAAAATAAATAAAAATACATTTAAAAAATGTTAAAGCACCATAATTCACGATCAACTTTAAACTGATAATCTGTAAAGGCTTTTAAGGACAATTTTAGTTACCGTCGTTTTTTCAATTTCATGAGTGTGCACTACTTTAAATATTGATATGTTTGGTATCTATTTACTTGACGCAACATCATCTTGTAAATTTTACAAAAAAATTGGGCATTATACTGTGTTTGTGTGTACAAAGATTAATTTTAGTGTGTTTTTCCTGGAAATTTGCGTTTCATAAATGGCTGCACAAATATTGAGTGACATACTGTATAAAATAGCAACACCCACCAATTTATTCACCAGGGCCTCAGCTTTCAGAAAATATATTATGTTTGGGGGCTCAAAGTCATTGTTTAGCAGAAAAAGGTGATTTTAACATGTGTGTAAAGAATTTAAGTTGCGCCAGACAGCAGATATAACTGTAGATGTAATCTGGTGACTGAGCTGGTTTCTGGAGGAAAGGTGTGTCCATTTGTTGCTTGTAATAATGAATGAGGACGGCTTCAAGTGAGACAAGACTGTATATTGGCAACCAGACACCCCAAGGCAGCTTACCCCTATGCACAGATTGACTTCTATAGCAACAAGGTCTCACCATCTGGTAAGCACCAGCATATACTGTTTATTTTATTTATCTAAATTTGTTTATTATATTATCCTGTATAGTATATTTTTTCTGGTTCACTTTGGAAGCGCATGTTTTTAATTTATTAAAATTGTTGGTATACTGCACATATTTCTTTATGTTAGGCTCTGAGACTGCCATCAAAATGTATTTAAATATACAAGATCAGACGCTAGATACAAGATCATATTATTTCTCTGCAAAATTCTAGATGCAGTTAATTGAAGAAAGTTTTGAATGCATTTAATAGCCTGGTTGTAGTAGACTCAGATACAATTCAACAATTAGATGAATTATCTAAGATTTTTATTTAATAGGTCCTGTCTTGTTAACCCTATATCAAAATTATCAGGTTTGGTACTTTGTATTAAAAAATGTCTCACAAATAAAGCGAACCTGAACCAAAAAGGTGAAAATATGCTACCATATAGAGAGTATCTATAAATGTTAGTTGTGCTCAATCTCAATTTTTGTTTTTAAATAGAAGAGCATTTATTGTGATAAGATAATGTTCTACCATAATTTTATAGAGAAGTCACATTAAATGCTTCAGCCCCGGAAGATTTTACCCCCTTCCTGACCAGAGCACTTTTTGCGATTCAGCACTGCTTCGCTTTAACCGACAATTGCGCGGTCGTGTGACGTTGCACACAAAGTTGATGTCTTTTATTTCACACAAATAGAGCTTTCTTTTGGTGGTATTTGATCACCTCTGTGGTTTTTATTTTTTGCGCTATAAACAAAAAAAGAGCGACAATTTTGAAAAAAAATATATATATATATATATATATATATATATATATATATATATATATATATATATATATATATATATATATATAATATTTTTTTTTACTTGCTATAATAAATGTTACCAAAAAATATATGAAAAAAACTATTTTTTTCCTCAGTTTAGGCCGATATGTATTCTTCTACATATATTTGGTTAAAAAAATTGAAATAAGCGTATATTGATTGGTTTGCGCAAAAGTTATAGCATCTACAAAATTAGGGGATAGTTTTATGGCATTTTTATTATTATTATTTTTTTTTTTATTAGTAATGGTGGCGATCTGCGATTTTTTATTTTTTTTATCAGGACTGCGACATTATGGCGGACACTTTTGACACTATTTTAGGACCATTGTCATTTATACAGCGATCAGTGCTATAAAAATGCACTGATTACTGTGTAAATGACACTGGCAGGGAAGGAGTTAACCACTAGGGGGCGATGAAGGGGTTAAGTGTGTTCTAGGGAGTGATTCTAACTGTGGGGGGATGGGCTTCAACTCACATCACAGCGATCACTGCTCCCGATGACAGGGAGCCGTGATCTCTGTCATGACACAAGCCAGAACAGGGAAATGCATTGTTTACATAGGCACTTCCCCATTCTGCGGCTCCGTGACATGATCGCCGGTCCCGCGGGCACGGTCACGCTGTATGTGGCAGGTGCGCACGCCTGCTGTCCCCGCCACTTAAACGGGACGTACAGGTAAGCCCATTTGCCCACCGCTGCCATTGTGACAACGTATATCGGCGTGCAGCGGTCGGCAAGTGGTTAAAAACCATAAGGCCCCTTTTAGATGGGCATTCCAATCAGGTCCGTTTGTCAGTTTTTCAGGCAGACCTGTTCGAAAAGTTTATGCATTCTTATGGACAGGTGGGTGTACATGGACTTGTGTTCGCTTATACCCGCGTACCTCCAGGTCTGATCAGGTCCGCTGAAAAATACAGAAGAGGACTCTCATCCTCTTTCGTTTTGGTGGAGCAGATCGGCAGCAGCCGGGTGTAAAAGGACAGTGGAGTCCTTCTACTCCCGGCCACCCATAGAGCAGAACAGCTCACAGATCCCCTGCTGATCAGAACGGAATACACCTTGTGTGTACAGGGAGGTGGATTGGGGATGGAGACAAAGGGTGACTAGGGAGAGGGGATGAGTACCTGCACCTATTCTCTGAGACAAAAAGCCCTGGTCATATGCAACATTGTATACATATCTCAGAAAAAATGTGTTTTTGGTTTTGAATATAATAAATAAAGAATAGTATATGAAGAAAAAAATACAAAACTTAAAAATTATATAAAGAACCATAATACATAACCTTTACATTTGGTTCCCCAATACATGGTTTGTAATGACTGTAGCATAGTAACTAACTATAAATATGTCTCTGAAGGTTTACACTTATCCAGGTCAGGGTATAGATAGCAGTAGTTAAAGCAGAACTCCTGCTGAAAATAAAAAAAATATTAGCCCAGTAATAGTAAAAAAAAAAAAAAAAAATAGAAGCTTTTGCTGCAATACTAGCCTCCAATCCATAATTTCCCTCTGCAGTTATTCCTTTCCTGCCACTAGATATCACCAGTCTTCCTAGTTGAATGACGGCCAGCATGGTTTATCCCATGTCCTCTGACCCCAGACTGTCATAGACATGCCCCTTGGGGGTGACATTATTACACAGTCTGAGATGAGAGTACTACTGCACTGTACATATCATTATGTAAGGCATAAAGAGCAGAGAAAGAACCAGTGGTATCAGCAAACCAGGCCTTGGACAGCACAGCACAACAGATGCCCATTGAAATGCCCATTGCAGAAGGGGGTCTCAGGGAGCGAAGACTCAGGGGGCGTATGATGTCTTTTGATTTCCACATTGCCTAGCCACATTTTATGACACCATGGTGATTGGAATATTGTGTGGCTATAAATGCTGGGGTATGATTCTGACACTCATTTGGACTGAGGAAGCCTCTTTGATGAGTGATGAGATTTCTTTACCATTACAGAACTAGTCCAGCTGAATCTGACTAACTTTTACTTCCCACACCTTTTATCTTTCACTTGGACTAGTTAACCCCTCCTGGAGAACGGAATGACATTTTTTTTTTTTTACTGACAATGGATCTATTCTATATTGCCGTGATCCATATGCAAATTCAGTTCTTAGTAAAGAACAAACAGGATTAGGCTTTTTTTCATGTTGACAAGCTACAGTTGAAAAGATGTACTGTGTCGTGTCACCCTGTAGCTAGAAAAGTATCCTCACAATACACTTTATTTTCTTGGCCATCCAGCAGACCTGTTTATCTGGTCAGTCTTCCTTGGGTGTGCCAAGGTTGTGACCTATTGACCTAGCTCAGAGGAACTAAATATGCGAAAGGCTAACTCCACCTTTTGCAAACAAATAATAAATGCATTTCTGCATTTATTTATCTTTTAAAATTGAGCCTGTAAGGCATTGCAACCATGATTAGTGGATTGCGGGTGCAATGGCCTAGGAGTACAGTGATCATTACACTTATATTTAACTAAGAAGTACAAATCTGTCTGCTGCAGTGGCAAAGGAGACTTGTAATTTATTCATTTACAGATTTTGAATGAATGATCAGGCTGTGCCGGTGGAGCCAATTTCAAATCTGACAGCTGCTATGGGGAGAAAAAAAAAACCCTGGACAAAGGTCCTTGTGTGCACACTACGCATATACAGTATCTTTTCATGTGACAACACTGAAGAAATTACACTTTGCTACAATGTAAAGTAGTGAGTGTACAGCTTGTATAAGAGTGTACATTTTCTTTCCCCTCAAAATAACGCAACACATAGCCATTAGTGTCTAAACCGTTGGCAACAAAAGTGAGTACACCTCTAAGTGAAAATGTCCAAATTGGGCCCAAAGTGTCAATTTTGTGTGGCCACCATTATTTTGCAACATTGCTTTAACCCTCTTGGGCATGGAGTTCACCAGAGCTTCACAGGTTGCCACTGGAGTCCTCTTCCATTCCTCCATGATGACATCGCGGAGCTGATGGATGTTAGAGACCTTGTGCTCCTCCACCTTCCATTTGAGGATGCCCCACAGATGCTCAATAGGGTTTAGGTCTGGAGACATGCTTGGCCAGTCCATTACCTTTACCCTCAGCTTCTTTAGCAAGGCAGTTGTCGTCTTGGAGGTGTATTTGGGGTCGTTATCATGTTGGAATACTGCCCTGCGGCCCAGTCTTCGAAGGGAGAGGATCATGCTCTGCTTCAGGATGTCACAGTACATGTTGGCATTCATGGTTCCCTCAATGAACTGTAGCTCACCAGTGCCGGCAGCACTCATGGAGCCCCAGACCATGACACTTCCACCACCATGCTTGACTGTAGGCAAGACACACTTGTCTTTGTACTTCTCACCTGGTTGCCGTGACACATGCTTGAAACTATCTGAACCAAATGAGTTTATCTTGGTCTCATCAGACCACAGGACACGGTTCCAGTAATCCACGTCCTTAGTCTGCTTGTCTTTAGCAAACTGTTTGCGGGCTTTCTTGTGCATCATCTTTAGAAGAGGCTTCCTTCTGGGAAGACAGCAATGCAGACTAATGTGATGCAGTGTGCGGCGTATGGTCTGAGCACTGACAGGCTGACCCCGCACCCCTTCAATCTCTGCAGCAATGCTGGCAGCACTCATACGTCAAGTTCCCAAAGCCAACCTCTGGATATAACGCTGAACACGTGCGCTCAACTTCTTTAGTCGACCATGGCGAGGCCTGTTCTGAGTGGAACCTGTCCTGTTAAACCAATGTATGGTATCCAGACAAGAAGACTTGCTGCTCCAGGTGAGGTTTTGAAAGCCTGATGATCTGGACAGGTGCCCACCTCGGCTCGCCCCCGCATATAATCAAAAGAAGAAATGGCCGCACTCTGTACTCGATCAAAATTCTTTTATTCAGAACATCCCAAAGTGTTGACAGAAAGCTGGTAGACCAGCTTTCTGTCAACACTTTGGGATGTTCTGAATAAAAGAATTTTGATCGAGTACAGAGTGCGGCCATTTCTTCTTTTGAAACCAATGTATGGTCTTGACCACCGTGCTGCCGCTCAGTTTCAGGGTCTTGGCAATCTTCTTATAGCCCAGGCCATCCTTATGTAGAGCAACAATTCTCTTTTTCAGACCCTCAGAGAGTGCTTTTGCCATAAGTTGCAATGTTGAACTTCCAGTGACCAGTATGAGAGAGTGAGAACGATAACACCAAATTTAACTCCCCATTTACACCTAAGACCTTGTAACAAGACACAAGATCACATGACATCGGGGAGGGAAAATGGCTAATTGGGCACAATTTGAACATTTTCACTTAGGGGTGTACTCACTTTTGTTGCCAACAGTTTAGACATTAATGACTGTGTGTTGAGTTATTTTGAGGGGACAGCAAATTTACACTGTTATACTGGCTGTACACTCACTACTTTACATTGTAGCAAAGTTTAATTTCTTCAGTGTTGTCAAATGAAAAGATATAATAAAATATTTACAAAAATGTGAGGGGTGTACTCACTTTTGTGAGATAATTTAGCTCCAATAGCAGGTGGGTGTAAGCATTTCTAACTAAAGGGAACCCCTGGAGGTGACTGCAAGCACCCAGTGCCTGTCAGTGTTAGCTGGTTTTCATTGGGGCTGTTCTGTAGGGGGTGCACATGTAGCTGTCCCTTTAGGAGTGTGCAGCGGATGGGTAGTGGGCTACTAAACAAGGGGGATTCTCTCCTGCATTCACTGCATCAGTGTTTAGATATGTACGGATGTTAGGCCCACCCATCCTGGTACAAAAGGATCTGATTCAGATCACTAGGTCGTCTGCAGTCCTCTGAAGTCAAGTCCCACAAGGCTCAGTCTGTAAGCACTGATCCTCAGAAGGCCCAGTCTTTCAGCTCTGGTGTAGGCATGCATGACATTGGGTCTCTTAGCTCTCGTCCTAAGGCATAGCAAGTGATCCCTCTGCAGCTCAGTCCTTAGGTTCTTATGGACACAGCATGAGCATCCCATCTCAGGACAAGCTCAGCAAAGGCAACACACCTGTGCAGCTCGGCTGCCACCTGCCAAAAGCCCTGATCTTTCCAGAATGTCTGTGAAAAACTCTTGTGTCTCTCCTCTGTGTGCAGGGATTTTGGCTCCTGTAGTTCTTGAAATCTTTCACTTCCACTTCATAATGCAGCCCGGGCACTACTGTAGATGTTACATGATGCCCTTCTGCACAGCAAGGCTCTTTCTCTGATGTTCCCATTGGCTCTGACTCCCATGCTCTCTGATTGGCGGGGGATTTTACACAGATCCAGCTCCTGCAGCAGTTGCCCGCTCTCAGCCAGCAGAGGGCGTGGGACAAAGGGGAGAATTGAGCACACACACACACAAGTCCTCAGCCCGCTCCACACAGAGCCTGCAGATACAGAGTCCCAGCACTGAACAGTCACTCTGGCACTGCTTATGGTGGCAGGGGGGGGGGGTGAGTGGGGAATCACACAGCTGTTCCAGTCACCTCAACAACATGTACAGTATATGGAGGGTGTGTGTGCGTGTGTGGGGTTTTTTTTTGTTTTTTTTGTTATTTTTTTTTCTCTATTGGTTGAACTAGATGGACTTGTCTCTTTTTTTTTTTTCAAGCTGACTATGTAACACTCCATACAGGCAGAGCAGAACTGCCTGAGGCACTGCCTGCTACTCCCTTTTTCCTGATGTCATATTCATTGGACATACTTTTAGACTACCCCCTTTTCTCAGTCACCACTAAAGCGACATGGGGTATCATTTTTGAAGCAAAGCAAATGCAATGTGTGTACAGGACTGTAAGCTAACCATTTTATTTAGTGACAGGGGCTTTGATTGGCATTCAGAGTTCTTTAAAAAAGTGCGTCCACTGCCATGTTTTGAAGCATGTGTAAACGAGCCCTAAGGATGTAATAGCATACCTCCCAACATTTTGAGATGTGAATGAGGGACACCTACTAGCAAATGTATGTAGGCATAGGACACGCCCCCTGCCACACCCTCTTAAAGGAGAATTAACCAAAACAAAAGGGTAATTAAATACACAAGAACTTTTTTTTTTACCACTACTATTCCTTTATATTGGCTTTTAAAATTTACAAATGCACCAATTTAGAATTTGGATGAAAGGTCTAGCACTGGGAAACACTTTTTGAAAGATAAAAAGTGCATTTTATATACAAATATATGGGTCAGACCAAAATGAGGGACAAATGAGGGGGAACGAGGGACAGAGGGACATTGCTCCAAATCAGGGACAGTCCCTTGAAATCAGGGACAGTTGGGAGCTATGGTAATAGGGTAATTATCATGTCTAATTTACAGGTAACTATCTATAATTAAAGCGAGTCTTGGATAAAGTGAAAGAAGATTCGAGCTCCTGACAGGTTTTTCTGCTTGCAGAGTCTATTGAAGAGATTCCTTCACTTCCTGACCATGGGTTGGGAAGTGAAGAGAAACTTCTCTAACAGCAACACAGACACAAGTAAAAATACTTCTTTATGTTAAGTAGAGGGGTGCTAGAACCTCTCAGCTTTTTTTATTGTCTGTTTTGCTGGTGCAAATGTTTTGGGTATAGATACACAGTAACTAAGGGTTAACTCTCTGTCTTGCATTTAGATTTTACACACCTGTCTATTTTGCTCACCATATTATAGGAAGACTACACTCTGTCATGTTAAAGTGGTTGTAAAGCTTTTTGTTCAAAAATAACAAACATATCTATACTTACCTGGTCTGTGCAATTATTTTGCACAGAGCAGCCTCAATCCTCTTCTTCTGGGGTCCCCTGCCAGCACTCCAGGCCCCTCCTCTTCGTCGGATGCCCCCATGGAAAGACGCTTCCCATGGGGACACCCGTGCGTGCGCACTCCAGAGCCTCACTGCTGCGTCCATTAACACAGACAGCGGGACTTGGCCCCCAGCTCCCGCTACTATCAATCTGTCCAATGAGAAGAGAGACAGTGGCTGGAGCCACTGCGCTTGTGCACATAGCTGGATGGGATTGGACAGATAAGAAAAAGGGGAGGTCTGTGGGGAGCTGCAGCACAGGTTTTTCACCTTAATACATTAAGGTAAAAAGCCTTAAGGCTTTAGAACCACTTTAAGTGGACTTTTATTGTGAGATTTAACAAAATCTGTACTGAAGGTTACACATCAGTTCTCTGCAAGTGTGTGGCTTTCAATGTAATAAAAAATAATAGACCTGTTTCATTCCTTGCTACTGTTCTGAAATGTCAGTGCATCCAAAGAAAATGCAAAACCAAATATTTTTTTTTTACATTTTATGCATTTATTCTTGCGTTTTATGCTTTGCTTACAGTTCTTTACTAATGTAAACTTGTTCTTACCTTAGACGCCTGTCATGAATAAAAATTTGACATCTAAATGTGCCTGCTTGCATCTTTAATGAGTACCCTTAGATTCATGAAATCCAGGCATTCATTAGGGAAATCCTAATTCCAGCACAGAAGGTTGAACACCTCTCAGACTACATTATCGATCAGTGAACCCGTCTATTAAACTATAGAACCCCTAGTTCCCCTATGCAGGAGATTGGAGGTGGGGAAACAGAACATGACTTTATGAGCTGAATTCCAGGGATGTATAATTGGACACTTCAAGATTTAGGGCTCCAAGGCACTGAGGAAGTTTCACAATCAGACCTATATGAGTTTGTTGGGCAATAAATTCCAAAGCCATAGGAATTAATATAGAGATTTCCAAAGGATGTTGGACAGGGTCAGTGAGAAATTGCCCCCATTCAGCCAAAAGATAATTTTTGACATCAGGTACTAATGTTGAACAGGAAGACCTGGATCGCATTCAGAAATTTGCAATTTATCCCAAAGATGTCCAGTAGGGTTAAGGTCAGGGCTCTGTGCAGCTTTCTTGAGTTCCTCCACACCAAACTTGTAAAACCATGGATTTTTTGGAGCTGGCTTTGTGCACAGGGGCACAGTCATTTTTCAACAATAAAGAGTTGGAACAGCACCCAGTTTTCTAAAATGTATTTGTACGCTGTAGCATTAGCATTTATTGTAAATAAGTGAACTAATGTCTTTGTATGCTGTAGTATTAGCAGTAGCATTCATTGTAAACATGAGAACTTTTAAGTTGTGATAGTATATTATTACTTTGAGAATAAAAGGACAGTTTTTTACACTGTATATCTATATGTCAGGATAAAAGTAGGGTAGAATGGGACTTTAAATGTGCCTCAGTGGGGTTTAAATAACAATCTGTACCACAATTTTTTTTTTTTGTAGAAAAACGTTTTTTTGCCATCCATGGATGGGAGATTTAAAACATGTTACAGTCTGAAAAAATTTCAGTCTACTGTCTCTGTGGTCCAGGGTGTGCAGGTCCTGTATGAAGCGTCAGAGGTATGGCCTATGCGTTTCGTGGGAAACCCCGCTTCGTCAGGGCCTTTAAAGTAGCACAAAAAACACATAAGTATTGAAAATAACCAAAAAATACAGTATTGACATTATGGAATAATAATTACTGAATATTGACATTTCATATACAACATGTAAAAAATCTTTTTCTCAAAAAAAACACTGTCATTATGGGGCATTTGTAATTGCCCGCTGATGAAATTCAAACACATCAACCTAAAGCTTTAACAGAAATGCAGTTGCATATCATTCTATTTGGTGTTCAGCAGTGTCTCACAAACGCAAAGTTGGTCAAAAGAATGAAATGAACTGATTATACGCATAAGTAGTACATTTATTTTGAGTGAGTACATTCATTTATAGTTTACCTTCAGACTGTGCAGCTAGCGTGTCAGGCCAGAAGGAACAGTAAGCCTGGGGAGCCCGTGGGCATAATCTCCTGAACCTCACCAGGGAGACTAGGGTGGACCCCTATATATATAAATGGTAGCACTGTGAGTGTTTATATTAACATTATACTAGTAGTGATGCTTAGATAGTGTAACAGTGTCAAGAAGGAGGGAAAGGGGAGGGGGGGTGAGAGAAGGGACAAAAGGGAAATGGGAGGGTGGGAAAAAGGGGAGGGGGAAGGGAGAGAGGGGGAGGGAGGGTCGCCTCACTTCCGGTTCCCGTATGCCTGCCTGTTTGGAACGCAGCACCTATGACGCACATTATGTGATCCGGATCCGCCCCCTCTCTACCATTTAGCCCTTTCCTTTCCTCAGCTGCCAATTACAGCTGAGGGATGGGGGGGCCGCCTCCCATTCCATTTCGGGACTCCGCAGACACAGGCAATGGATCTTGGGGATGCACACACAGGACGCCCAGCATGTGCCCCCCACGGACTGTCAGTGGGCAGATGAGCCCGCCCCATCCCTCCAGATCCTTTGGATCCATTCTGGATCCATGATCCGGGCGATGCGGGCGGCCTTAGGGATCCCTCCCCTCCGCCTCCCCGGGCAGATCATGGCGGACCCTTCCTTATATATAGCACATTTATTACAGGCTCCCCTCGGCGGTCCATCTCTCCATGTTGGAGACGCTGAAGGGGACAAAAATACACAGGGAAACAGGTAAAACGTTTTCCTTTCCACTATATATCCAATCATAGCTTTGGTCTATTGCATTCTATTTTAAAGTGGTGTTCCGGCCGAAATTATACTTTTTAAATAAAAATACCCCTATAATACACAAGCTTAATGTATTCTAGTAAAGTTAGTCTATAAGCTAAGGTCTGTTTTGTTAGTTTATAGCAGTAGTTCGTTATTTTATAAACTTACAGCAGGCCGTGGCCATCTTAAGTGTGGGCATCTGAAGCCAGACTGTATTTCTTCCTGGATCTCATCCTTGCAGATCTCGCACATGCTCAGTGCAGCACAAGCAGTGTAATAGGTTTCAGGTCAGGTTTGCATAGCAACGGCAGTGTCAGAAGAAGTTGCCGCCCCTTCCCAGAAGGCATTGCAAACAGGAAATGATGCGATGGGCCACAGCCAGGGAGGAGGAAGTGAAAAATGAATATAGCAAATATACAGTAGGTGCTGAGAAAAAAATCAAAAAGTATCCAATTCGTTTACAGTGCACAGTTTAGTGAGGGATGCTGAAGATGCTGGAACTCCACTTTAAGGAAGGAATTTTTCTTTCTTTCTCTCTTCCCCTTCATTATCTGTGCTTTTTAGGGCTCTTTCATCAGGCCCCACCAAAGCCCATGCATACAGTGCCTTGCTGGGTCCAATTTGAACCTCAAGGATATAGTGGCTTGTTACATACCATTTGCTATCGAACACAATCTTGAATGCATCAGTAATCCATGCTTAAACTATGTAACCGTACTTGTACTTTGTTACTAAGAATTAGGTAAGAGTTTATATTTAGTCAATCTTTTATATTTCTTGCTTCTGTTTCTCATCCCCCCCCCTTTTCTTTCCCCCTCCCCCTTCTCCCCCCCTTTCCCTTCCCTCTCTCCCCGCCTTTCCCTTCCCCCTCCCCCCTCCCCTTTTTCCCTTTTCTTCCCTTCTCCCCCCCTTCCTCTTCCCCCTTCCCCCTTCCATCCCCCATTCCTCACTTTTCCTTTCCCTCTCCCTCCTTCTTGACACTGTTACACTATCTAAGCATCACTACCAGTATAATGTTAATATAAACACTCACAGTACTACCATTTATATATAGGAGTCTGCCCTGGTCTCTCTGGCAAGGCTCGGGAGATTATCCCCACGGGCTCCCCAGGCTTACTGTTCCTTCTGGACCGACACGCTAGCTGCACAGTCTGAAGGTAAACTATAAATGAATGTACTCACTCGAAATAAATGTACTACTTATGCGTATAACCAGTTAAATTTCATTCTTTTGACCAACCTTGCGCTTGTGAGACACCACTGAACACCAAATAGAATGATATGCAACTGAATTTCTGTTAAAGCTTTAGGTTGATGTGTTTGAATTTCATCAGTGGGCAATCACAAATGCCCCATAATGACAGTGTTTTTATTGAGAAAAATATGTTTTACATGTTGCATATGAAATGTCAATATTCAGTAATTATTATTCCATAATGTTGTCAATACTGTATTTTTTTGGTTATTTTCAATACCTATGATTTTTGTGCTACTTTAAAGGCCCCGACGAAGCGGGGTTTCCCACGAAACGCGTAGGCCATACCTCTGACGCTTCATACCAGGACCTGCACACCCTGAACCAAAGGGACAGTAAACTGTACATTTTTCAGACTGTAACATGTTTTAAATCTCCTATCTATGGATGGCAAAAAAAGTTTTTCTACATTGTTTTGAAAGTGTGGTACAGATTGTTATTTAAACCCCACCGAGGCACATTTAAAGTCCCATTCTACTCTACTTCTAGTTTAAATTTTGCAATTTCCAGGGACAGTGCCTCTGTGGAGTTATAATTATTTCACACCTACTCCCATCCCTATACTATATGTCAGAATAAATAGAAAATAAAGGGACTATGTCAGAAAATGTGATTTATTATATTGCTTAAATTACAGCCAGTATCATGTCTTTTTTACTTTCTTTCAGAACCATAATGAATTTGGCTTGTCTCAACCAGAAAACCCTAATAATATTCCCGTTGTTTCTTATTCTGCTGTCCTTTTTCTGGAATTTTGTGGATATAACTAGAAGAAATACAATATGTGCAGAAAAGACGGTGATACAGGAAAAAACGACCCAGAATATAAAAGAGAAAGAGATCATTCCCAATCTAAAGAAAGAGAAAGAGGTTCTCATCCTGATTTGGCACTGGCCTTGGGGATATACATTCCCATTAGACAGGTGCTACCAAGATTTTGGTATCCCAGGCTGCAAGATGACAACAGACAGGAGTCTATATAGCATTGCTGATGGTGTTATTATACATCATGTGGAGATAATGTATAACAAAAACCTATTGCCTCAACAGCCACGACCTATTTTCCAATACTGGGTGTGGGCCAATGTGGAGCCACCAATGATTATTAAAAACGTGGACATGTTGGACAACCTATTCAACATGACATTAACGTTTCGTCAGGATTCAGATGTTTTCGTCCCATATGGTCAGATCGAAACACTAAAGGAGCCGCAAACCTTTACCATTCCTGAAAAGTCCAAACTAGTGGCTTGGGTGGTCAGCAAGTGGTATCCAGGTGTCCGAAGAATTGCTTATTATGAGGAACTACAAAAATATATTCCTATTGATGTTTATGGGGCTAAACACACAAAGCTCAGCAGGGACAATCTCAATTCCACTATATCTCAGTACAAATTTTACTTGGCCTTTGAAAATTCTAATTACAAGGATTACATCACTGAGAAATTGTGGATAAATGCTTTTGGCTCCTGGGCTGTGCCAGTTGTGTTGGGGACTTCGCGGGAAAACTATGAACGTTTTATCCCAGGTGATGCCTTCATTCATGTCGATGACTTTCCAAGTGCCAAGGAGCTGGCTGCCTATCTCCTTGAGTTAGACAAAGACGACGAGAAGTACCACAAGTATTTCAATTGGAGGTCTCACTACCGTGTAAATATACTGATTGATTGGAAATATAGATACTGTCAAGCTTGTGAAGTAATAAGAAAAGCACCAAAATACCAGATCCTTCACAGTGTGGCCAAATGGTTTATGAATGAATTTTGAAGCTAGTTGCAGGCTCTAGTATATAGGGAAAAAAAGGACTGTTGTGAAGGGGGCTAAGGACACTGTTATGAAGGGGGGTGTGAAGGGGGCTAAGGACACTGTTATGAAGGGGGGTGTGAAGGGGGCTAAGGACACTGTTATGAAGGGGGGTGTGAAGGGGGCTAAGGACACTGTTATGAAGGGGGCTAAGGACACTGTTATGAAGGGGGGTGTGAAGGGGGCTAAGGACACTGTTATGAAGGGGGGTGTGAAGGGGGCTAAGGACACTGTTATGAAGGGGGGTGTGAAGGGGGCTAAGGACACTGTTATGAAGGGGGCTAAGGACACTGTTATGAAGGGGGGGTGAAGGGGGCTAAGGACACTGTTATAAGGGGGGTGTGAAGGGGGCTAAGGATACTGTTATCAAGGGGGCTAAGAACACTGTTATGAAGGGAGCTAAGGACACTGTTATGAAGGGGGGTGGTGAAGGGGGCTAAGGACACTGTTATGAAGGGGGGGTGAAGGGGGCTAAGGATACTGTTGTGAAGGGGGCTAAGGACACTGTTATGAAGAGGGATGAAGGGGGCTAAGGACACTGTTATGAAGGGGGGGTGAAGGGGGCTAAGGATACTGTTATGAAGGGGGGGTGAAGGGGGCTAAGGACACTGTTATTAAGGGGGGGCTAAGAACACTGCTTTTAAGGGGGATGAATGGGGCTAAGGACAAGGACACTGTTATGATGGGGGTTAAGGGTGGCTAAGGATACTGCCAAACGGGGGGTTGAAGGGAGCTAAGGACACTGTTATGAAGGGAGGTTAAGGGTGGCTAAGGACACTGTTAATAAGGGGAGTGAAGGGGGCTAAGGACACTGCTATGGGGGGGAGGGTGAAGGGGGCTAAGGACACTGCTATGAGTGGGGGAACTGTGATGTAAAGGGGGGGTGTGATGTAAAGTGGGGGAAACTGTGATGTGGGGGTGGGGACTTTGACATGGTGGGGTAAACTATGACACAAAGGGGGTATTGTGAAGTAAAGTGGGGAAACTATAACATGGGGGGATGTGACATAAAGAGCGGGGGGACTGATGTGAAGGGAGACTTTGATGTGAAGGGGGGCGGAGGACACTGATGTGAAGGTGGGGAGTGTGAAGTAAAATTTGAGGGGGGGGGGGACTGTGATGTGCAGGGGGGCTGAGGACACTGATGTAAGAAGGGGACTGTGATATAAATATAGGGGGGCTGTGATGTGAAGGATCAATCTCCATTCACTACACCCCCCATAGCCCCATGTGTAATATGCTGCACCCTTGTTTAGACTGAGTTCCCACCATCCCCCCGCATACCAGCTAAAAGATAAAATAGAACTAAAGACAAAACATTTTTTACATTTACAATAGTGTAAGGGAGGGCTATAACCCCTGTCATGTTTTCCCCATTGGGGGGGATTTCCCTTCACTTCCTTTCCCATAGCCAAAGAAGAAGTGAAAGAAATCCCCCAAAATGACATAATCCCTGGGTGTCACCAGAACTAGTGTCCTCACTGGAAGATTTCTCCTCTAACTCCTGTTCTGGTGACAACCCAAAATCTGGAATTTTCTTTCACTTTTGTTAGTAATGGTAAATAGAGAGAACGAATCTCCCTAAAGGGGGTGCAGATAGCAATAAAAACCCAACAGAGGTTCTAATCCCTCTCCACTCCATCCAACACTAACAATAAACAGGTTTTCCTTTATTTTTACTTTAACATATGGGCGGGAAATGGAGGAAAAAAAACAGTTGGTTTGGCAGTGAAAAAGTTAAAAAGGGGAAAACTGGTTTTGGCGGTGAAAGGGTTAGGGGAAAAAAGAAAATAATTTGGTTTGGTGGTGAAAGGGTTAAAAAATCAAAGGATACAAAAAAAAAATCTTTGTCTGGCAAAGAAAGGGTTAATAAATGAAAGGGAAAAACACTTGACTTGGCAGTTATAGGGTTATAAATGAAAAAAATATGATTTGGTAGTGAATGGGTTAAAAAGGGGAAAACTGGTTTTGGTGATGAAAGGGTTAAAAAAAAGGGGGGAGTGTTGGGGGAAAATAAAGAAAATAATAATTTTCAGATCGAGGTTAGTAAGGGCAGCTTCCATGTTTTTCCCACGACAGGTCCGCTTGCCGACCGTATACTGTATATAGACGGCAGCAAGGTGGTTCTCCTGCACAGGATCATGTACCTAGTATGTGATCCTGCCATGCCGGGTCTGGAGCGCACTAGGCCCTTAGATCGCCCCTGATTGTTAACCCCTTCCCTGCCAGTGTCGTTGGTACAGTGACAGTGCATATTTTTAGCACTGATCACTGTATTAGTGTCACTGGTCCCCAAAAAGCGTCAGTGTCCCCACTGTCTGCTACAATATCACAGTCCCATTATAAGTCGCTGATCGACGCTGTTACTAGTAAAAAAAATAAATATATCCCATATTTGTAGACGCTATAACTTTTGGGCAAAACAATCAATATAAGCTTATTGGGAATTTTTTTTTTACCAAACACATGTAGCAGAATACATATTGGCCTTAATTTATGAAGAAATTCGATTTTTTTTTTTTTTTTTTTTTTTTTTTTTTTTACATTTTATTGGATGTGTTTTATAGCAAAAAGTAAAACAAATATTTTTTCTTCAAAATTTTGGTCTTTTTTAGTTTATAGCACAAAAAAATAAAAACCGCAGAGGTGATCAAATACCACCAAAAGAAAGCTCTATTTGTGGGAAAAAAGAATACATTTTATTTGGGTACAGCGTCGCATGCGCAGTTGTCAGTTTAAGTAACACAGTGCCGCATCATAAAAAATGGCCTGGCCATGAAGGGGGGGGGGGGTAAATCTTCCGGAGGTCAAGTGGTTAAATATTCAAATAACAGCTGAGTGATATATTAACTATGTGTTCAATTCTGTTCCTAACAAGACTTTTATTAAAATGTGTATTTTCGTTATAAGGATCTGCACATCAGGCCAAAACGTGGGACAATTGAGGAAGAAAGAGTATTTTGATTTCAAAAGATGGATAGTCCCTTTAAATCAGGGACAGTTGGGAGTTCTGTACATTGCCATGCGGGTTCCTTATGGTGCAACGCAACTATCCACTGCATGGATGGCTGTTTAATATTGCAGAGCAGCGCCCTCTAGTGACGTGCTTAGGAGTCGTACCATAATAACTGGATTCCTCTTGTGTTTTCAATAAGCTGTCTCCGTGTTTCTCAACTTTTTTTAAGTCATGACACCCTTTAAAACTGGAGGCACCCCAGTCTAAAATATAAAAATCTAAACGAATAGTTTTACATAATGCAGCAGCATCTACACACATAAGACACTATTTTTACAAAGCAAATATACACTGGTACTGGCTACTGTAGTGTTCCAGTGTTTCTCTCCCAGTTTCCTTCCCTAATGTGACCCCAGTGACTGAGGTCAGGACACCGGTGATTTGGCCCGCATGGTGCCCAAGGCTGTAATGCTGTAAAATAAAAACCTGTTGTATTATGATACAAAAAAAAAAAAAAAAAAAGTCGCTCGGTTCACCCGTCGGCTTGCTGACCAATTATTAGGCATTTGGCCAAGGCACCCCTGAAAAACCCAGGAGGCAGAAGGTTGGTTTATCTATTCATTTTAAAACTGTGGAAACAAACATCATTTGAAGAGCTTCAGGTATTCCACAAAAAAACTCAAAAACACAAAACCAAAAATCAAGAATGTACAAAAAAGTATCTTTAACCACCTCAATACAGTGCACTTACACCCCCTTCCTGACCAGACCAATTTTCAGCTTTCAGCGCTCTCACATTTTGAATGACAATTACTCAGTCGTGCAACACTGTATCCATATGAAATTTGCGTCCTTTTTTTCACACAAATAGAGCTTTCTTTTGGTGGTATTTAATCACTAGTGGGTTTTTTATTTTTTGTGCTATAAATAAAAAAGCCCGTAAATTTTGTGAAAAAAATGCCTTTTTCTTTGTTTCTGTCATAAAATTTTGCAAATTAGTAATTTTTCTTCATAAATTTTGGCCAAAATTTATACTGCTACATATCTTTGGTAAAAATAACCCAAATTAGTGTAAATTATTTGATCTTTGTGAAAGTTATAGAGTCTACAAACTATGGTGCCAAGCACTGAAAATTGATCACATCTGATCACACAGATGTACTGATGGTCTATCTCATTTCTTGGTACACTAACAAGTCAGAAAAGTACAAATACCCCCTAAATGACCCCTTTTTAGAAAGTAGACATTCCAAGGTATTAAGTAAGTAGCATGGTGAATTTTTTTAAGTTGTAATTTTTTCCCACAATTCTTTGCAAAATGAAGATTTTTTTTTTTTTTTTTTTTTTTTTTTTTTTACAAAATTGTCATATTAACAGGTTATTTCTCTCTCAGAGCATATGCATACAACAAATTACACCCCAAAATACATTCTGCTACTCCTCCTGAGTATAGCGATACCACATGTGTGAGACTTTTACACAGCCTGGCCACATACAAAGGCCGAACATTGAAGTAGCATCTTCATGCGTTCTACGAGCCTAAATGACGCATCTCATTTCTCAACCACCATTTACACTTTTGAAGGCCCTGGAGCACCAGGACAATAGAATTGCCCCCAAACTGACCCCATTTTGGAAAGCAAACACCCCAACGTATAATCTATGAGGCATAATGAGTCTTTTGAACGGTTCATTTTTTTCCAGAAGTTTTTGGAAAATGTGGAAAAAAATGAAAACGCATTTTTTTTTACACAAAGTTGTCCATTTATCAGATATTTCCAACACATAGCATGTACGTAGCAAAGATGACACCCCAAAATACATTCTGCTACTCCTCCTGAGTATAGCGACACCACATGTGTGAGACTTTTACACAGCGTGGCCACATACAAAGGCCCAACATTGGAGTAGCACCATCAGGCGATCTACGAGCATAAATGACACATCTCATTTCTCAACCACCTATTGCATTTTTGAAGGCCCTGGAGCACCAGGACAATGGAATTGCCCCCAAAATGACCCCATTTTGGAAAGCAAACACCCCAACGTATAATCTATGAGGCATGATGAGTCTTTTGAACGGTTCATTTTTTTCCAAAAGTTTTTGGAAAATGTGGAAAAAAATGAAAACGCATTTATTTTTACACAAAGTTGTCCATTTATCAGATATTTCCAACACATAGCATGTACGTAGCAAAGATGACACCCCAAAATACATTCTGCTACTCCTCCTGAGTATGGCGATACCACATGTGTGAGACTTTTACACAGCCTGGCCACATACAGAGGCCCAACATCAAAGTAGCACCATCAGGCGTTCTAGGAGCATAAATGACATATATAATTTCCTGGCAACCTATCATTTTTGAAAACCCTTCATATTTCTAACACATAGCATGCACATACCAATAATTACAATCCAAAATAAATTCTATTGCAGAAAGGGTAAAAAAAAAAGCATTACCTGTGCTTTTAGTAGTATCCACAGAGGAGAGCACTGATCCAGGCAGCAGGCAAGGAGGTGCTTAGCGACAGCAATATTAACTATCCAGGCAGCAGGCAGGAATATTGTCTATAGTCCGCACAAGGATATTGTCAGCACATCACAGTCCATAGAAATTGTCCAGGCAGAGACAGCCAGCACAGCCATAATATGGTCCTGGTACACTGTTAACTGCAGACACTCATTATTGTACCGCGACAGGCATGGGCATGGTGGCAGTAAGTCAGCAGCAGGCTGAGGGCCACAATCAGGTAAGACCTGTGCACAGGGGCACAGGGGTAGAGGCTTCGACCCACCCAAATCTCTATGAAGCCTCCGGACTCCAGACCCTAATTCCGAAACCCGGAGAAAACAAAAATAATTGTTTTCTCCAACCGGAAAAACAATTCTGGAGCCCCTCACATATGTGAGACCCCTGTGTACTACAGTAGCAGGGCAACAGATCAGTCCAAGCGGTAGGCAAAAGCATAGTCCATAAAACAGGCCAGGGTCGGTTCACATGTAAGCAGTCCAAGCGGTAGGCAGTAGAGTAGTTGATAAAACAGGCCAGGGTCAGTTCACGTGGAGGCAGTCCAAACGGTAGGCAGAGGCATAGTCACAAAACAGGCCAGGGTCAGTTCACATGAAAGCAGTCCAAACGGTAGGCAGAGGCATAGTCAAAAAACAGGCCAGGGTCAGTTCACATGGAAGGCAGTGGCATGGTAATTTGGGAAAGAATGGAAAATGGTCAGCACAGATGGTGAAAATGGGGAAATGGTTAAAAATATGGGCTAATATTTTATGGATGTGTGATAAATTTGGAAGCATTCACCAATGCAAAGGCCAGGTTGGGAGGGACACTGGGGACAATGGTAGCTGGTATCTCTTCTAAATCCTTTTTTGGTGCACACGCGACATTTTTTTTGCCGTCTTCGGCCTGCTTCAGATGGTGGAATGCTGAAGAGGAAGTGGCGCTCATGGAGTCGGCAAACAGCCTCAGAGCGAAGGTCTTCTTGGGGGGGTCTTTGGTGATAGATGAGGGACGTGACAACTTCTTCTATGAATTTTAGGAAGGGGGCGGGGCTTTCAATGGATTTGGTGTAGACTACGTAGGAATTGTAAATGGCCAAATGGATGAGATAAATTGCTACCTTCTTATACCAGAATCGGGACCTCCTTATTGACAAATAGGGCTGAATCATTTGATCGTTAAAATCTACCCCCCCCATGTAGAGATTATAATCTTGGACACATGTTGGCTTTTCAATGGGACCTCGTCTTCTTTGTACCACAATTGCAGTGTCTTCATGGATGGTGGACATCATGTGCACGTCCCTCTTATCCTTCCACCTCAAGGCCAGCACTTCGTTGCATCTCAATGAAGTTCTTTCCCCCCTTCGCAGCTTTTTATTCGCTAAAGATTGTGGGAAGCCCTTTCTATTTTTTCTGGAGGTTCCACAGGCCAGGGTTTTTGCGATGTATAAATGTTTGAAAAGGGGCAGGCTGGTGTAAAAGTTGTCAACGTAAATGTGATATCCTTTGTTTAGAAGTGGGTATGCCAGGTCCCATACAATCTTTCCAGTTGTGCCCATGTAGGCCGGGCACTCAGGGGGCTGGAGCTGGGAATCTTTTCCTTCATATATACGGAATGCATACAAATATCCTGTGGCTCTCTCACATAGCTTATATAACTTTACTCCGTATCTGGCCCTTTTGCTAGGAATATACTGCTTTATTCCTAGCCGGCCTGAAAAGGGTACCAGGGACTCATCGACGCAAATTTTCTGTTCGGGGACATAGAGTTCTGCAAATTGTTGAGAAAAGAAATTTATCAGTGGGCGAATCTTGTATAACTTGTCGTAATTTGGATGATTGTGGGGAGGGCACTGGGTGTTGTCGCTGAAGTGAAGAAAGCGCATTATCATCTTGTATCGGGACCTTGTCATTAGGGCAGAATAAATGGGCATACTGTGGATGGGGTGGGTGGACCAATAGGCATGTCCTTCATTTTTTTTTGTAATCCCCATGTTTAGGGTGAGGCCCATAAACACTTTGAATTCCTCCAAATTCAGATCTCTCCACTCAAAAGGACGGGCATAGGATGATTGGGGGTTGTTGGCAATATATTGCTGGGCATACAAATTTGTCTGGTGCACAATAAATTGTGGCTCTGCTATCGGCGCCATTCAATGGAGGCAGCGTGAGGTTCTCCCTAATCTGCATGCCGGACTACTGCCCACAAAAAAATATCGCGATTGGTTATCATTTCTGTAGTCACCATTGACTGGTTTGACGAAACTACTATATTTAGCCACATTTATTCAACAGATACACCGTGATACTTTTATGCTTCAGGGCCAGTATATAACTTTGTGTTCCCCTGTGGTCACATTATGGCAGCGATGTCCCTACATGTATGATAGAATTTCCCGGTTCAAAATTAGCACTAATTTGCCTCTTTATTGAGACACTCAAGTCGCCACTCAATTGAAACATTTATGTCGCATTGATGCATTACAGCCTGAGTCCAATACAATCACAGCCTTTAAACTCCTGAAGAAGCTCGTATTAGAGCGAAACATGTCGAGCGGCAGATTGTCATGGCACCTTTAAGTAGTTGCTTTATGTTGCATTGTCCAATGTGAACAATTTTGGGTGATATTCATTAATGTCATATTGTTCTTAAAAGCATGTCCCATTTTCTATGAGAGACACTAATTATTTTAACCTAACTCAATAAAATTTTCATTTTTTAATATGATTGTACAGAATTTTTTGACTATATCTTTGATGTAAACAGCACCTTTAAAAGTCCTTTTTCCCCATCCTCCTGGGCAATTCAGCCCTTATCCCTCATTCAATAAATTGTAGCATAGTGTCGGGCAAAAACATATAAAAGAAATCAATCTCTGAGAAATTTTGGGTGTTGGTCTGCACACCTGGCAGTGCTGTGAACGGGGGAATAATTGGCGATGCCGAGTTGGAAGGCAGCCATATTGGGTTGGCAAGACCATCTGGCATGTATGTAGAGGCCCTGGCTCTTGGGGGGTGTGACACTCCAGTAGTTGGATTGGAATTTCCTGTGCTGGTACTCAGGCGTGATGTGGCAGGACTGGTACTGGGTCTGGGCATTTGTTCCTGGGGCCTATCGCCGGCGGCAGCGCTGGTACTGGGCATTTGTTCCCGGGGCCTAACGCTGGCGGCAGCTCTGGTACTGGGCCTGGGAATTTGTTCCTGGGGCCTATTGGTGGTGGCAGCGCTGGTACTGGGCATTTGTTCCCGGGGCCTAACGCTGGCGGCAGCGCTGGTACTGGGCCTGGGAAATTGTTCCTGGGGCATATTGGTGGTGGCAGCGCTGGTACTGGGCCTGGGAATATAATCCTGGTTTCCAGAGTGCCGTGCCCTTTTGGGAGGGACCCATTCTTCCTCCGAATCATTTGCCGATTCACTATTTGGTTCAAATGCCGAACTTGAATCAGAATCCAAATTAGAATCTGATGAGAACTCCCCGTTGCTCTCATCGGTCATGGAGAGGATCTGGAACGCCTCCTCACTGCTGAATACTCTTTTGGACATGACGCGGTGTGACAGGTGGCAGGTGACGGTCACTGATGGGCTGTGCGATAGGTGGCAGCTGACGTTCACTGATTGGTGATGACGGTGTGACAGGCGATGGTCACTGATGGGTGACAGGCCACGGACAGTTACTGGTGATGGGTGACGGTCACTAAAAGATGACAGGTGATCGGTGATGGCTGACGGTCACTGATGGGTGACAGGTGATGGGTAACGGGTGATGGCTGGCGGTCACTGATGGGTGACGGGTGATGGCTGGCGGTCACTGATGGGTGACGGGTGATGGCTGGCGGTCACTGATGGGTGATGGCTGGCGGTCACTGATGGGTGACGGGTGATGGCTGGCGGTCACTGATGGGTGACGGGTGGCAATCACTGATGGGTGACAGGTGATGGCTGGCGGTCACAGATGGGTGACGGGTGATGGCTGACGGGTGACAGGTGCACCGCTGATGGTCACTGATTTGTGACGGGTGACAGGTGCACCGCTGATGGTCACTGATTTGTGACGGGTGACAGGTGCACCGCTGGCGGTCACTGATGGGTGACGGGTGATGGCTGGCGGTCACTGATGGGTGACGGCTGGTGGTCACTGATGGGTGACGGCTGGCGGTCACTGATGGGTGACGGGTGACGGCTGGCGATCACGGATGGGTGACGGGTGACGGCTGGCGGTCACGGATGGGTGACGGGTGACGGCTGGCGGTCACGGATGGGTGACGGGTGACGGCTGGCGGTCACGGATGGGTGACGGGTGACGGCTGGCGGTCACTTATGGGTGATGGGTGACGGCTGGCGGTCACTGATGGGTGACGGGTGACAGGTGCACCGCTGATGGTCACTGATTTGTGACGGGTGACAGGCGCACCGCTGACGGTCACTGATGGCAGTCCCTTATGTGACAGGTGCACTTTATTGGGTGACACTGGTGACTGTTGGGTGACAGATGACAATTGGGGGGGGGCGATGGGACAGGTGTGGTGTTGGTGCAGACACTACAGAACACAGATCGGTAACTCACTGCTTCTGGCTCTTCTCTCCTCACACTGGAAACGGTGTGTGAGGAGAGAAGAGCTGGTAACAGCTAGTTACCGCTCTGTGTTTACATTTATGATCGGCTGTGAATGGATCCCAGCCGATCACGTGGGTAAACAGCCAGCCAATGGCTGTTTACCGGCGTCGGTGACGAGTAGTGTTCCCGGGAACACTCCGTCACCGACGTGCACGCGCAGCGCGCTCGCGATCGCGCGCATGCGCCGTGCACAATGGGGTGGACCTATTTGTGATCGGCCGTGACTTCATCACGGCCGATCACGTGGTAAACAGCCATGTCCAATGGCTGTTCACCCCCCTCGGCGGCGAGTGGTGTCTCCGTGACACGCCGCCACCGAAGGAACAGGGATGCGCGCGCACGATCGCGCGCATTCCCTGTTTAAATGGGAGGCCGTCATATGACGCCCTCCCGCAACGAGAGCCGCGCCGCCTGGCCGTCAATTGACAGCCGGCGGTCGGCAAGCGGTTAATTCCATGATTGTACCCTAAAACCCTAACCCACAGTTTTAATCAGTTAAAATGATACTACACACATCCCCTAGGACAGTGGTTCTCAACCCCTCTAGTGCCGTGACCCCTCGATAAAATTTCCCAGGTTATGGGGACCCCTAACCTTAAAATTATTTTCATAGCGTGGGTTTTCAGCACCCAAGTTCCTGCCACTCGTACAGTATTTAAACCCCCTTATGGTAAATTTTAGGATGTACGACTCTTTCTCTTTGTTCTCTTTTCTTTCCCTTTAATCCCCCTCTATCCTAATTTCTTGTCCCCCCCCCCCCCCATCCCTCGCTCTAGCAGTCTTTCTTGTTCTTTCTCTTATTCTTTCTCTCCCTTTTTCTTCGTTCCTCCCCCTCTTTTCCTCTCCCTTCCATATATTCTCTATTTTTATTTCTTCTCTTACTCCTTGGTGGGGGGGGGGGGGGGGGGATGGGATGAGTGGCAGTGCTGGTGGGGGGGTGGGATGAGTGGCAGTGCTGGTGGGAGTTCTGATCAGCCAACTTATGTGCTCTTGATAAAGGTCATCTGCTGATCTGAGAACTGTAGTGGGGACTTTTAATGGCAACTCTAATCACAGGTAGTGTTACTCATTGTATCTCCGGCTTTGTGGTCTCCCACTACAGTGACACCTATGCCAAAATCAGAAGACAGGGTCTCCTTCAGCCCCTCTCACTTCACATTCCCACCAGTCAGCTGACCTCTAGTCTCTGCCCCCCAGCCATGTGGTGAACTGAATGGGCGGCAGTGAAAAGGCTGAGAGAGCAGTGCGGGCTTCAGGAACAGCCCAGGGTTCGGTGACCCCTGGCAAATCGTCATTCGACCCCCGAGGGGGTCCCGACCCCCAGGTTGAGAACCACTGCCCTAGGAGGAACTGATGAGTATAACTGCAGACTCAACAAAAATCAACAAACAAAAAAAAAGTATAATAAAAAAAAATGATGTTTCAATTGTGGCGCTTACCCTTAAACAGGTTCCCTGTTCCCAGAGCCTACGACTCGTGAGTGAGAGACAGAATAACAACAAAACTATCCAGAAAAACACATTTCAAAAAAGTTATAAAAAATAAAGTAAAAATACTGAAATAAGTATTTTATCCCCTATCAATCAGCAAGATTTCTGTCTCCCTGGTGTCTTCTATACAGGTAACGAGCTGAGATTAGGAGCAGTCTCTTAAAGGGAGTGCTCCTAATCTCAGCTTGTTACCTGTATAAAAGACACCTGTCCACAGAAGCAATCAATAAATCATAATCTCTCCATCATGGCCAAGACCAAAGAGCTGTCCAAGGATGTCAGGGACAAGATTGTAGAACTGCACAAAGCTGGAATGGGCTACAAGACCATTGCCAAGCAGCCTGGTGACAACAGTTGGTGCGATTATTCACATATGGAAGAAACACAAGATAACAGTCAGTCTGGGGCTCCATGCAAGATCTCACCTTGTGGAGTTTCAATGAACATGAGAACAGTGAGAAAGGCCAGAACTACACGGGAGATTTTTGTCAATGATCTCAAGGCAGCTGGGACCATAGTCACCAAGAAAACAATTGGTAACACACTACGCCATGAAGGACTGAAATCCTGCAGCGCCCGCAAGGTCCCCCTGCTCAGGAGAACACATGTACAGGCCTATCTGAAGTTTGCTAATGAACCTCTGAATAATTCAGAGGAGAACTGGGTGAAAGTGTTGTGATCAGAAGAGACCAAAATCGAGCTCTTTGGCATCAACTGAACTCGCCGTGTTGTGAGGAGGAGGAATGACCCCAGGACGCCATGACCCCAAGAACACCATCCCCACCGTCCAACATGAAGGTGGAAACATTATGCTTTGGGGGTGTTTTTTCTGCTAAGGGGACAGGACAGCTTCACCCCATCAAAGGGACGATGGACGGGGCCATGTACTGTCAAATCTTGGATGAGAACCTCCTTCCCTAAGCCAGGGCATTGAAAAGGGGTCGTGGATGGGTATTCCAGCATGACAATGACCCAAAACACACGGCCAAGGCAACAAAGGAGTGGCTCAAGAAGAAGCACATTAAGGTCCTGGAGTGGCCTAGCCAGTCTCCAAATCTTAATCCCATAGAAAATATGTGGAGGGAGCTGAGGGTTCCAAAGTTACCAAACGTCAGCCTCAAAACCTTAGTGACCTGGAAAGGATTTGCAAAGAGGAGTGGAACAAAATCTCTCCTGAGATGTGTGCAAACCTGGTGGCCAACTACAAGAAATGTCTGACCTCTGTGATTGCCAACAAGGGTTTAGCCGCCAAGTACGAAGTCATGTTTTGCGAACGGGTCAAGTACTTATTTCACTCATTAAAATGCAAATCAATGTATACATTTTTTGAAATGTGTTTTTCTGGATATTTTTGTTGTTATTTTGTCTCCCACTGTTAAAATAAACCTACCATTAAAATTATAGACTGATAATTTCTTTGTCAGTGGGCAAATGTACAAAATCAGCAGGGGATCAAATACTTTTTCCCCTCACTGTATATAAAACAGTAGCAAATAGCATATACACTTGGTGAACAAATATATAAACAGTAACAATTAGGGCATAAAGTTGGTAGTAAGCCAGTGTTTAAGAGAATGTCCCCTAAACTCTATACTAGGGAAGGTCCTGCCTAAGGCACAGTGTTGCAATAACAGTCTTTAAGTCTGTCTGAAACCCTTTACTTGATGGCCGTTGGGGCCCAGATCCAGAGTTGGAATGATCAAGATAAGTTCCGCCTAACCTTGGGTATAGACACCTGCACTCTGTCCCAAGCAAACAATACTGTTCCTCTATAATGGGGTACAGTGGCGTTTGGCCAGTGGTCTCACACCAACTTTCGGGGTGACAGCTAGTCTCCCCCTGTTAACCTTCAGCTGCTCAGCGAAGTTCATCTCAACTATCGGGCGGCAGCACTGGTCAGCTACAGTGGCATTTTCATATACCAGGAGATGTCCTCTCTCTGTGCCCCTGATGCTAGCAGCTTGCAGCATGATGTGTTTCCCCCAATGTCCTTACCACCTCTGTCACAGAATCCCGGTCATGTTTGTATGTGTAGTTCCATTGCCAATCTGTAATATGAGGTCGTCTTGTATCTCCAGCCTAGGCCCCACTGGAAAAACAGAGTGCCTGCAGATGTAGATCGGGGAACTTGCAGCAGGAGAACCATCAGGTCAGGAACAGTAGCCATGCACAGTAGTTCAGCTGAGGTTAAGGAAGCACTCCACTTGTGCTGCAGGGCCGGGACATGTGGCTGGTCAGAGCTCCCAGCAGACTTGCAGCAGGAACATTCAGCAGGGTGCAGAACTGCAGCAGTAGACAGCTGGGCAGACACGGGGTAGAAAGCCAGGATCAGAGACAGAAGCGTGGTCAAAGGATTAGCCAGGGTCATCAACAGGTGGGCAATGAGGTACCAAATCAGGGGCAGAGCCAATATCAGGAACGAGCCAGGTCAGGAACCAGCGACAAGACAGAAGCAGGATCCAAGATCAGGTCAGGAGTAAGCGGCAACCAAGGGAATACACTGGAGGTATACAGGACACAGAGTACAGCTGAAGACCAGTCAGCATTAGAGCATAGGCAGGTGCATCCTTCAATAGTCTGTCTGGCGCCAACATACATTGTTCGCTCTCCATTCGCGTGCGTGCATTCGTATGCGCATTCATGTGCACATGCGCACTCTTGATAGGCTTTCTGCAGAGATTCGTGTGCACATGCGCATTTCTATTAGTCAATTGTCTTTGTGCATGCACATTTCTATTAGCAAAGCGGCTGGTTGGTATTCTCTGACACCTACACAGTTCAAGAGGGGGCGGAATGAGAGGAGATATGGGGCAGCAGCAATAGTAATAGCCAATCTCTGCTGCCAGACAGAGCAGGTGCCCAAGACGCAACAGCAAGCAAAGATAAAAAGAGGAAAATTAATTAAAATAATATATTGCTGCCTATTGAAAGTACAGAGAAAAGAGTCCTCCCATATAGATATTTTCCCAGGGGGAAGCCCCATATCAATTACACATAACCATAAATTGCGTATATATTAAACATGTAATAACAATTATACTAGCTGAAAAAATACAGTGGGGAAAAACCAAACAGGGGGTGACCTTGACGCGTTTCACAGCAAACCCACTTCTTCAGAAGGAATAAGGGAGATCTTTAAAACTGCAAACAATGACAATATTTAGATAGATTAAAATAGTATAAGTTGTACATGAAACATTGTTCTGTAATAATGTACAATTACAAAGCTCACTATCCGTGCAAGCATGAAACCTTGCACCAAGTTAGTCCATCTGTCTTCACTAAGGGGGATAACTCGTTCATTTCCAAAGGGTCCACTGAAGATGTATTCCACTCCACTGAAGAGGCAGACTTGGCCTGTCTTCAGTAGCTATATTTATGGTTAGGGGGTTTCATGTCCCTTCACCCATAATTTTAATAGTAAGCACTTTATATTATCTATATATGAGATTGGTGTAGTAGCATCTATCTAGTAGTACCCTATTAACATTTTGGGTCCAGACATACTATACATATGTAGCAATAACTCTCGGTGGAGCTGCTGTTTTTTTTTTTACAGCAAAAGTTTTTTATTTTTCAAAAACAAATCAGCATTACAAAACCGTCATTGCACGACAAGGAGTATCTAAATCCTTACAGCGATATAATAAAACATCTGTTCAACAATGCAGCATCTCACAGATACATTTTACAAGTTCCCTATACATCCGTTAGGATATAAGAGGAGTAAAGAGTTATCTACTCGACAATGGTGTGCATTTCAAGTACTACATACCGTCTCATATTTTACTTCTACATTATAGTGTTTAGTGTTTAGCCTTGTCCAAAGTCTCCCTGTAGTCCATAACTACCTACTCCCTTTCTCCCTGGCCCCATGAGGTCCGAGAATGTTCCTGACTGCATTTACCCCTTTCGTCAGGTCTGAATCAATTATCCATCAATGTGACCCGACAGCGCCCCGTGTCCGAGGTTGGGGGGGCATTGCCCCTGACCGCAAGGGGGGAGTCCATCAATAGGTCCCCCACTCCCGATCCCTCAACCACGCGCCGCCGCCCAGGCCGACCAAACCTTGTCGAATTTAGCCGGACACTGCCTGCTTTCATACGTGAGTTTGTATAGTGGCAGCACCGAATTTACCGCTTTCTTCCATGAGCCAATGGTGGGTGGCTCAGCTGACTTCCAATGTAGCATTATCTCCCTCCTAGCATAGAATAGCAGGAATGTAACAGAGAGTTTGGTGTATATGTCCCCCTCCACGTCTCCCATATAGCTCAGCAGGAGCAGCATAGGGTCAAGTGATAGCCTGAGGTCCCATATATCGTTGAGCACCCCCGTCACTCCCTCCCAGTACGGCCCGAGTTTCGGGCATGCCCATACCATGTGCCAGAATGTCCCCTCACTGAGCCTGCACCGGGGGCATAAGGGGTCAACATGGGGATAGATTCTAGCCATCCTATGTGGAGTGAAGTATGCCCTATGGAGAAATTTCAATTGTATAAATCTATCCTTAGCTGCTATTACAGTTGGGATATAGGTTGAGACAATGTCCTCCCATTCGTCATCTCCCAGTGCCTGAATGTCCACCCTCCATTTATCATATGCCCGAGTGGGCTTAATGTCGTGTGCTACCGTCAAGTACATGTACAGTGTGGATAATGGCTTCCCCATCACACTTGAAGTCAGAAGTCGCTCAACCGAGTCTGGTTCCAAAATTAATCTGTCCGGGAACTGTGCCCTCATTGCGTGCCTCAATTGCCAGTATCTGAACTCAAAGGATCGGGGTAGGGAGTACTGCCGTTTAATGTCTTGAAAGGACATGAGTTTCCCATTAGCTATAATGTGTTTTAGGGTGGAAATTCCCAGCGTGGCCCACTGGGAGGGATCTGGCACGTCGTAAAGATGTGGGAGGGCGGGGTTGCACCAAAGCGGTGTGTGGGGGGATATTCTATTCGGCTCGGCATAAATAGCCCTAGCCTCCCTCCATGCTCTAATGGTGGTTTTCATCGGCGTTGTCAGGGGATAAGGAGCTTTAATACCCCTATAAACTAGGTTTGATAGAGCCGCATAGGAGCCGACGATGGCAGCCTCGAGCCTGACCGCAGGGTTTTGTCTGGGCTGGGAGAATCACCAGCGCACCGTGACCAGCACAGCTGCCCAGTAGTATAACAAAAAATTTGGAAGGGCAAGTCCACCCCCCGAAAGAGGAAGATAGAGTACCCTCTTCGCCACCCTGGGTGTCCTCCCGGCCCATATGAAAGAGGTCAGAATCCCCTCCAAACGTCTAAAAAAGGACCTAGGTATATGGGAGGGTGTGTTGCGGAAGAAGTATAGGAATTTTGGGAGAAACACCATTTTAAGCAGATTTATTCTACCCACAGGGGTGAGCGGTAAGGAGCGCCAGGCCATACATTTCACTATAAGCTGAGAAAGGAGAGGCTGCACATTTTTTTCCATAAATTCATGGGTGGTATTACTCATTTTGATTCCCAGGTAGGTAAACTCGCCCACCCACTGAAGTGGGGTTGCAGTATCCACCCTGGGAAGCGAGGGGTGGAGCGGAAACAGGACCGATTTATCCCAGTTTATGCGAACCCCTGAAAACCGAGCGAAGTCTTCGAATAAGCCTAGCGCTTTCTGCAGTGACTGGTTAGGGTCAGCGAGGTAAAGCAGTGTGTCATCCGCATATAGGGACACTTTTTCCTCAATTGTGCCTACTGGTATCCCCTTCACCCCGGCCTCCGCTCTCAGAGCAATGGCAAGAGGTTCTATCGCCAAGGCGAAGAGTCCTGGTGACAAAGGGCATCCCTGACGAGTGCCTCTTTCCAGGGGAAAGGTTTCAGAGAGGGCTCCGTTTGTACGGACCCTCGCTTTGGGATTGGCATAGAGCATCCGTATCCATGTCCGAAATTTCGGACCAAATCCGAATTTTAATAGGACCTCCCATAAGAACTCCCATTCCACAGAGTCGAAGGCTTTTTCGGCGTCAAGGGACACCACCACTCCTGCCAAATCTGCCTGTGCCCTATCCATATGGGTAAAAAGCCTTCTAATGTTGATATCTGTCCCTCTTCCCGGCATGAACCCTGTTTGGTCTGGGTGTACTAGGGCCGTTATTACTGTGTTAAGCCTCCTGGCCAGCACTTTGGCCAGGAGCTTAGCATCCACATTGATGAGTGAGATAGGGCGGTAAGAGGAACACAGAGTCAAATCTTTACATGGCTTGGGAATTACAACTACCACTGCCTCACTTAATGAGCTCGGAAGCATCTCCAGGCGTTGTGCCTCCATAAACATAGTATGTAGTTTCCCCGTCAGTTCCTCTGCATATTGCTTATAGAACTCGACTGGTATTCCGTCCGGGCCCGGAGATTTGCCCGCCTGGAGAGTCTTAAGAGCCTTCAGCAGCTCATCTGTGGTGATAGGGGCGTCGAGACTGTCACGGTATTTTGTAGTGAGAACTGGGAAGTCAAAAGGCTCTAGATAAGTGGTCAGTTCCTCCTTGGTGTATGCGGCCCTGGAGCTGTAAAGAGTTTTATAAAAGGAGGCGAAGCATTCGTTTATCTCGTCTGGGTCGTATTTGAGACATCCGTCAGGTCCCTTTATGTGTGGTATACACAGCCCCCCCTGTTGTTCCCTGGACAGCTATGCCAATAGCTTCCCGGACCTCTCCCCCCTGCTCAAATATGCGGTGTGTCTGAGCAAGAAGACGTTTCTGGGTGAGAGAGGTGCGGATGCGGACAACCTCCCCAGTCAGTCTCTGAAGCTCGTCATAGTCACCGGGGTGTTTGGTCCTAAGAAATAGTGCTTCCTGCAGATCCGCCTTCCCCTCAGCTGCCTCCAAGTCCGCTCTCCTCTCCCTGCGCACTCTAGCTATAATGGTCTGGTATCTTCCTCTAGTGTATGCCTTGAAAGTGTCCCATACTGTAGCTGCACTGGCTGAGCCTGGATTAATATCCCAGTATTCCCCCATTGCCTCTCTGAAGTGTCCATCAACCATCTCGTCCGACACCCAGAATCTAGATAGTCTCCACAGGGAAATTCCCGGTGTGGAGGAGACGTTTAGTGACAGAAGGAGCGGTGCATGATCCGAGATTCCCCGGGGGAGAATTTTAATGTCCCTCACCCTAGCCAAGGCCGTGTGGTCTACGTAAGCCAAATCAATCCTGGAGAAGGATCTGTGAGAGGCCGAGTGGCAGGTATAGGCCCTAAGGTGAGGATTCCTCCACCGCCACACGTCCGTCAAACCATATAATTCAGCCCAATCTGCCAGGCCGGGGTGGGAGTGTCCAGCACTGGACATTTTGTCGACCTCCGGATTGTGGGCTAAATTAAAATCGCCTAAAATGGTTATGTTGTCACTTTGGAAGTCAGCTATTTTGGAGGCCACTTGGTGCAGGAGGGGTATTGAGGCCGGGGAGGGTAAATACACTCCCACAATCACCCATCTCATAGAGTGTATCTGAGCGTGAACCACTACATATCTACCCTCCGAGTCCAACACCAGGTCCAGCAACCTGAAGGGGAGAGACTTATGGACTAGGACACTTACGCCCCGTGCAAAATTGGAATATGTGGAGTGGTAATGATGCCCAATCCAGGGTTTCTTTAGGGCCATAATTTTACTACCCAGCAAATGGGTTTCCTGCAAAATGCAGATGTGTGGGCCGTGAGCTTTAATGTATTGGAACACCAGTGATCTTTTGACCGATGAGTTCAGACCCCTGGTGTTCCAGGACAAAATGTTAAGTGATGCCATAGTTGTGTATTAATGTGGGTGTGCTTGGATTTAGAGGACACTCTCCCCCTGAGGCCGTCAACCCGGTCCGGAGGGTATAGCATCCCAAGTCGTACAGTACTGAGGCTTGCAATGCATTCAAAAAACATATTATCAAAATCAAACTTTTAGAAACCAAAAGATTAACCCTAAACAATAAACTTGCCCTTATGGGGCAGCTACCCTTCCCCCCCACCCCACCCAACCCCTTGAAACTGAGGCAGGTATCCATCCCAACCGAAATCAGCACGCCGGCTGCAAAAGGGGGGTCCTGTGCAAGAGGCGTTCCGACCCCTCAAAAGTTCCTGAGCGGCTCAAGTGAGCCGAGTCGCTCTCCGCTGGCCTGAGGCTCCGCCGGAGCTTCACCAAATCTGTCTGGGGGCCCCGCCATAAGAAGGGTAAGAGAAAAAAAAAAATAAAAAAAGGAAAAAAGAATTCTTTCCCATAAGACAACATTGTGCAGGGCCCTTCCCTTGCTTGCGGAGCTGCTGGTTTAAGCGGGCTTGTTACCTTCACTCTCGACACCTTTGTTTCACCGGCACCGGGTCTAGGGTTCCGTTGAGTTTACCTCTGGACGATATAAGCACCAAACACTTGAGTAGGTTTTCCAATGCTTTAATAAAATGAACAAGGGATGTAGCAGGAAAGAGGTAGTAGGAAAGCTGCAGGGAAGCTCAAATACCTTTCTGTTGTATTTCTTCAGAACATTCTTTGTAATTGAACACTTGTAATTGAATAGTCCCCCTTTCGTAGGATTCAATCTTTGCCTGCCTGGATAGACATCTCTCACTTGCCTAGCAGCCAGCACGTAGCACGAACAAAAGTCTCTGCCACAGACTTATCTGGAATAAAACCCGTACGATCCTCTGCCACAGGATGTATTGGTTTGTGATGAATGTCAGATACAGTACTTGAACCTTTAAGCCAACCCAGCAGTACTATGCTGTAAGATTACTTCGGAATGCGTCCTCCAACCGAGTCACCAGGCCCCTCTCCAGACCAGCACTCTGCATGATCCTTCCATGACGGGTCCTCCCCTGGGATCTTCTCGGTTGTCCAGCTTCTTCACTCAGGATAGACAGCTCAGGACCATTCCTCCACTGCTGTGGTAGGCCCCAGACAGGCTTCTGGGCCCACCCACACGCCACAGCGACGCGGGCCTCCGGAACGGAGGACCACGAGGTGGTATTCCTAGTGCATACCTGTCGGCCAGGAGGGCCAGCAGATGGCTGAAAAAAAAACCCTAAAACATGGCGTCTGTCCCAGGTATCCATCCCAACCGAAATCAGCACGCCGGCTGCAAAAGGGGGGTCCTGTGCAAGAGGCGTTCCGACCCCTCAAAAGTTCCTGAGGGGCTCAAGTGAGCCGAGTCGCTCTCCGCTGGCCCCACCCTCTCCCAGAACGCAACTCGGAGGACCACCTCTACCGAGTTATCTCCGGGACAGAGGAGCACTCATTCGCTTCAACACGTTACTTTTCCAACACCTGCCGATGGTGACAACGACACCCACCGTCACAATGTGGAACTGCATGCAATGTCAGCCAAGCTGGAACAGAGGCAAATCTAACTTCCTATAATAAGCGACCCACTAAATTTACCCATCAGCGGTAGATAAAATCTACCAGCGCCACACATATTATAATGTGCACACCATTGGTTCACTTGCTTGCTCACTGATTTCAGATTTTTGTGACCATTATTTGGCCCAGGGAAGATATGTTGGTCCTGCCAGCAACTGCCCACCTCTTTACGTGTTTGTGTTGAATGACCTCCTTGGCTTGGATGGGGATATAATCTTATTGTAGACCTCCATCAACCAGGTGGGTGCAGATCAACTTAGGAGTTATGTAGTTGGCTCACAAGGGGTTATTATTTAGCTAGTCCATTGCTTTGCCTCCTCCTTTTCAGTCAAATCTGCTTGTCTGCCCCCACACCTGCCCCTGGGGGAGGGGGGGGGGGCCTTCAGGGTTGGTGCTCTGGTTCCAAGCTGTGTGGATCCATTGAGCATGGATGGTGGGCTTTGTAATTGTGCAATATTTCAGAAAAACTTGTAGAATTTTCATCTAATTATTGTCTTTGTTTGCAGTAATAAATATCTCCTTTATTCCTCCTGAAGAATTGGGTTTCCTGTGAAACGTATCAAGGTCAATACCCCCCCCCCCCCCCCCCCCCCCGGTTTGGATTTCCCCCGCTGTACTTTTTCAGCCAGTATAATTGTTATTATGTGTTTAATATATACTCAATTTCTGGTTGTCTGATTGATGTGGGGGTTCCCCATAGGGAAATATCTGTATTTTCCTGATTTTTTTCTTTATTATATTCTTATAATAAACTTTTCATTTTTAATTTATTGTTGTTGCGTCAGTTCCTCAAAAATCCATTTCCTTGTATTGTGTTTGCATTTTGGCCCAGGATGTGGTTTATTTGCCTATATATACAGCTGTTAAGACTAATAAAATTCTTTAATCTATACCTAATCCTCGAAATATCAAGTTCTATTGAGTGCAAAGTTTGAGTTTCTCGCTGATTTCACATAAAACCTTAGCAATTTGGTTAGAAACTGTTTTCAATATATTCATGCGAGGAGATTAACAAAGATTGGCACAAACAGAAAAATGTGACACATTTTATATGCTCACTTATTTAGCGCTTTATGTATCAAATAAATAAGATCATTGCCTGAAAATTCTTTATGTTGTTGCATGATAGTGAGCCAATCATACAAGCAGAACATGACATTTCCAGGAGGGTTCCATACACCAATGGTGTACAGCAGGAATCCAGGTTGTCATTGCTCTGAATTTTTACCGAAAATTACAGTGGCTACAGATTGAAAAGGCAAATACATTTTTAATAACAATAAAATACAATTTTGCTTGTGTAGCAAACATGCATGATATATACACTATATGACCAAAAGTAACTTTAATGACATCCGAGTGTTAGTCCATAGGGTTAAATATTGAGTTGGCCCACCCTTTGCAGCTATAACAGCTTCAACTCTTCTGGGAAGGCTGTGCACAAGGTTTTGGAGTGTGGTCTATGGAAATGTTTGACCATTCTTCCAGAAGCGCATTTATGAGGTCAGGCACTGATGTTGGATGAGAAGGCCTGGCTCACAGTCTCTGCTTGAATTCATCCCAAAGGTGTTCTATCTGGTTGAGGTCAGAACTCACTCACTCATCCATGTCTTTATGGACCTTGCTTTGTGTACTGGTGCACAGTCATGTTGGAACAGAAAGAGGCCATCCCCAAACTGTTCACACAAAGTTGGGAGCATGAAATTGTCCACAATGTCTTGGTATGCTGACGATTTAAAAGTTTCCTTCACTGGAACTAAGGGGCTAAGCTGAACCCCTGAAAAACAACCCCACACCATAATCCCCACTCTACCAAATGATTTGGACTAGTGCACAAAGCAAGGTGGACATGGATGAGAGTCCTGACCTCAACTCGATAGAACACCTTTGGGATAAATTAGAGCGGAGACTGTGAGCCAGGCCTTCTCGTCCAACATCAGTGCCTGACCTCACAAATGCACTTCTGGAAGAATGGTCAAACATTCCCATAGACACACTCCTAAACCTTGTGGACAGCCTTACCTGTCATGTTACAACAAAAAGCGTAAATGTATTTACCGTAATTGGGATTTTATGTGATAGACCAACACAAAGTGGCACACAATTGTGGAAGGAAAATTTAAAAAAAAAATTAAAATCCCCCTTGAGTCAATACTTTGTAGAACTACCTTTCGCTGCAATTACAGCTGCAAGTCTTTTGTGGATGTCTCTACCAGCTTTGCACATCTAGAGAGTGAAATTTTTGCCCATTCTTCTTTGCAAAATTGGATGGAAAGCGTCTGTGAACAGCAATTTTCAAGTCTTGCCACAGATTCTCAATTGGATTTAGGTCTGGACATTGACTGGGCTATTCTAACACATGAATATGCTTCGATCTAAACCATTCCATTGTAGCTCTGGCTGTATGTTTAGGGTCCTTGTCCTGCTGGAAGCTGACCTTCCACCCCAGTCTCCAGTCTTTTTCAGACTCTAACAGGTTTTCTTCTAAGATTGCAATGTATTTGGCTCCATCCATCTTCCTATCAACTCTGACCAGCTTCCTTGTCCCTGCTAAAGAAAAGCATCCCCACAACACACTGCTGTAACCACCATGTTTCACGATGGGGATGGTGTGTTCATGGTTATGTGCAGTGTTTGTTTTCCGTCACAGGTAGCGTTTTGCTTTTAGGCCAAAAAGTTCAATTTTGGTCTCCTCTGACCAGAGCACCTTCTTCCACATGTTTGCTGTGTCCCCCACATGGCTTCTCGCAAACTAAAAACAAGACTTCTTATAGCTTTCTTTCAACAATGGCTTTCTTCTTGCCACTCTTCTATAAAGGCCAGATTTGTGGAGTGTACGACTAATAGTTGTCCTGTGGACAGATTCTCCCACCTGAGCTGTGGATCTCTGCAACTCCTCCAGAGTTACCATGGGCCTCTTGGCTGCTTCTCTGATTAATGCTCTCCTTGCCTGGCCTGTCAGTTTAGGTGGACAGCCATGTCTTGGTAGGTTTGCAGTTGTGCCATACTCTTTCCATTTTTGGATGATGGATTGAACAGGACTCTGCGAGATGTTCAAAGCTTGGGATATTTTTTTATAACCTAACCCTGCTTTAAACTTCTCCACAACTTTATCCCTGACCTGTCTGGTGTGTTCATTGGCCTTCATGATGTTAGTTCACTAGGGTTCTCTAACAAACCTCTGAGGGCTTCACAGAATCGCTGTATTTATACTGAGATTAAATAACACACAGGTGGACTCGTTACTAATTAGGTGACTTCTGAAGGCAGTTGGTCCCACTAGATTTTAGTTAGGGGTATCAGAGTAAAGGGGGCTGAATACAGATGCACGCCACACTTTTCAGATATTTGTTTGTAAAAAATTTGGAAAACGATTTATCATTTTCCTTCCACTTCACAATTATGTGCCACTTTGTGTTGGTCTATCACATAAAATCCCAATAGAGACAATGAATGGAATGATGGAATTATTGCAGTGTCGAAAATATAACGAAAAATTATGTATATTAAAATAGATTAATTTTATTAGAAAAAATCGTTTAAAAATAAATGCATTTCATTTGCAGTACAAATATATACAGGAGCATGTACAGTTAATTTACAACCGGTAGATGAAAATCATACAAATCCCTACTAGTTTCGTATTAGGTTGCAATTCTACAAAGAAAAAAATGATTTAATATAATAAAGTAGACTGAACACACAAAAAAAGCAAAAGAAGCAGCGCAATGCTAATCCCTGACAAAAGTGCATGGAAACTAGACAGTAGCATCCAATCAGTGGATCCCAGCATGAATGGAAAATTCATTAATTTGACATCACATATACATACCCAAGGCGACCCAGAGGGTCACACAGAAAGCCTCCAAGGTAAGGGCCAACTCCTCACTGCCTTAGTGTGACTGCAGGGGGCTTGATGAGAAATCTTGAAAATTAAATATAAAAAAATATGTGTATAAGGCTGACTAGCTCAGTTACATCAAACAGGAGAGAAGGGACATAAAAGTCCTTAATACTCACCAAAAGTTAAAATCACATAGAAAAAAGATGGAACCGGGACGCTGACAAGATCAATGGTAGTTAATCAATCAGTATTACTAAAAGTCCGTATAGATTGACCAAACTAGATAGAATAGAAAAGGAGGGTATATGCGTAAGGAAAACAGCTGAAAGAGGCACATAGCTGTATCATAAGTATTAGGATTGATTGACCATACATACCTGTTAAACAAGCTAAACAGGTTGGGCTGCAAACAAGGAGCAGTCTAATACTTTCAGATAGAACGTATGCTGCAATGGATGTTTGTAATTTAGCACATCAGGTGTAGTATACAAGCCTGCAAAGTATGGGCAGGATTCCTAAGTTGAAACAAAGTAATTAAAGTAAGTCTTATGATATGTTATCACCGCAATTGAATTATTGAAGTTGATCATAGAGCAAATTTTACCTTCTATTTCAAAACGACCAGTATAGCGTCCCGGTGTGTCCGCACTCATGGACGGTTGAAGCGTCTATTTAAAGCCCCCCACCTGATTGGCAGAATGAATCAGCCAATCAGGAGCGGATGCAAAACGGCCCGTGCGCCTGCGCACTACTTACCGCAAAAGCCTACAACACCCACAGTTCCCTGTTCATCCCGGGAGCGCGAGCGGACAGAGTATGTCCAATACGCGCTTCCAGGGGCGAGGCTGTGGATGGAGGATGGTGTTATAATGGATGGAAAGGGCGGGGAGTGGGGGGCGATGACGAGCCGGAGGGCGGGCTGGTCGAGAACAACGGCCAGCCCTTGGGTGTCCATACAGTCACGGGCTGTAGAGGGAGTGACTCAACACGAGGAAGGGGCTGACGGCCGGGCGGGACACAGGGCAGGCAAAGAATCAGAAAGATAATTGGGCTGGAAAGCACTGAAAAGATGAGACTGACTAGGACAACACTGGGCATGCTCCAAGCTCAGCAGTGAAACAGTACCATGAACTTATAAAGTAAGGAATTGCATAGCGCTGCAAATAATCCAAATAAACAAATAACTCACATAGTGAATTTGAGCAGTCTGTATAAACACAATAGTTACAGAAAATACAAAAATTAAAAAAACAAGAGATATCAAAATTGCAGAGGAAAAATAAACCATGGAAAATTGAGAAAATAAAACAATTGCATACGATAAGTGAATATCTTGTTCAGTAATAAGAGAAAAAACAAAAAAGAAACAAAAAGGGCACTGTCACAAGCGTTAAGCCTATGGGATCGAAAGGGCTACTAGGGCAACAGCAGTCATGGTGGTAGGTGGAGAAAGATAGAAAAGGGGGACGAGCAACCCAAAACACAAGGAAAAAGGCAACCCAAACACAAGAACCAAATAGATTAGAGAACCCACAGAATTTATGGAACAATTAGCAATGAAAGCTACTAAACATATTAAATAGCCTTATAAAAAGGATTTGAAGCTAATATACTCGTTTAAGCCCGGATATCTGGTGGCGTCCAAACAATATATCCACCTGGTTTCCAATTTTAAAAGAGGAATATCAATACTGCCACCTTGAGCATGTGTGGGTACATGCTCGAGCGCCGCAAATCGTACTGCATTGGGATCAAAGTTGTGTTGATTGGCAATATGTCTATTTAGGGCTGTAGTAGTCAATTGCTTATGGAGTGGCATAATATGGTCCCTAATGCGTCTGAAAAATGTGCGTTTCGTCTTACCGACGTAAAAACATCCACAGACACATAGGGCCAAATAGACCACCCCAATGGTGTTGCAGGTAATGCGATATTTTATAGACTGAATCTGTCCATTCGGAAGGATTATTGTTTTGGAATTGATAATAAAAGGACAGATATCGCAATGTCCACAAGAAAAAGTGCCATTATTGGAGACCCTGGTGGATTGTTTAGGTGTATAATGGCTTATGACAAGTCGATCTCTCATAGAAGGGGCGCATCGGTAGGTGATTTCAGGATACGTTTTGACAAACTTGCTCAGGGTGGAATCCGCTGTTAGCAATAAAATACATTTACGTTTTTGGTTGTAGCATGATAAAATTTGAAAATTTCAAGGGGTGTGAATAGCTTTTCAAGGCAACGTAAAGGCAGGCGCCCCAATACTTTTGGTAAACTAGTGTGTATTTTTTTTTTTTGGTCTCTGTATTTTTTTCCTCATGAAACCAGAGTTATCTTTGAAGTATACTTATATTCATGTTACAATAATAATTCAAAGCAGAACTTCACCCAAAGTTCCATTTTTCCACCTCCTTCCCCTATTGCCACAGCCTTCTGGGACAAGTCACAGGTTGCAGAAGGCTAAGGGACCATTCACAAAGTGCAGTGCAGCTCACGCATGCACAGTGGGAATCCGGTTGTGGAGCTGCAAGGAGTCGCAGCAGGCTTCCCACAGTAATTATGTCGATGCCGGGAACCCAAAGACCGGTGAAAAACCAGCCCAGGTGAGGACAGAGCTTGATCCTTGGACATGGGGCTTCCCTTTTAATAAAAGTCGTCAGCTATAGTATTTGTACAGATGCTGCTGAATTTTTTCTTTCTAGGGTGAAGATCCCTTTTAAAAAGAGTTTTTTACCGCAAAGTATTTTACTGTTTACTTCCTGTTTTAGCTTGAAGCAAGTTGTTCTTTAATTCTGGCAGGACCCCGTGTCTTCCTCCCTTCCCCGGTGTCATGTTAGCTGGGAGTGTTTGGCCTGCTCTGCTATGTCTATTTCTGGCATGGTAGATCATCTGCGTGCGCCCTTGTCAGAAGACACAGAGAGGACGAAGGGAGAAGACACCAGCAGTATGAGGAATTTCATGGTATGTAATAGTCCAGACCCTCTACCACCTGTCTACCATGTGGAAGATTTCACTAGTAAATAGATCCGGGTTTTCTTACTTTATTATCACTTGTATCCTTTCAGGAAAGTTTAAGTTCACTAGTCACCCCTTGGTGTAGGTCACCTTATTGTACCTCTCCCTTGACGTGTACCAGTACCAGCTAATGGTGGCCATACACGCTTTAATTATATTACCTAATCATTATGTGATTGAATCAAAACAATCAAATTCACAAACAACTGAATAGCCATAACTTTCCTTCCAAGGGTTTTATGGTGGCCATACACACTTCGATAAACAATCAATTTATTTTCCAATCAATCTCTTCCAGTGTTAATAATGGATCTATAGTCGACAACCCATTCGATTTATATGCCACACATGGGGAAGCAAATTTGATCAATAGTTAAGGTACGATCTGTTATCAATCACATCTCTGTTTTTACCTCATCTTACCTTATCTCATAATCTGATCAATTGAAATGCAATCATATTCATCTCAGTGCTGCCTATTAACCTCCCTGGCAGTATGATTATTTCGGATTTTAGGTGCTGAAAGCGGTACCATTATTTTGCATGGAAATTTGGCGTTTTATATTGTAGGTCTGTAATTCTTAACAATAACAAACTTAAATCTGTCCAAACAAGAGTCTAGTAGACATCCCTGGTATGATAAAGTTTGAAACACAAAAACATAAATTATAATATAATAAATAAAAATAAATAATTAAAAAAATAAAAATAAATAGTAATAAAATAAATTTCCCCACGATTCACTATCGCTCAATTCTGCAAGTGTTCTAATTTACTATCGCTGTTTTCTAGCTGGTCTAAAGCCATTTTTGACGTAAAGGGACACTTTTTGGTTGCTATGGACAATCTCCAGTTTCCAGGCAGAAAGAACAGTATTGAAATTATATGAAATTATTTCATACAGTACTGTAATCTGTAAGATTACAGTACTGTGTTATGATTTTGACATTTTTTTGAATTTGCCGCCAGGCTCCGCCCCCGTGCGTTGCGACGCTCGCAGGGAACGGAGCCTGACACAGAGAGGCTTCGGGCAGAGGACAGAGCCCGCGGACACTGCGGGGGACATCGCAGGATCCCGGGGACAAGGTAAGTAAAGCCACACCAGGATCCTGTGATGTAATCCCGAGTGTGGCTCGGGGTTACCGCTAATGGTCCTGATTTTTAACCCCGAGCCACACTCGGGAAAACCGCCAGGGAGGCTACGGATGAGCTCCGGCATGTTCGCACACTCCACGTGCAGAGCCCGCCAGGAAGTCGGCACGGCTCTGCGCTAATCATAGGCAGAGAGACATTTTCCTGATGTGCGGCTGCAGGGATCTGAGATGTCTCACTGCCTGTAATTAGCGCAGCGCCGTGCCAGACTTCCTGGCGGGCTCTGCACGTGGAGTGTGCGAACACGCCGGAGCTCATCCTTCCTATCGATGGAAAACTACCAATACTTTTCCATCTTGGCTAAATTGATTTAATTTGATTGAGCCAAAACTGAGTTTAACGGTGGCCACACAGGCTTAATTTTTTTTTTCATCTGTGATTTGATCAAAACGATTGAATCCCCAAACAATCAAATAGCTATAACTTCCCTTCCAATCATTTTAGATCAGAGTCAATCAAACTGAGTCAATCAGACAAGGCATTTTGCATCGATCGGCAGCACTGAGATGAATATGATTGTATTTCGATAAGTCAGTTGTCATGAGATTACATGGGGGAAACAGAGATGCGATCGATAACTTACGATCATAAGTTATGGTTGTATCTTAACTATCGATTGAAATCTATATCCCTGTGTGTGGCATTTTGATCGAATGGGTTGTCTACTACAGGTAGATTATTCCTACTGAAGAGACAAACCAAAAAAAATAAATCTATCATTTATTAACATGTGTATGGCCACCATAATTGTACTACAGCTTTCCGAAACACAGTATCCCTGGTTTGTAAATACCAAAAATGCAAATTCAGCTCTGTCCTATGCATGCTAAATAGTCTGTAATAATAGGGAACTGTATTCTTAGAAATTTTCTTAGATGTGATCACCTGAAATGCCGCCATTTTGCTGATTGTTGGTTGCTATGGGTATTTCACACTTCAGATGTGTCAAATATCTGCTCCCCCTGCCACATGCTATGGTTCCTCCCACCAGCTCCTACATCCTGTAGTGACTTATGAGCCCAAAGGAGCAACCACAGCATGTGGCAGGAGGAATGGGTAGCCTAACGCCTGGAGATGTGAGATACTTACAGTAGCCAGGGATCAGCAGCATTTCAAGACATGAGCTGCCCGAAAGGTAAGCCTATAGCTTCTTCTTTAACCTTTAACCCATTTGTGCAATGGCAGGTAGAGCAGGCCTTAACACTGAGCCACTGCACAAAGGTGTCCACTGTGGTCTGAGGTCGAGTGCTGAGAGTTGACTTACTGAGCGCTTTCAGCACACTGGCTGAGCCATCACTGATAGTTCTAAATCATGGTTTCCAATAGCAAGCCAGTGGGATGGACTCCCAATCACGTGACTGCTGTGAAAGCCAATCACAGTAGTCATGTGATCAGGAGACCTCCCTGTGATGTAAAGGGGTTAGAGCTCACCATACATGTTACAATCCGATTGCACAATCTGCCTCTATCTGACTCTATATCTATCCAACAACTATGTAGTACAAGTGACTCCCTGACAGGGGCGGACTGATAACTCATGGGGCCCCCGGGCAATAGGAGATTATGGGGCCCCCAGGCAATCAGAGATTATGGGGCCACACAGTATACAATCACACAGTATACACATACATGTACACACAGTATACACAGACAGATGTAAAATAAAAGCACATATTTATACATACTGTCCCTGGTTTTACTGAGGCTGGCAACCCTGATGGGGCCCCCTAGTGGCCCAGGGCCCTCGGGCAGTGCCCGAGTGGCTCAATGGTCAGTCCGCCCCTGCTCCCTGATTGGATTCCAATTGATTGGATAGTTTAGGCAAAATGTTTGCTGTGAAGATGTGACAAATATCCATACAATCAGAACATAAACTGCTGTATTTTCTCTATTATGTGAAGGTCTTATAGCACCAGTGCCACCTAGTGGCCACAATGCATTTTTCTTCCAGAAATACTACAATTAGATAACAAAAATACATTGTGGACACTAGATGACACTGACGATATAGGAACCACACATACAAGAGAAACAACATAAATTTTCATTCTGATTGTGCGGATATTTGTCACATCCACATAAGAAACATTTAATAAATAGAATCTTTAAAGTAATCCCGTTTTGATGGTAATATTGGAGTCTACTTTATCTAGCCTTTATATGTTCCTGCCCCCATTCTGTAAATATTAGTAAGTATTTGGCATGTTGTTGTAAAGTTGGTTCCTTTAAACATGTGCTGGTGTATATAACCTAAATGCTGTCAATACCCCTGCCAAAAAAAGTTTTAGTTAGCATGATATACTGGTAGGCCAAGCTCTACTTCCCCGAGGCCTGGACAAAATATTACCATCTTGGCCAATCTGCTCCATCCTAGTGAAGCACCCCCTGACCTCCAAGGACAGGTGTGGCACCCCTATACACAGGGAGGGCTGACGTTTCACCCCAGAGCTTGATCCTCAGCGAGTATTGGGGGTCTGTAAGAATTTGGGTGGCAGTCACATTCTTGAAATAAAGAGAAGGTTCATTACTCACACATCTCAGGAGAGAGGAAAAGGGATTCCGATGCTGCGGGACTTCTGCGGATCTCCAGGATTCCACCTGCTGCTGCACAGGAACACAGGAAAGGGTCTTTAAGTCGGGACTGACACTCCTGTTTTCTAGTAGCATCCAGCAGACATTATGGACAGCAATAATATTCTTCTCCAGGAGAGTCAATCAGCACCTACTGGGACTCCATCCTGTGTCCGGTCTTTCCCAAGAGAGTCAACCAACCCCATTGGAACTCCATCCATTACCACATCTTCAAGAGGCTCAACCAACCCCCATTGGGACTCCATCCTATGCCCAATCTTCAGGAGACGCAACCAACCCCATTGGGGATCCATCCTGTGCCCAATTTTCAGTGGTCTCAACCAATCCTTCTAGGACTACATCTAATGCCCAATCGTCTTCAGGAGACTCAACCAACCCCACTGGGACTCTTCCCTACCTCCAGACAGGGACAGCTCCAAATTCAGTCACATACAGGCCTCCTCAGAAAGGCAAGCCTAAAGAGGCACTCAGGATCACATGCTTCTTTCCCAGGCCACAGTTTGGGAGGAAGAGAGCTTCCTTCAGCACACCCTAAATTTTTTATACTCTTTTCCCATGATGCTCCACTGGCAATGAAACTCCTAGTGGTTGGTCGGGAAAGGATATGAATATTCATAACCCAAGCTCACTGTGTATCCTTACTCAAATGCCAGAGGTGACAGTGACACCCACTGAATAAAGGGAGAACTGACACCAGGCTAAACTAAGGGAGGATTGGACGTACATGACTACAAATTAGCTGACTGACTACAGCCAAGCAGTTACATTTAGTTGGACACTCTTGCTTACAGCAAGGTGGCCACACAGACCTAGAAGCTATGACACGTCCATTGAGTGTGACCCCAGGTACAAAGGAATGTGGCCTCACCCTTGTTCATAAACAGCCACGTGCGTAGTGTGCACTCCCTCCCACTATCACAGCAGTGTTAACTATCCCTTTAAATGTATCAGAAGTGTATTAGGATGTATAGAAGTGTGCAGAGGTTTAGAGCACAGATATGATCACTGAATCTTTTTTTTTTTTTTTTCACTCACAGGTATTAGGTCAGAGATTCTCCAGATCTTTGTCCACTTCCAGTCGCGTCCACCTACAGAATCGCGTTCTGGAGAAACAGAAGATATTCCAGGTATTCTTAGGGCTCGTTTAGACTTGCGGTTAACTGCAGGAATCTTTTCACTTACCTCATCATAATTTTTTTAAATACTTACAACTACGACATGCGGTCCAATCTCAGTTTAAAGGGGAAAAGAAAGTGATAAAACCAATGCCACTTATAACTTTATTAGCACGGATGACAGAAAAAAAAGGCTTGATCTCATCTCTATATGGTCAACTTACGAGATCATATCGAGATGAGGGTGCTAGCCCAGGCAGAAGAGGGTGGGAGCTAGATATAGGGGATATTTCAGATGTAACTTGGCAAACAATATTAGAAAGGGTACCCCTAGTCTCATTATCACCAGCACAATGTCTGACCCAATTATTTATCATTTACAGGGTATATAGAACACCGGTCAAACTATTTAAGTGGGGCAGGCGTGTTTCCCCGGACTGTCCACGGTGCCAACAATCACCTGCTGATTTACTACATATGTTGTGGAATTGTCCTAAACTGGCTAAATATTGGCAAGAGGTGGTGAATACAATTAATGATACATTTAAGACATATATCCATAAAGACCCTAAAACGTGCCTGCTGGGCTACCTTGATGAAGAACTTATGCCCCATGAGATTCTGATACCAGTTAGCAGACTACTGTTTTTGGCACGAAAGCTAATTGCCCTAAGGTGGATATCTCCAAGTGCACCTTCCTTTGAGGAATGGCGCCTTCATGTAAACGACAACATTCTGAAGGAACAACAGATCTATTGTAACAGAGGCATGACCAATTACCTGTATAAACTGTGGAAGCCATGGATCTCGGTTCCACGGTTAGCCCCATCCTCACCGGTTTTTGCGGATCTTTAGTAGGGTGGGCAAATATAAATTAGGGATAGAGAATTTGGTACCAGACAGAAAATGGAGGTAGAGGGCAAAATCAACGGGGATAGAAGAATCTACTGACTTAAGCAACCAGCCGAGGTAACTTTTCACATAGGTAAAGATGCATAGAATACTATAGTGGACAGGAAATGGAACAGTCATCCGAGTTGCTTGTGCTGGGGAAATTTTTTTTTTTTCTTCGTTTTTTTTGTGTGTGTGTGATTTTTGTTGTTTGTTGTTATTATTTGTGGTTAAATACTTGTTATATTGATTGGAGAATATATGTAAGAAAATTTCCGAATTTGCTGTGAATAGACCATACGTATGGTTTTCAAAATAAGGAATTTATGTACAAACTGTATAAGTGATAAGTACTATATCCAATAATATATTTTGGTTTGTAATGTTGAAATATTTATAATAAAGAAGTATGGAATTAAAAAAAAGACTTGCGGTTAGGGGGAATCTAAAACACATGATTGAGCAGTGTTTTTAGGGGCCCCAACCACCCCACTATTAAACTACAAGCAGACTGGTGTGTTCATTGCCACGGTCACAATGCTTTGCTTCTCCATACCTCCCAACTTTTTGAGATAGGAATGAGGGACAGCTATCAGCAAAAGTATGCAGGCATAGGACACACCCCCTACCACGCCCCCTTAAAGGAGAATTGTAGAAAAAAACAAGATTGGTTAAACCCACAAGTGCTTTTTTTTACCACTACTATTCCTTTATATTGGCTTTTGAAATTTACAAATACAGCAATTTAGAAATCAGATGAAAGGTTTATCGCTGGGAAACACCTTTTCATAGATAAAAAGTGCATTTGATATACAACTATATAGATCAGACCAAAATGAGGGACAAATGAGGAGGAAAGAGGGACAGAGGGACATTGCTCCCAATCAGGGACAGTCCCTCGAAATCAGGGACAGTTGGGAGGTATGCTTCTCTCCTGTGGGAAACAGGCTCTCTATCTGTCATGTTTGTCAAATAGGCATGCCCCAGAAAATGCCCCACAGTTGGGTGTGTTGTGTGGCATATACAGGGTTAAAACGGGTGGTGGGGAGGCATCATCCCAGATAGCAAGTGATTGTGCTGCAAGTTTGAAAATTACTTGCTAAGCTAACTTTCTTTGCAAACATTTTACAAGTCTTCTGCAAGTTCTGGTTCAGTTATGTTGTGCAATAGTCATCCCACCACAGGGGTCACTGTGGCTTGCAGCACTCTTGCTGTAGACTCACCACTGCAACTTTGCTCTTGCTAGAGACTTGCCATGCAAATTTGCTACAAATTGGAAAAGTGTCAACTAGGACTTGTGCTTCAAGTGCTCTGCAAGTGTACAACTTGTCAGTGAAAATGTGCAAGTTAACAGACTTACAATTCACCACTGCCACAAATTTGTGGCAAGTTATCCTTGCTATCTGGGATATCACCTCCTGACCACCTTTTAAAATGAAAAAGTGATGCGAATGTGGATCACTTTTCAGAGGCACAGCAATATAACCACATGCCTAAACCTAGCCTAACACTAGGCAGGTCTATAAGGACTCGTTCACACCTGAGGCCGGGGGGCATGAAAATATGTGGGTGAGCTGCAGTCCTCTGCAGATCACTTTTCAGAGATGTAGCAAGTGGGCCAATTCCTAGAGGAGGCAGGTCTACTGGATATATGGAGGGCTCGGAACCCTGGAGTAAGGCAGTATTCCTGCTTTTCTGCCTCCCACTCCACCTTTTCCAGGATTGATATGACCCTGGGGAACGTGGAGGCAGTACCATTAATAAAGGATGTAGTTTATTATCCAAGAGGGATCTCGGATCACTCCCTGATGGTGGCTTCAGTGGGCATAGGGGTCAGGGAGGCTAGAGGGTTTTGGAAGCTAAGCTCATATTGGTTGGAGTTAATGGGGGAACCAGAGAGGATAATAACAAAGTTAGAAGACTTCTTAAAAGCTAATGAAGGCTCAACTACAGTGGGTGTACAATGGGACACATTGAAGGCATTCCTCAGGGGTATCCTGATCCAGGGGGTGGCAGGAATTAAAAAGAGGGCAAGGGAGTGGGAGGAAGGAATTAGGAGGGAACTGGAGGTGGCAGAGAAGCAATTTATAGAAGATCCTACTCCAGAGAAGCAGAAATGGTGGGAGGTAAAACAGGAGATCTATAGAGCAGCAGTCCTGAAGAGGGGTGAAAACAAGCAACTTTTCCAGAAACAATGGACCTTTGGGGAAGGTGAAAGTGTGGGACGTATGTTGGCCTACCTGGTAAAAACCAACTCCTCCTCCTCGATGATCCCGGCAATTAGGACTCCAAAGGGCGAGATATCCTCTCAGAGTCTAGAAATCACAGGCGTATTCGAGAAGCATTACGAGAAACTGTACAGGTCACAAGGGATCGTCGAGGAGAAGGACATGTAAAAAATTTTTAAGGATATAAGGGTCCCGATGGTTACTGAAGAGGATAGAGAGGGTATAGATGCGCCAATTACTCTAGCTGAAGTGCAACAAGCTGTAAATGGGATGGCAAACCAAAAATCTCCAGGACCGGATGGTCTCCCGGTAGAAACCTATAAGCAGTATGGGAAGATCCTCCTGCCAGAATTACTGAAAACACTGAACTGGGCTCTACAGGGAGGGTGTTTGCCTGTTTCGATGACCGAAACGGATATTATCCTGCTTCATAAAGAAGGGGGTGACCCACTGGACCCGTCGGCATACAGGCCTATATCCCTGCTGTGTACAGACGCCAAGATCCTGGCAAGGGTGCTGGCTGCCAGGCTTAATAAAGTTATGCATAAACTTATCCACGTGGACCAAACGGGATTTATTTCTCATAGAACCACGAGCATGAACATCAGGAGGGTCTATATGAACCTTCAGACCCCGACAGAGAATATGGGATCAAGAGCAGTACTATCGCTGGACATAACCAAGGCCTTTGATAGTTTGGAGTGGCCCTATCTCTGGCGGGTGTTGGAGGAGTTCGGCCTGGGTCCTGTCTTTAGAAGGTGGATAAAAATATTGTATAGGGGCCCAAGCGCAAGGGTTAGGGTTAACAAAGACCTCTCAGGGAAAATATGCTTAGAGAGGGGAACAAGACAGGGGTGCCCCCTGTCCCCCCTGCTTTTTGCCCTTGCCATGGAGCCACTAGCAATCCATATAAGGTCCAGCTCAAAGATTGAGGGGTTCGTAAGAAGAATAGGAGAGGAGAGGATTGCCCTGTATGCCGACGATGTTTTATTGTTTTTGGGGGATACGGAAGGCTCTCTTAGGCAGGTAATGGATATAATGGAGAAGTTTGGCAATGTGTCGGGACTGGTGGTGAACTGGAGGAAGTCTGCACTATTGCCACTAGATACACCCAAGGGTCAGGACTTATCGGGAACTCCACACCTAAAAGTAGTTTCAATGATTCGCTATTTGGGTATAAATATGTCAAAAGATCCCAATCAGTACATTGTAGATAACCTAGTTCCATTACTGGGTAAATTCGAGCGTAAAATTGATATCTGGAATCGGCTGCCCCTGTCCGTAGCAGGAAGGGGCAACCTAATTAAGATGGTCTGGTTGCCTCAATTGTTGTATCTGTTACACAATTCACCAGTGTGGGTGAATAAAAAGTGGTTTAAAAAGATAGATTCACTCTTTAGGGAACTGTTATGGAGGAGAGGGAAGGCCAGGATCAGCCTTCAGAACCTACAGCTGCCAGTTAAAGAAGGAGGAATAGCTCTCCCGCATCCGAGGTGCTACTTTTTGGCGGCACAGTTGCAGCATGTAGGGGGTGGATGTGCTGATAGAGGTTTGTTAACCCTGGAGGCACCCCACAAAACCGTAGTGGAGGCACTGGAGGCAGACTCACTACCTGGTAGCGGTCCCACAACCAAGTTAATAACAAAAGTTTGGAAAGCAACCAAGACCTTAATGGGATATGCCGGGTTTACAGAATTCGCTCCCCTCTGGCACAACAGAAACCTACAGGAGATTGTGGCTATGGGGGAATTTAAGGAATGGGTGAGGTGGGGTATAAATAGACTATCCCAACTGTACCGAGGGAACGTATTGAAAACCTTTGAGGATCTTCAAAAAGAATATAGTATCCCAAAACAAACATTTATTAGGTATTTACAAATGAGAGCGGCTCTGAAGGCACAATTTAGGGTAGGTCCCCCAGCTTGGACAGATGCTGTACTGCTACAGAGAGTGATTAGACCCGGGAAGATGAAGGGTTTTATTTCCAGAATATACACGCAATTATGCAAGGAAGCCATCGTTAGATCAGAGCACCTCGGCTGCAGGGAGGGGTGGGAGAAGGATGTGGGAAAGTTAACTGATACACAATGGAGGGAAATTTTGGAGGTGGGGCAGGAGGTTTCAGTTTCACCTGCACAGAGACTTTCTCACCTAATGTTGCTATACAGAGCATACTACACCCCAAAAAAACTATTCCGCTTTGGTGTAAGTCCCGACGCCAAATGCCCCAGGTGTGGGGAGGAGGGTGACCTGATACATATGGTGTGGAGGTGCCCTAAACTGGTACGGTACTGGTTGGGGGTTGTGAGCTCTATTGGAGACAAGTGGGGGATTTCTTTAGAGGCAGATGTCAGACTTTGCATTCTTGGATATAGGGTATGGAGCCTGGAGAAGGCAGCGGTTAAGATAGTGGTTCTGAGATGCTTATACCAAGCTCGGAAGCTTATTATGCAGAGATGGCAATCAGCCCTCCCCCCGGCAGTTGATGAGTGGGTTAAAACAATAAATGACGTAATATGGAAGGAGAGAGCCCTATATATCAGAAGAGGGAGCCTTAAAAAATTTAAAAAGATGTGGAACCCCTGGTTAGCAAGCATAGGGTGTCAGGAATAAAAAGGGAGGTCCTGGTTTAGGGTGGGACGAGAGCAAGGGGAAGATGGGAGAGTATGGGGGAAAATAACTACCTGTCGTCCTAATGTACCATATGAGGCTAGCTGTTGGATAAGATATGTAGATGCAACAGGAGTGGGGGTGGAACGGCTGAGGGTCATACGGCCCCCCTTCTAGCAGAGTATGTATACATGAATTTGCGGATGTTTTAACATGGTGTATGTAAAGTTAAGAAATGTCAATAAAGATTATTTAAGAGAAAAAAAAAAAAAAGAGATGTAGCAAGGACTGCTGAAGGTGTGAATAAGCCCTAAGAGCTGGTTCACACCATGCCCACACAAGAATGACACAGGAATGTGCTGTGCGTATGGTTGCCACCTCATCCCTTTAAACCCAAACACATATGAATTACACAGGTTCTGTGGCTGATTAAGGTGGTAATTAAACTCACTTGGTGCCTTATCTGCATTTAATTAGCCTCAGAACCTGTGTAATTCAAAGGTGTTCGGGTTTAAAGGCATGAGGTGGCAACTCTAGCTGTGCGTTCCTGTGCGATTCACAATCGGTTCTGTGCTGTGCAATTGTAGCCCATTCATTTTGAATGGGTTAAAATTGCACCACACCAAACCAAAAGTAGTGCATGCACTACTTTTCAAAACCCACTGAAACCGGATTGCATGGTACAAAAGTACCATGCGATCCGGTGCGGGTAAATGCACCGAGCATGTGACCTGCATTTGGGGTGTCCTTAGCTTTCCATTGACACCCGCTGCAGATCAGAGTATGTTTTGCATGCGGTCTGTACATTCCTGTACAAGTCATATGCCGGAATGGTGTGAACCGGCAATAAATGTCAAACTTTCATGGTCTTTGTTGGTTTTCATCAAAATCTGTTCTGTAAATATTTGGCACATTGGCACATCGTATTAGGTGTACAACTAACGCTCCTCTTTGTGTTCAGGCAGACAATAATGTGCCAGTTCACCTGAAGGGTGGTCAAGGAGACCTCATCCTCTACAGAATTACCATGGGTATCGCCATTGTAGGTATGGTTAGTAAGGTTTTATTATAGAACTATAGACTGTATCATCACTGCAATGTGTTGGATCCACTGGCTTTTACCTAAAGAGCATTGTGGAAAATGCAGGAACCAACAGCTGCAAATCACATTCCATTTTTTATTTAGAAGATTTTTTTCTACTCATGTCATAATTGCTTTTTGCAGTGCATTTTGCAGTGCGTTTCTCTTTTTTAACAAACTGTGTATAGCTGGTTGTTAAGGAGCGGGCCTGGGAAGCCAGCCGCCACGTCCTTAACAACCACTGAGTCATCAGCTGTCAGCGGGCTTCCCTGCTCAATGTAAAAACGAGAATTTCCGGCAATTAAAAAAATCTGCAAAAAAAATGGCGTGGGGCCCCCTCTTCAATCCATACCAGGCCCTTCGGGTCTGCTATGGATTTTATGGGGAACCCCATGCCAAATGTTTTTTTTTTAAATGGCGTGGGGCCCCCTCTTCAATCCATACCAGGCCCTTCGGGTCTGCTATGGATTTTATGGGGAATCCCATGCCAAATGTTTTTTTTTAAATGGCGTGGGGCCCCCTATTCAATCCATACCAGGCCCTTCGGGTCTGCTATGGATTTTATGGGGAACCCCATGCCAAATGTTTTTTTTTTAAATGGCGTGGGGCCCCCTCTTCAATCCATACCAGGCCCTTCGGATCTGCTATGGATTTTATGGGGAACCCCATGCCATTTTTTTTTTTAAATGGCGTGGGGTCCCCCAAAAATCTTTACCAGACCCTTATCCGAGCATGCAGAGCATGCAGCCTGGCAGGTCAGGAAAGTGAGGGGATGAGCGAGCGCCCCCTCCTGAACAATACCAGGCTACATGCCCTCAACCTTGGGGGTGCTTGTTGATGGGGACAAGGGCCTCTTCCCCACAACCCTGACCAGTGGTTGTGGGAGGTCTGCGGGCAGGGGGCTTTTTTGGAATCTAGAAGCCCCCAGATCCCGCCCCCCCCCCATGTGAATGAGTATGGGGTGCATAGTACCCCTACCCATTCACCAAAAAAGTGTAAAAACGTGAGCAAAAACACTGGCCCTGAGATTGGCCCTTTACCTGGATCTGTGATCAGCTGTGTCCAAATGACACAGCGTTCACAGAGCGCTCCCGGGGGGAGGGGCGCAGGAGGCGCTTTCTGAGAGGATGTTCATTGACGTCCTCCCAGAACTATAGAGCCACGCTGTAGCCGTCTTTTGGCTATGGCACGGTACTGAAGTGGTTAAAAAAGTCAGTGATTATGCATTTTAAAGCTCTTTTATGGCTTGTTAATAATATGTAAATAATTTGTAAATAAATATGTAAATATTTAATAAATAAATATATAAATATAATAAATAAATAAATACATATATAACTATTTGTGAATAATATGTAAATAAATCGTGAAGAATAATAATAAATAATAATTTAATGTACATTGTCAAGACGCCATTGAACAGTAAGGTTTGTATTTTATTTAAGTTGCACACAGTAAAAAATGTCCTTTCTATTGCAGGGTGCTGCCTAGGTATCTTCACTATAGGCAAGGCATCGCTCCCGAAGAAGTCACCCTAGTGAAGATCTGACTGATTGAAGAATCTACTAGAGAATGTTATTGAATTAAAAATATGAGTGTGCTAATTTCCAGTGTGCTTTGTAGGTTATTTACAAAGATGGCAGCTCAATGGAAAGACTGAGATCAGATTATGACCGCTGTGTCCGGGATGGGGGAGGATCTCTCAATCGGGACACCAAAAAACAAAAATGTAATATATTGCAGCTTTCTAATTCTTAAAAGTGGCGGCCGCATTACTTTCTGCTTCTAGTTTTTTCCTTTATTTTCACCTGGTGATCCGGCCAGTAAGTCTGCTTTTCAGCTTCCTTTAACAGACCAAACTGCCCAGCAAAAATTGCAGTTAGAGAGTTGAGATAAACCATTTATCACTGACAGGGGTGCTTACAACGGTCAGCTTTTATTCATTGATGTAAAACCTTTATCCCAGAATGAAAAAAAAAACTGTTGCTGTAACTGCTTAAAAAGTGTTAGCTGGAGTTCGGCTTTAATTTTGGATGGGGAGGGTACAGACACAGCAGGCTGTGGCTCTCAGCCACACAATGAAATGCAGAGCCAGCTGTCAATCAGGAAGTGGGTTGGATCCCAACAATAATGTTGGGATCTTTTCCGAGCCTGCAGCTACCCCATCAGATAACAGCTGACTCTGGGTCACAGGAGAACAAAAGCGATCCATTCCTGTGACCCACAAGAGAAGAATGGCCAAAAGATCTTTGGTCATACTTCTCATTTAAGAGTTTGTTAACTGCAATACATTACATTTTTTGTTTTGGGTTTAATACCGCTTTAAGTTTCAAAATCTACCCCTAAACAGGAGGTTGCGACAAACATTTGCATATTTAGAATGAAAAATCACCATATTTTTTTATACACTATATTACCAAAAGTATTGGGACACCTGCCTTTACACATACATGAACTCTAATGGCATCCCAGCTTTAGTCTGTAGGGTTCAATATTGAGTTGACCCCCCCTTTGCAGCTATAACAGCTTCAACTAAGGGGCCAAGCCCCCCTCCACCAAATGATTTGGACCAGTGCACAAAGCAAGGTCCATAAAGACATGAATGAGCGACTTTGGGGTGGAGGAACTTGGCTGGCCTGCACAGAGTCCTGACCTCAACCCGATAGAACATATCTTTGAGATAAATTAGAGCGGAGACTGCGAGTCAGGCCTTCTCGTCCACATCAGTCTGACTTCACAAATGCATTTCTGGAAGAATGGTCAAACATTCCCATAGACACACGCCTAAACCTTGTGTACAGCCTTCCCAGAAGAGTTGAAACTGTTATAGCTGCAAAGTGTGGGCCAACTCAATATTGAACCCTACGGATTAAAGTTCATGAGCGTGTAAAGGCAGGCGTCCCAATACTTTTGGCAATATAGTGTATGGAGTTGCTATACTGTGAGCACCACCTAGTGGCCATAATGCTTTTTTTTTAAGCTATTTATATTTATGCTAAGTGATGCTGACGATAACAATATAGGAACTTCATATATTAGAGAAATCATGGCGGTTTTCATTCTAAATGTGCAGATGTTTGTCATAACCGCACAACGAATGTTTTATACATAGACCCCTAATGGCTACCACGGCATTAAATGGCCATCTTTAACCGGTTCAATATAGGGCAATTTCACCCCCTTCCTTCCCAGGCCAATTTTTAGTTTTCAGCGCTGTCGCACTTTAAACGACAATTGCGCGGTCGTGCGACGTTGTACCCAAAAAAAATTGATGTCCTTTTTTTCCCCACAAATAGAGCTTTCTTTTGGTGGTATTTGATCGCCTCTGCGGTTTTTATTTTTTGCGCTATAAACAAAAGAAGAGCGACAATTTTGAAAAAAACACAATATTTTTTATTTTTTGCTATAATAAATATCCCAATTTTTTTTTAAAAAAAACAAATTTTTTCCTCAGTTTCGCCCGATACGTATTCTTCTACATATTTTTGGTAAAAAAAAACCCGCAATAAGCGTATATTGATTGGTTTGCGCAAAAGTTATAGTGTCTACAAAATACGGGATAGATTTATGGCATTTTTTTAAAAAAAATATTTATTTATTTTTTTAGCGGCGATCGCGATTTTCTTCGTGACTGCGACATTATGGCGGACACATCGGACACTTTTGACACATTTTTGGGACCATTCACATTTATACAGCGACCAATGCTATAAAATTGCATTGATTACGTTGTAAATGTGACAAGCAGTGAAGGGGTTAACCACTAGGGGGCGGGGAGGGGTTAATATGTTTCCTAGGGAATGATTCTAACTGTAGGGGGAGGGGACGTACAAGGGGAGGAGACTGATCAGTGTTCCTCCGTTCTCGGAACACAGATCGCTCTCCTCAGAGCTGACAGGCTGTGGATCTGTGTGTTTACACACACAGATCCACATGCCGGCCCGGTTAACGGGCAATCGCGGGTGCCCGGCGGACATCGCGGCCGCCGGGCACACGCACCGGGTCCCGAGCAGTGCGGCGGGCGCGCGCGCCCCCTAGACGGCCGGGAATCCCAGGACGTCATATGACGTCCACCCAGAATGGGAGATCCCATCCCAGGACGTCATATGACTATAGGCGGGTAGTGAAGTGGTTAATACATCTTGGAAAATAGGAAAATTTGCTGCCCCTCTGAAAAATGATCCACAGCAACTCATTTTCCAGAGGGCGTTTGACAGGCAATAAGGAGGTGATATGTCGCCTCCTCACCACCTGTTTTAACCCTCAAAATGCCAACCCACCATGCTGCAACCATGTACATTGCACATGGCTTCGGGATGGTTGCAGCACAGCCCCAGTCACTTAAATGAGTTGTGTTAAGTGGCAGTACTACCTGCAACATACCATTTCATTTTTGCCACAGCTGTGGCATGTGTACAGCCCTGACCTGCTGCATTTCTGTGTTTAGGTGGGCGGTTAGTGGACTGTAAAACCGCCTGATTTTGCCACCCCCTGGCCACTCATGTGAACATTCTTTAAAGTGTTTATAAACCTCAGACATTAAATACGAACATAGCATATTCCCTTAAATATGTGTTTGTCTCAAAAAAGAGCAATAAGTGCCATTTCTGTCTGCTGCTTCATTCCTCTGTTATCTGCATGAATCACTTCTGCCAAGTTTTCCTGACACCAAGAGAAAAAAGGTGACAGGGGAGGGACCTCCAGCTGATTGACAGCCTCTGTTCCTGTGAGCTGTGCAAAGGGGGAGGGGTGTCCCTTCCCTCCAATCAGCTCTCAGAGCTCTCGTCACTGAGCTCTGCAGAGTGTAACTTCAACTTTCCGTCCACTTTTTTTTTTGACCGCTCAGACAAGCTTTAAATTCTGGACTTTGAATGGCTGTAGAGAAGAGAAGACTGCAGATAAACAGGTACAACTTATGTAGGAGGATTTGTTTCATCTTTGTGTATCACCTGAGGATAATCACTTCACTGGGTATATGTAAGGGTTTCCAACCACTTTAATCCAGATGCTGTGTGTTATTTGTGTTTGCAGTCTACACTCATACTACAGAGCATAAGACATGAGTCTGAGTTCCCTTTCCATTCTCTCCTTACTTCTGGATAATATAGCACCCATTATCACCTAATACAATAAGGAGCACAGCAGGTCAGGTCTACATACCGGCAAACAACAATGCACCCACCCATATAGAGGTAGCAAGGTCCCAGGCCTCCTTTGATCCAATGACAACCTCCAGGGTCAGAGATAGCTGACATCCTTCTGTATGAAGTGGGTTGTAAGGCATGGTGGATGCAGAGTAGTTAAAGTTATTGGGCGCCAGACACTTCTTGAACGCAAAAGAAAGTTTATTTCTCTTAACAAACTTTTTTTGGGGGGAGAGAGGGTTAGGGCCAGGACACCCTTAGGTAGTTGCAAGATTAATTGGCAGTCTCCGAGACTTCAATAGGACAGCTATGCAGGGAAAGGCATCCAGTAAGACGCCACATCTGCATGTGCAGAAATGCTGCCTCCTATGGCAACAGTTCCAAACACAAACCTAACCGTTCTTTCACTTTCACTGCAATCGCTCCTTGTAGTTCTTCAGCCCACTGAGCTCCCAGTCTCTCTCACTTGACTAGATGATTCACTGACACCGAATCCCTCCAATCTTCACGGTGGTATCTTCCTCAAGCATCACCCCCGTTTCTCTGATGGGTACCTAGCTTGGCACTCAAGATACCTCTCAAGCTTCACCCCACTGGCCTGCTCGGTCCCTGGCTTGACACACAAGGCTGCTCTGCAAGCGTCACCTCCACTGGCTGAGTCCCTGGCTTGATACCCACTGAAGTCTCCCGATTCTTCACCGTCCCCGGTTGGTGAGAATGCTGCTCCGGTACTTGCTTCAGTTACTCACTGTGGTCCCTGGTAGTCCCTTACTGGCGACAGCTTCCCTTCTACTTCTGACCACGACAGGTTCTCACTTTTGGTTGGATTGCATGCCACAGTCCCAACCCTGCGCTGCTCTCTTGCTTCTGGATAGGTCCTCAGACAGCCTAGCAGCCAGATGTGCCCGGGATAAGCTCAAACTTCACTTGTACCCACTACAACACTTTTTGGGTTCATTTTAGTTTCACATTTTACAGTTCTCCACCACATGGTGGATTTGGTTCTGGTTTTACCTGTTGTGGGTATATGTATACACATTTTCTCTGGCTGTAGTTCCCTTAGCTAACACACCCATATAACTGTACCAATGACCACCATTCATCACCTCACTCACTCACAGGCATAGGTATATCCCATTAATAATACATTCATTTCACATTGTTCCATCTCCAGATCCTTGCAGAGCAGTGTGGACTGTTAAGCATACACCAGATTCACATGGTCGTGACATGGTCACCTGGTCTTCCACCAGATTCACATGGTCGTGACATGGTCACCGGGTCTTCCACCAGATTCACATGGTCTTCACCTGGCTGCTATCTCTGGTCTGGATTCCTGACCTCAGCCCCGGGGGAGATCATCATCCCTATCCCCTGTCTTCCCTTGAACATAGGTTGGGCATCACCACTGGGCCGCATTGTAAGTTATAGACCAGGAATCTTCAAACTACGGCCCTCCAGCTGTTGCGGAACTACACATCCCATGAGGCATTGTAAAACTCTGACATTCACAGACATGACTAGGCATGATGGGAATTGTAGTTAATGAACAACTGGAGGGCCGTAGTTTGAAGACCCCTGTTGTAGACCTTTATTTTGAGAGATTGTTCTCCGTTTAAAGGGTATCCTATATTTATAGATATCACTGATTTCATTTCAGAGCATTTTATGAAATGTGCGTCGAGTATACATCGAATTGATGCCCAGCCAAGTTTGGCTCACCATGAGCAATTGTTTATGTTCATTGCACTTTTATGAATGGATGAGTGTTTTTATGTAACTGTACCGCTAATTATGTTTTATTTTGTATAATAACTACTGTATTTATTGGCGTATAACACACACTTTGCAAAGTGCAAATATCATGTGTGTGTTATACGCCGGTACTTCAATTTTAGCTGCCTCGGAGTGGACAGGGAGGGGGAAGGGACGAGCGCCGTCAGATTACATACAGTGAGAATCTCCTGTTTACTTGGCGGCCTCTGTAATAGGAAGTCCTGTCTCCTGGGCCGCCATTGGACCACTGTTCTGTCTATCATAGGAGATTCTCACTGTATGTAATCTGTCGGCACTCATCCCGTTCCCCTCCCTGTCCCCTCTAGGCTGTAGATGGGCTTTGATCAGGCTGCACTGAAAGCAATGGTGAGGCTGCATTGATGTGGACTGATGAGGCTGCGTTGATGGCACTTGTGAGGCTGCAGATGGGCATTGATCAGGCTGCATTGATGGCAATGGTGAGGCTGCATTGATGGGCACTGACCCTTATTTTGCTTCAAAGTTCCTTATTTAAAATTTTAGTTTTTTTTTTTTTTGTGTATGTTATACGACGATAAAATCAGTATATATTCAGACAAGTGTATCATAGTACATTGTGTCCTGTATCACAGATTGACACTCTTTACAACATGATTTGTAACTAATAAATAATTCTATGAATGATATGAATAAGGTATCCATTCAGTGACATGCCTCACACAAAGTGCATCTGGTTCAACCAAAAAAAAATACAATCCATTTATACACAATCCTTCACCCATAGTTGATCCAGAGGAAGGTGAAAAACCCCAGCAAAGCATGCTCCAATTTGCTACAGAAGGGGGAAAAAATCCTTCCTCATCCCCCCCGAGAGGCAATAGGATTTTCCCTGGATCAACTTTACCTATAAATGTTAGTATCCAGTTATATTATGTACATTTAGGAAAGAATCCAGGCCTTTTTTAACCACTTGACATCCGCGCTATAGCCGAATGACGGCTACAGCGCGGACCTGAATTCCTGGGAGGCCGTCATAAGACTCGGGTGATCACCGATCCAAGTAAGGGGCCGGTCCCGGCCCCTTACCATGTGATCAGCTGCCAGCCAATGACAGCTGATCACATGATCAAAACAAAAGCTCTGTGATTGTTTTTTTTTTCTCCTCACGCTGACAGTGAGAGGAGAAATAAAAAGCCGATCACCGGCTTATCAGCAAGGGACATCGGTCCCGAAGAGGAAGAGGCAATTCTGCCTCAATTGTGCCACCAGTACCCCCTGCCAGTGCCACCTGCCATTGCCACCTGACAGTGCCCACAGTGTCCACCAGTGCCACCTATAAATGCCCATGAGTGCCACCTATCAATGCCTACAGGTGCCACCTATCAATGCCCACAAGTGCCACCTATCAATGCCCACCAGTGGTGCCAATCAGTGCCACCTAGCAGTGCTGCCCATTATTGCCACCGATCAGTGCCCATCACTGCCACCCATCAGTGCCAAAAAAATGCCACCTATCGGTGTTCATCAGTGCCGCCTCATCAGTGTACATCAATGAAAGAGAAAAATTACCTTTTTTAAAAATTTTATAACAAAATATAAAAAAATATATATATATTTTTTTTAAATTCAGTCTTTTTACATTTTTTTTAACAAAAAAATAAAAACCGCAAAGGTGATCAAATACCACCAAAAGAAAGCTCTATTTGTGGGGAAAAAAATGATAAAAATTTAATTTGGGTACAGTGTTGTATGACCGCGCAATTGTCATTCAAAGTGCGTCAGTGCTGAAAGCTGAAAATTGGTTTGGATAGGAGGGGGGTTTAAGTGCCCAGTAAGAAAGTGGATAAAGTAATCTACTGAGCTGGACAGAACCACCTCTGGAGGGAGTCTATTCCACATTTTCACAGCTCTTACTGTGAAGAAACCTTTCCGTATTTGGAGATGAAATCTCTTTTCCTCTAGATGTAAAGTGTGCCCCTTGTCCTCTGTGATGACCTTAAAGTGAATAACTCAACACCAAGTTCACTATATGGACCCCTTATATATTTATACACGTTCATCATATCCCCCCTTAATCTCCTCTTCTCCAGAGTGAATAGATTCAGTTCCTCTAATCTTTCCTCATAGCTGATCTCCTCCATGCCTCCTATCAGTTTGGTTGCCCTTCTCTGCACTTTCTCCAGTTCCCCGATATCCTTTTTGAGAACTGGTGCCCAAAACTCAACTGCATATTCCAGATGAGGTCTTACTAATGATTTGAACAGGGGAATAATGATATCTCTCTCTCTGGAGTTCATACCTCTCTTAATACAAGAAAGGACTTTGCTCGCTTTGGAAACTGCAGCTTGGCATTGCATGCTATTATTAACTCCAAAGACATGCCGGTAGGTTAATTGGATCCTGTCTAAATTGTCCCTACTATGTATGACTGTGAGTTAGGGACCTTAGATTGTAAGCTCCTTGAGGGTAGGGACTGATGTGAATGTACAATGTATATGTAAAGCGCTGCGTAAATTGACGGCGCTATATAAGTACCTGAAATAAATAAAATAATAAATAAATGTCATGACCAATAAACTCCCTGTAGCTTCCTGATGCCCTCTTACAAGCTGGCAAGGTGTACTGCTTTATTTCAACCATCAGAGACCATCTTATGATCATATAGAATGACAGGTCAGAGAACAGTTTTTGTGAAATCAAACTTTTATTGTGGTAAGATAGAAAAGTTTAGGGCATGCATTGTACAAATCTGGAACACAGTGTATGCAATAAATACACCCCACAGTAAAGATAAAACTATTAAAACTATTAAGGCTTCATGCGTAAAAAAACAAATCAGAGGGGGGAAATGCCTGCTGTCTGCAAAGCTTTTCTTTATTGCATGAGCACATGGAAAGATAACATTTCAGGACCATGCACATATCGATAAACCTGTACTCGCTGTCAGTACGCATATATGTGGCATCAAGATGGATGAGCCTTACAACTCAACAGTCGCACATGCGTCCATGAGGAGCAAGCAGCCATTATATTCTATAATATTTATTAGATTCCGCACTTAGGTGTAGGCTGGGCTGCTGCCTCACCAAAGGGGCTCCAACCGGAGTACCAATTGTAAAAATTATAGGAATATAGGGGTGGGTGGCGCTGCCCGTCACCTGAAGAGTGCTCCTCTGCAAGAGGTCACTCTTCCCAGTTGAGTGTGCAATAAATAGGTGAAAAAAAACACTGCCGTCACCTGAAGGGTAATCCTCCACAGTGTATCACTCTTTTAAGAATGAGTTACGAGTGCTAAATAGTATGGTTAATTACAAATAAAATAGACGGGTGTTCTCACCCTGTGCTTGAGACAAGTTTATACAATTAAAGCCCTATTAGTTGTGCTAATTGCAAACTGGTGTATCAGCCTGCAGTATGAAAGTGAATATGCTTAGTGTGATAGTGAGTGTTCTCACCCAATCAGCAATTATAACCAGATTTCATCCTAAACAATTCATCCCAACAACTAGATCATAAAAGTGCAGTATGAATTAATTGTATCTGTGTATGCTCAAGCGTTTACACCCCCGGTGGTCAGATACTAAATCTGACCACCGGGGGCGTAAGGCTCAAGCATACACAGATCCCTATGGAGAGTGGATTATTTGCAGAGATGTGGCAAAACGGTCCCCTCCGGGATCTATAAGGCTATGTATAGCATGTGTATGATAATCAGACACAGGGGTTGCATAACATACACACGGCAACAAAATATCCTGATTTGTGAACCTGCCTATGGGGGGTGGACCCTGCAAGACCGCTCACTATTATGCCCTGTACACGCGGTCGGACATTGATCGGACATTCTGACAACAAAATCCATGGATTTTTTCCGACGGATGTTGGCTCAAACTTGTTTTGCATACACACGGTCGCACAAAGTTGTCGGAAAATCCGATCGTTCTGAACGCGGTGACGTAAAACACGTACGTCAGGACTATAAATGGGGCAGTAGCCAATAGCTTTCCTCTCTTAACTTATTCTGAGCATGCGTGGCACTTTGTGCGTCGGATTTGTGTACACACGATCGTAATTTCAGACAACGGATCTTGTTGTCGGAAAATTTTATAGCAAGCTCTCAAACTTTGTGTGTCGGAAATTCTGATGGAAAATTTGTGATGGAGCCCACACACGGTCGGAATTTCCGACAACAAGGTCCTATCACACATTTTCCCTCGGAAAATCCGACCGTGTGTACGGGGCATAACAGTGCACCCTCAGACGACATCCTATGACGAAACACGTAAGCCGGAGCTTGGTACGCACTCACGACACTTCCGGTTGCGGAGCTACAGTTAGTGGAGCACATGCTGGTTCAAAGCTCCTGTACTGCAACCAAGCTATGCTAGCTCACACACCTGACTGTGTCAAGTGGTGTTTTTAAACTTTAATTTTTAATAAAATCACCCGGATTTACACTACGAGTACCCATCTCTTTTGTCCATGAGGATAACCTGTGGTTTACCACGGTGGAGGTAACTACTACGACTTAATCTATTGGGAACGGCTTACCCCGGAGGGGCACAAGGATCTGGATACCCCACCACGTGCTGAGTTAAGGAGGAGGTGAATGCCCTGGGGACTGCCACTATACTCACTGCATGCGATTTACCCCTGCAGGGGTGCAGGGATCTGGTGAGTGGGGAACTGAAAGGGAGCACGGAAGTCACCTAAATTGCTACATAGGCACGAGTCACATTTGGACAAGCACAAGTGTTGTGGTCAGATGAGACCAAAATCAAGCTCTTTGGCATCAACTCAACTCATGTTTGGAGGAGAAGGAATGCTGTCTATGACCCATGTCAAACATGGAGGAAGAAACATTATGCTTTGGGGGTGTCTTTCTGCTAAGGGGACAAGACAACTTCACCACATCAAAGGGACGATGGATGGGGCCATGTACGTGAAATCTTGTGTTAGAACCTCATTCCTTCAGCCAGGGCATTGAAAATGGGCCGTGGATGAGTATTCCAGCATGACAATAAGCCAAAACACATGGCCAAGGCAACAAAGGAGTGGCTCAAGTAGAAGCACATTTAGGTCCTCCTGAAGTGGCCTAGCCAGTCTCCAGACCACAATCCCATAGAAAATATGTGGAGGGAGCTAAGGGTTCATGTTACCAAACATCAGCCTCAAAACCTTAATGACTTGGAAAGGATCTGCAAAGAGGAGTGGACAAAATCCCTCCTGAGATGTGTGCAAACATGAACAAGTAATTACAAAATCAGCAGGGGAACAAATACTTTTTTCCCTCACTGTATGCTAAAATGACACCTGGAATCAGAATGGTTGCTACTGTCAATACAATTTTCCTTTCCGTCATTTTTAATACATGACTGTGTTCCACTTCCTACACACAAGGCACAAGCAATAGGTTCATACTCCATCTTCAAACAATGTGATGGGTCTCGTATCAGGACACATCACTGTACAATATGAAGGCACACCTAGAGGAACCCAGACAACAAAGTGGGGCCAATAAAAGCAAGATCTACTACTCATCACGGATCGGTATGGTACTGCAGGGAGGTCTCAGACACTCTTAAGAATCTTTTTGGCTTTAGTATTCGCTTCCTTTATCCGGTCTTCATTCACTACAACCTGGAAGGAAGAAGACAAGACTTGGGATTTTGCACTTTTTTAAAGCAAATCTGTTATTTGTGAGTAAAGATCAGAGATTTGTAGAATTTATTGAAACAATGTTAAAAACATTTTACTTTTTAAATTCAGGTTGCCAATGCCAAACAATTATTCCTCATGCACATGGGGAGTTAGAAAAAAAAGGGGTGCAAAGCCAGTACTCACGCCGGGAAAAATCGTCGGTAAAAACACGCTTTTAGTAGCTTTTTGCTTGGCGTCAATGCGTGTTTAGTCACGTTAGAGTTTAGCAGCCTCATCCATTTCCCACTCCCAAATACAATTACCACAGAGCACAAGTCGCATGACATGTCAAAATCAATGATTCCCTATGAGAGCCCTCTTAACTGATCTGACTTTCAGTCAATTGATTTGAATGGAAGTCGTATCCAAGTGGGATCATCATGATCCGACTTGTGGCATGCAGCTTGTGCTCTGAGGATCTTGAAAAATGGCGTATCCAGCGTTAAACGTTTTTACAGCTGTAATGCTGGTCTTCAGAATGCGCTGGCCCTGGGGGTTTTTTTGCAGCTTGAAAACGCCTATGCCTCTTCCAGCCTGTGTGTGCATGGACACATACAATAACATGGAGAGGCGTTTTTAAGCTGCAAAACAAAGGTATGACGCTGGTAAAAGCGGCTGTAAAAACGCCCTGTGCACATGAGGTCATGAAACCTCAATAGTTTTGGTGCCTGATTTAAAGCTGCTTTGCAGCTTTATTAACACTTTAATGGTTTGTTTGGGCCAAGTAAAGCTGGAGATCAGTTTTAAGCTTACAACTCAGTAAGAGAAAGTTGTATTAAGTCCAGAATAAAATAATCCTTATAAGGTGCATTCCATCATAAGGGTGGAGAAGCCAACCCCAAAATTCCCTGTGTTCTCTGTGTTCTCTGTAACTACATAAAATCCCTGACCTTTCATACCCATGGAGCTTCTCCCCGAGTCAACCAGTAAAGAGTCCTTCCTTATGGGTTATGTTCCATGTTAGTGATATTAGAGCCCTTGCACACTGGGGCGGTTTGCAGGCGCTATTGCGCTAATAATAGCGCCTGCAAACCGCCCCGAAAGTGCCGCTACTGTCATTCCAGTGTGAAAGCCCCGAGGGCTTGCACACTGGAGCGATGTGCTGGCAGGACGGTAAAAAAAGTCCTGCCAGCAGCATCTTCGGAGCGGTGTGTATACCGCTCCTTTACCGCTCCTGCCCATTGAAATCAATGGGACGGCGCGGCTATACCGCCGGCAAAGCGCCTCTGCAGAGGCGCTTTGCGGTGGTATTTAACCCTTTCTCGGCCGCTAGCGGGGGGTAAAACCGCCCCGCTAGCGGTTGAATACCGACGGTAAAACGCCGCTAATAATAGCGGCGTTTTACCACCGACGCCGCCCCCCCGCCCCAGTGTGCAAGGGCTCTTATGGAAAGGTGGTTAGCTTAAGGGGTTTAGTTTGAAGTTAAAGATTAAAACATTATTTTAAAATAATCATATTTTCTTTAGGTGGTTACTTTTTCTTTTTTGAATTGCCACATAAAGTTCTTGTACCCAAAAATACCATGCATAATCAACAACAGCAAATCTAATGTACTGTACCCAAGAAACCAATCACATTTTCTCTTTCATTGTACATTTTTGTGGACTGAATGGTGTCAGCCCTGTCCAGTTGTCTTGGTATCCAATACCACCCCCTAGACATCTTACTCAACAACAAAAAGACTCATTGTTCTATAGTCCCAAGGTAAATAATTTTCTATTCACTTGTATGGTGCCTATGAAATTGCTCGAAATGTTGACAAGTTAACCGGTTCCCGACCGACTCCTGTAAATTTACGTCGGCAGAATGGCACGGCTGAACATACCCGGCCGTTACTTTGAATTTGCCGCCGTGTACGTGCGCGCGCGCCTGCCGCGATCTCCGTGAGTCGGGTCGCGGGTCCCGTGGACTCAATCGCCGTGGGCATACCCGCGATCGCCTCACGGAGAGAACGAACAGGGAGATGCCATTGTAAACAGCATCTCCCCATTCTGCCTAGTTCTGCCTGCTCCCTGTCATCGGAGCAGAGATCAGTCACGTCACACACCAGCCCATCCCCCTGACAGTTAGAAATCACTCCCCTAGGACACACTTAATCCCTCCCCGCCCCCTAGTGGTTAACCCCTTCACTGCCAGTGTCATTTATACAGGACTCAATGCATTTTTATAGCACTGATTGCTGTATAAATGACAATGGTGTTTAAAAAATGTCCGACATGTCCGCCATAATGTCGCAGTCACAATAAAAATTGCTGATCGCCGCCATTACTAGTAAAAAAAAAATTATTAATAAAAATGCCATAAAACTATCCCCCATTTTGTAAACGCTATAACTTTTGTGCAAACAAATCAATAAACGCTTATTGCGATTTTTTTTTACCAAAAATATGTAGAAGAATACGGATCGGCCTAAACTGAGGAAAAAAAATGTATGTATTTATTATAGCAAAATGTAAAAAAAAATGTGTTTTTTTCAAAATTGTCGCTCTTATTTTGTTTATGGCGCAAAAAACAAAAATCGCAGAGATGATCAAATACCACCAAAAGAAAGCTCTATTTGTAGGAAAAAAAGGACGTCAATTTTGTTTCGGAGCCACGTCGCACGACCGCGCAAATGTCAGTTAAAGCGACGCAGTGCCGAATCGCAAAAAGTGCTCTGGTCAGGAAGGGGGTAAATCCTTCTGGGGCTGAAGTGGTTAATATCCTAGCACAGCCCCCCCCCCTTCTTTGCACATCATAGTCCTCTCCTCTCTTGGGAGTGTCTAATTACTGTGCTGGCCCAGCTGCTCCACCTCTCCATTCACCTTCCTACATAACCTTTTATGTAGCTGGTGTGGGAGGAGAGAAGGGGAATACTATAGATTGCCACATGAGTGACAGCTCTAAGTCTGTTGGAGCGGCTGACCTCACATCCATGATGGTGGCACCCAGCAGCAGTCTCAGGGCTTTTGGATGTCTACATGCAAAAATAATTAAATAAAAATTCACATATAATAGTCTGTGGATATGTTTGATTACATGAATGGTCTTCCGACAGGGCAAAAAGAGCAAATAAGAGAATTTCTTTGCTATGGGTTTACATTCATTTTAAAGGGGGTTATTTTAAAAAAGTTGCATAGCAACTCTCCCAGTTAAAGTGCAAGTGCATGTACATTCATTCACGGACGAATGTTTCACTTTTCATTTAAAACCGAATATATCACATTTGGCCACTAGATGGCGATAAGTATGTATGGAAATTCCTATGATACTTAATGCCATCTAGTGGCCAAATGTAGCATTTTTTCATTTTAAATCAATAAAAAACATTCAACAAGCACAGACAATAAGTATAACAATATGATAAGTGTGGCGCCAACAACATAAAAATACAAATATGTGTATATAAGTGCAGCTGCCCCTTTAAATAGATGGGCCCACCTTCAAATCAAAAACATTAAGAAAATAAGGCGCTACTAATCCACTCCAGAAAATGGAGCACAGAAATTAGCCTAACGTTGTTGTTTTTTTGTTTGTTTTTTGTTTTTTTGCCCGAATAAAACACAGAAATAATGTACATGCACTTTCAACAGGCACATTTCTAGGTGAATTTTTTTTATAAATACACCCCATAGTCTATTGCGAGTTAGACCATAGAGAATCTTCACTAAGATACTGTGAAGTAGAACATGAAGAACAAATACGAATATCAAGGGTTTTACTGGCTTGTGGACATATGCAAATGATTACTTCATTAGCAAACTGTGACTCCAGAACTGATAGTTTATGTCTCAGGAACTTAAGTGAAAAGATAAAACTGGTTGGTTGGTTGGTATAGCCTGTTCTGTATTAAAATATTTCTTTCCTACCTGTGTTCTTTGCTGTCTTCCACACCCTGATGTTCTTTACCTATTTCCAGCAATATCTTACCATAAGTGGTTCATCAATGCCTACTTGTCCAGTGTATAACAACTTCATCACATCTACCTTTGTGTGCCCCCAACTTCTCTTACTAACCTTCTCCATGATTTTGTCCACTTGCTTGTTCTGGATGTCAATTTCATTTCCAACATCCAGAGCCATGCTACGGAGATTGCCTAGAATGCTCCCAACTTGATTTAAATTTTCTTCCATTTCATCTTCACGAGTATCCCTTGTTATTCTGTGGAAAAGAGTCATCAGGGTTCAGCATTAGGAGACTGGAACAGTGGAGAAGAGAACATCTCTAAGACATGGCATGCTGTTGGGTGGTAGGTGGTGGCAAAGCCTTGATGGGTGTGACAATCGTTATGTATACTAACTGGGTTCTTAGCCTCTTTTAATTAAGTGAAAACTTTTGATGCAAGTGGCTCCAAAATGTTGAGCAATCCAGCTTATGACTTGACAGAGGAACATCACAACAGTAACTGATTAGGTGTTTGATGGTGGTGAAACATAGGATGAGGCTTAATATAGTATGCAGGACATTCAACCAATTGAAAGTAACTGAGTTTCCCTGAGCTGCTTTGTTTGGACTTTTTTACCTTCGGATGTAACTACCACTCATCATCATGCGCTCTCTTTCATCAGCAACATGAGAAGGCTGACTGGAGATTACTTCATCATTGGATTTACCCCACACTTCTGTGTACATAGAGCTGTTCATCATTCTAAGATGGTACAAGAAACAAAAACAGGACAGACATGAAGAGAAAATGACAAGGTTGGAGGACATAAGGAAAGGTTATCAATGTAAAGCTTAACTGATAGTTCTGTGATACCACTGTGAACTTGAACCATGACTATCTTCTTGAATCTCTTTGATAATTCCTGTAGTATGTCATTCTCTCCAGAATTACCAGTAGCCACACAAGAACTGTGGGAAAGTTTCCTTTATGGGGACACAGCAATACAAAAAAAACTGGACAGTCTGACTCTCTTCCCATTCTACCTTAAACTAAAAAGGAGTTTTGGCTGAAGTTTCACTTTAAAAATATGCAGAGGATAAAGGAGTTTTAAAATTGGATAATAACAACAGTGCCCATAGCATCAAGCCCACCTGCCATTCTCAAATGCAAGCTAGACACTGAAAGGAAGAAAATTATTGGTCGTAGCAGGCAGCGCTATTTTCATGTACACATTTTGTGGTGTCCAATAATCTCTACACTATATCAGAAAGGAAGGTGATGGTAAAGAGGAAGGAGAAGGCTACAAGCAAGGTAAATCAGAGCCATCATAGATACACAGAAACAAAGAAGAATGAGGGTAGAAAGACCTAGTGATCCATTGAGTCTGCTCCTTTTTTATTTATATATATATATATATATATATATATATATATATATATATATATAATTTGTATCTGTTTTTGTCTGGATATAGATCCATGATTTTCCAAAGCATTTTTGAATAACCTTTTATTCTCTACTAAGCCCCAGAATTGCTGAGATGTAGATTTTTGTTTTATAATTCCGTATTCAATGTTTTTGCACTCATACAGGCATAAATGGTTACAGGTGTACAGAAAGTGGTGGCTATATTTCATTTCACAGAGTTCTAGATGTTTAACCTTTTGGGGTCTGTTTTTCAATAAGAGCAGACTAAAGTCATACAGAGGCCTCGACACTGTAAGGTAATTTTGTAAAGTAATACATTTTGTTTACTGATCTCTGCAAGTAACTTCAAAAAAATATGACAGCATGTTGGGGATTCAAATAATATTTTTATTACATATATTTTTTAATGAGCGTCCAGGTTATATTTAGTAATTTATTTTGTATATCACATTTCCATCAACCAAGGAAAAAATATGAGTTATGTAAGAAAGTGTATATTTAAAGTGGAATTATATTGAAACAAATTGCTAATAGGTAGATAGGTTTTTGGTGGTGGAGAGACCTTGTATGATTCTTCTGACAAAATAATTGTATTTCCATTCCTAATTAGTAATGTTTCGATATTGTACACTGCATGAGGCACATCGGCAGTGCAGCATATATTCCTGACATTTTTAAAATGCCAACAGTGGAAGTCAGGTGTTGAGGTAATGTGGGAGTTAAATAATCAGTGGTAGCCCAATGGCCAAAGAAAGAGGACTTCAGTCTGTAAGAAGACAAGAAAGAGATAATAAGGCCAGTGGAACGATGAAGGGGGTACAGACCTGCCATTGTTTGAGGAGTCCAAACAAAGTCCATTATATGCAAACTTGCAGTCATAAGTGCATATTATGACAAATGCTCTAGGGACCCACTAGGGCTTTAGTTCTGCTTTAAAGTTGGATTCAAGGCAAAGCTTTTTTTTTGTTTTTGATAGAGTTGGGACTTCCATCAGGATTTTGTTGCTGTCTATGTCCCAAAAACACATCAAGAAGTGAGGCAGTCTCTCCAAAGTAAGGAAACTAATACCTTTATCCAGTATCACAAGGAAAAGTGTCCCTTACAGGCGGTTCTCACCCACCATAACCCATCCCCATCTGTTGCAATGACACTTGTCAGATTTAATTGTTGTTTATTCTGTAGCAGTCAAGTGGTGGAACCGCAGCAGGTGACGCAGACATCCACCACACCTGAAAGTGTGTCAGATGCTGAAGATAGTGCCGCCTAAGTGAGGATTTTAGGAAAAGGGGTGTGACAGGTAAGTATATATAATCGACCCCTGGATCCTCTTTAACCCTCAAACTTTCCTTTTGGGACCCCCCCCCCCCCATGTCCACCGGCAACACGCGATCACCTATTACAGAGACAGAACGGGGAACTGGCTTTGTAAACAAGGCAATTCGGGAACAGTGATCTCTGTCATGTCCCAGGCAGCCCATCCCCCCTACAGTTAGAACACACCTGGGGAACACATTTAACCCCTTGATCGCCCCCTAGTGTTAACCCCTTCCCTGCCAGTGACATTTTTACAGTAATCAGTGGCTATTTATAGCACTGATCGCTGTATAAATGTCACTGGTCCCAAAAAAAGCGTCAAAAGTGTCTGACCTGTCCACCGCAATGTCACAGTCCCACTAAAAATTGCAGATCGCCGCCATTACTAGTAAAAAAAAATATATAATAATAATAATAAAAATGCCATAAATCTATCCCCTATTTGGTAGACACCATAACTTTTGTGCAAGCAATCATACGCCTTTTTTTTTTTTTTTACCAAAAATATGTAGAAGAATATACCGTATATCAGCCTAAACTGATGAACAAATTAGGTTTTTGTTTTTTTTCTGTATAAGTATTATAGCAAAAAGTAAAAAAAAAAAATAGTTTTTTTTCCTTTTTAAATTGTCATTTTTTGTTTATAGCGCAAAAAATAAAAACCGCAGAGGTGATCAAATACCACCAAAAGAAAGCTCTATTTGCGGGAAAAAAAGGACGTCAATTTTGTTTGGGTGCAACATCGCACGACCGCGCAATTGTCAGTTAACCACTTGAGCCCCGGACCTTTATGCTGCCTAAGGACCAGAGGTCTTTTTCCAATTTGGCACTGCGTCGCTTTAACTGCTAATTGCGCGGTCATGCAATGCTGTACCCAAACGAAATTTGCGTCCTTTTCTTCCCACAAATAGAGCTTTCTTTTGATGGTATTTGATCACCTCTGCGGTTTTTATTTTTTGCGCTATAAACGGAAAAAGACCAAAAATTTTGAAAAAAAATGATATTTTCTACTTTTTGTTCTAAAAAAAATCCAATAAACTAAATTTTAGTCATACATTTAGGCCAAAATGTATTCGGCCACATGTCTTTGGTAAAAAAAATGTCAATAAGCGTATATTTATTGGTTTGCGCAAAAGTTATAGCGTCTACAAACTAGGGTACATTTTCTGGAATTTACACAGCTTTTAGTTTATGACTGCCTATGTCATTTCTTGAGGTGCTAAAATGGCAGGGCAGTACAAAAGCCCCCCAAATGACCCCATTTTGGAAAGTAGACACCCCAAGGAAATTGCTGAGAGGCATGTTGAACCCATTGAATATTTATTTTTTTTGTCCCAAGTGATTGAAAAATGACAAAAAAAAAAAAAAAAAAAATATTTACAAAAAGTGGTCACTAAATGATATATTGCTCACACAGGCCATGGGCCTATGTGGAATTGCACCCCAAAATACATTTAGCTGCTTCTCCTGAGTATGGGGATACCACATGTGTGGGACTTTTTGGGAGCCTAGCCGCGTACGGGGCCCCGAAAACCAATCACCGCCTTCAGGATTTCTAAGGGTGTAAATTTTTGCTTTCACTCTTCACTGCCTATCACAGTTTCGGAGGCCATGGAATGCCAAGATGGCACAAAACCCCCCAAAATGACCCCATTTTGGAAAGTAGACACCCCAAGCTATTTGCTGAGAGGCATATTGAGTCCATGGAATATTTTATATTTTGACACAAGTTGCGGGAAAGTGACACTTTTATTTTTTTTTTTATTTTTTTTTCATAAAGTTGTCACTAAATGATATATTGCTCACACAGGCCATGGGCATATGTGGAATTGCACCCCAAAATACATTTAGCTGCTTCTCCTGAGTATGGGGATACCACATGTGTGGGACTTTTTGGGAGCCTAGCCGCGTACTGGACCCCGAAAACCAATCACTGCCTTCAGGATTTCTAAGGGTGAAAATTTTTGATTTCACTCTTTACTGCCTATCACAGTTTCGGAGGCCATGGAATGCCCAGGTGGCACAAAACCCCCCCAAATGACCCCATTTTGGAAAGTAGACACCCCAAGCTATTTGCTGAAAGGCATGGTGAGTATTTTGCAGCTCTCATTTGTTTTTGAAAATGAAGAAAGACAAGAAAAAACATTTTTTTTTTTCTTTTTTCAATTTTCAAAACTTTGTGACAAAAAGTGAGGTCTGCAAAATACTCACTATACCTCTCAGCAAATAGCTTGGGGTGTCTACTTTCCAAAATGGGGTCATTTGGGGGGGTTTTGTGCCACCTGGGCATTCCATGGCCTCCGAAACTGTGATAGGCAGTGAAGAGTGAAATCAAAAATTCACGCCCTTAGAAAGCCTGAAGGCGGTGCTTGGTTTTCGGGGTCCCGTACGCGGCTAGGCTCCCAAAAAGTCTCACGCATGTGGTATCCCCGTACTCAGGAGAAGCAGCAGAATGTATTTTGGGGTGTAATTTCACATATTTCCATGGCATGTTTGAGCAATATATCATTTAGTGACAACTTTGTGCAAAAAAAAAAAAAAAAAAAAAAAAAAATTTGTCTCTTTCCCGCAACTTGTGTCGCAATATAAAATATTCCATGGACTCGACATGCCTCTCAGCAAATAGCTTGGGGTGTCTACTTTCCAAAATGGGGTCATTTGGGGGGGTTTTGAACTGTCCTGGCATTTTATGCACAACATTTAGAAGCTTATGTCACACATCACCCACTCTTCTAACCACTTGAAGACAAAGCCCTTTCTGACACTTATTGTTTACATGAAAAAGTTTTTTTTTTTTGCAAAAAAATTACTTTGAACCCCCAAACATTATATATTTTTTTAAAGCAAATGCCCTACAGATTAAAATGGTGGGTGTTTCATTTTTTTTTTTCACACAGTAATTGCGCAGCGATTTTTCAAACGCATTTTTTGGGGAAAAAACACACTTTTTTTAATTTTAATGCACTAAAACACGCTATATTGCCCAAATGTTTGATGAAATAAAAAAGATGATCTTAGGCCGAGTACATGGATACCAAACATGACATGCTTTAAAATTGCGCACAAACGTGCAGTGGCAACAAAATAAATACATGTTTAAAAGCCTTCAAAAGCCTTTACAGGTTACCACTTTAGATTTACAGAGGAGGTCTACTGGAAAAATTACTGCACTCGATCTGGCCTTCGCGGTGATACCTCACATGCATGGTGCAATTGCTGTTTACGTTTGACGACAGACCGCCGCTTGCGTTCGCCTTAGCGCGAGAGCAGGGGGCGACAGGGGTGTTTTTTTTTTTTTGTTTTTTTTTCTTTATTATTTTTTTGCTTTTTTAATCTTACTTTTAAACTGTTCCTTTCATATTTTTTTTTTTTTAATCATTTTTATTGTTATCTCGGGGAATGTAAATATCCCCTATGATAGCAATAGGTAGTGACAGGTACTCTTTTTTGAAAAAATTGTGGTCTATTAGACCCTAGATCTCTCCTCTGCCCTCAAAGCATCTGACCACACCAAGATCGGTGTGATAAAATGCTTCCCCAATTTCCCAATGGCGCTATTTACATCCGGCGAAATCTAAGTCATGAAATACTCGTAGCTTCCGGTTTCTTAGGCCATAGAGATGTTTGGAGCCACTCTGGTCTCTGATCAGCTCTATGGTCAGCTGGCTGAATCACCGGCTGCATTCTCAGGTTCCCTGTTGAGACAGGAGAGCCAGAGAAAAACACGGAAGACGGTGGGGGGGGGGGGGCATTCCCTCCCACGGCTTGTAAAAGCAGTCTAGAGGCTAATTAGCCGCTAGGATTGCTTTTACATGAAAGCCGACCGCTGGCTGAAAAGAATGATACCAAGATGATACCTAAACCTGCAGGCATCATTCTGGTATAACCACTCAAAGTCGTGAATGGCGTACCTGAAGACAAAAAAATGGTTAACAATGGTTAACAATAAAGCACAGTAAAGTGTAAATAATTACACACCTGAAAAACAAACATGATAAAACATAATAACAATAACAATAAAACATTGCAGAATAGAATACAGTAAAAAAGAGCAGAACAATAGAGAGAGAGAATAGAGAGAGAGAGAACAATAAAACAACTATTTTTTTTTATTTCATATTTTTTTTTTTTTTACACTTTTTTTGTAACTAACTTTTATAACGGTACCCGGTTCCAGGTTCGGGTCTCTCAAAATGCGATGGCATTTTGGGAGACCCTGTGAAAGTGCGCCTAGTCTGTGCAATGCTGTACCCTACGCTAATACTCAACTAGTGAATGGTAGCGTTCAAAACATTCACCAATGCAAAAACCAGGATTGTCAGGACAGGAGGGACAATAATAGCGGGTGTCACGCCTATATCCGCGCTAGCTGCAGACACAACATCTTTTTGGGGGCGTTCGCTGGGTAGGGGTACTCGGGAGGACATAAAAATGCCTCTCATGCAGCCGACTGCATTTGGTTGGGGATGTGAATGGGGGAAGTACGGGCGCTGCAGAAGCGGTGGGTTCCCAATTAGGATTGGCGAATGCAGCAGGAAGGGCATTATGGGCACGACGGGCCTGTGTTTGTCTTTCTGGTGGCAGCGGGACACTACTTGTGCTTGCCATCTCGCCAGCTTGAACTGCACTTATGGGACTCGCCACGTCACCACGTGTTACTGCAGTGCTGGTTTGACTACGACCGGGGTGTACTAGGCCGCTGGCGCTTGCCAGTTCACCAAAACGCTACCAAAAAACTGTTAGCGATCGCAGGGATCAGGCTTGACTCTGCGAACGCTGCAGTTATGCTTTTAGTGTTTTGTAAGTGACAGTGATCGATCGATACTGCACTTGGGTGGGCTGGGCCGGGCGGAGGGGCAAAACGCAGGTGCTAGCAGGTATCTGGGCTGATCCCGCTAACACTGCGTTTTTGGGAACCCTAAACTGCTGGTGACGCTAGTATAGATCTGATCGGATCAGATATTGATGCGATCAGATACTATACCACTAAGGGTGGTGTACGGTGCGTGCGTGGGTGTTAGCGGTACTGGCGCTAATCTGACGCTGCCTGGGGCTGGTGCTTGCCAGTTCACCAAAATACTACCAAAAAAACTGTTAGCGATCGCAGGGATCAGGCATGACTCTGTGAACGCTGCAGTTATGCGTTTAGTGTTTTGTAAGTGTCAGTGATCGATCGATACTGCACTTGGGTGGGCTGGGCCGGGCGGAGGCGCAAAACGCAGGTGCTAGCAGGTATCTGGGCTGATCCCGCTAACACTGCGTTTTTGGGAACCCTAAACTGCTGGGGACGCTAGTATAGATCTGATCGGATCAGATATTGATCCGTTCAGATACTATACCACTAAGGGAGGCGTATGCTGCGTGCGTGGGTGTTAGCGGTACTGGCGCTAACCTGACGCCTGGGGCTGGTGCTTGCCAGTTCACCAAAATGCTACCAAAAAAACTGTTAGCGATCGCAGGGATCAGGCCTGACTCTGCGAACGCTGCAGTTATGCGTTTAGTGTTTTGTAAGTGACAGTGATCGATCGATACTGCACTTGGGTGGGCTGGGCGGAGGCGCAAAACGCAGGTGCTAGCAGGTATCTGGGCTGATCCCGCTAACACTGCGTTTTTGGGAACCCTAAACTGCTGGGGACGCTAGTATAGTATCTGATCGGATCAGATATTGATCCGATCAGATACTATACCACTAAGGGAGGCGCATGCTGCGTGCGTGGGTGTTAGCGGTACTGGCGCTAATCTGACGCTGCCTGGGGCGACGCATATCACCGCCGGGCGATCGGGGGGCTAAACCTTTATTCGGTAATAAACGGCGGGTGCCCTGACACTATAAAAAATAAACAAACTAACCAGCGTCAACCGTAACGGTTATACGGTGATCAGTGGTGAAAGGGTTAACTAGGGGGCAATCAAGGGGTTAAAACATTTATCAGATAGTATAGGGGGGGTCCCTGACGCTATAAAACGCTGACGGCGAACCTAAATATTTACCTCACTAACTAGCGTCACCAGCGACACTAATACAGCGATCAGAAAAATGATCGCTTAGTGACACTGGTGAGGGGGGGTGATCAAGGGGTTAAAACTTTATTAGGGGGGGTTAGGGGGGTACCCTAGACCTACAGGGGGGTAACAGTATCTGTCCCAACACTGTAACTGTCACAAACTGACACCATGCAGTAATCAGAAAAAAAAAAAAAAAAAAAAACTGCTGGTGTCAGTTTGTGACAGGGGGGGGGGGTGATTGGGGGGGGATCGGGGGGCGATCGGGGGGGGGATCGGGGTGTTTTGTGTGCCTGGCATGTTCTACTGTGTGTGTGTGTGTTGGTGCACTCACATTGATGTCTTCTCTCCTCGGGCCGGAACGGAAAATACCGACCCGAGGGGAGATGACATCATTTCCTTTGCTGCTGTTTAGCATACAGCAGCAAAGGAAGATTCTCATTGGCCGGCGGCGATCGCGAGGGGGGGGCCACGAACGGATGGTCTCCCCCTCATCACCGATCGCCGCTGGACAAAAGACGACCGCCTCGGGCACCGGGGGGGGGTCCGATCGGACCCCCCACCCGCGGAAGGCAAATCACGTACACTGTACGTGATTTTGCCTGTCCGTGCCACTTTGCCGACGTACATCGGCGTGAGGCGGTCGTCAAGTGGTTAAAACGACGCAGTGCCGTATCGCAAAACATGGCCTGTTCATTAAGGGGGCAAATCCTTCCGGTCCTTAAGTATTTAAAATGCACATCCAAGAGTTTTTTTAAAAATATCCATACTCTGTGTGGACACAACCAATTGTGGAAGAGAGTTCCACATCCTTATTGCCCTGACAGTGAAAAAACCCTCTGCACAGTTTAAGGTTAAACCGCTTCTCCTCCAATCTCATAGTGTGTCCCCGTGTCTTCTGACATTCCTTGAGACTGAATGTTTTTTTTCCTATGCTGGGATCCCCATTGAGGTATATGTAAATCACTATCATGTCCCTTCTCAAGCATCGCTTCTCCAGCGAAAATAAATTTGGTGCTTGCAGGCATTCCTCATAATTGAGGTCCTCCAGTCCACTTATTAGTTTTGTTGCCCTTCTTTTGATTCTCTCCAGTTCCAGCAAATCCCTTCTGAGGCCTGGTGACCAGAACTGGAAAGAGTACTCCAGATGTGGTCTAACCAGAGTTTTATAAAGTGGTAGGATTATCGTTTTATCCCTGGAGTACATCCCTTTTTTTATGAATGCTAATATTCTGCCAGCTTTGGTAGCTGCAGCTCGACATTGCATGCTATTGCTCAATCTGTCCTCTACTAGGCCCCCCAGATTCCCCCAGCAGTTCTCCCCCTAGCAAGTAGGAATGGGCGAACAGTTCAGCCCGAGCATAAGTTCGGATGTTCGGCAAACACCGAACAATATGCGGTGTTCGGGGCAAATTCAAAAGCCGCCGGAACACCGTTAAAGTCTATGGGACACTAACATGAAAAATCTAAAGTGCTCATTTTAAAGGCTTATATGCAAGTTATTTTAATAAAAAGTGTTTGGGGACCTGGGTTCAGCCCCAGGAGACATGTATCAATGCAAAAAAAAGTTTTAAAAAACTGCCATTTTTTAAAGTGAAACAATAAAATTGAAATATTCCTTTAAATATCGTGCCTGGGGGGTGTCTATAGTATGCCTGTAAAGTGGCGCATTTTTCTCGTGTTTAGAAAAGGACCACAGCAAAATGACATTTCTAAAGGAAAAATTGTCATTTAAAACTGATCGCGGCTGTAAGGAATTGTCAGGTCTTTTTAATATAGATAAAACTCATTGAAAAAAATGGCATGGGTCCCCCCCCCCCCCCCCCCCCCCAGTCCATTACCAGGCCCTTCAGGTCTGGTATGGATTTTAAGGGGAACCCTGCACCAAAATTTAAAAAAATGGTGTAGGGGTCCCCCCAAAATCCATACCAGACCCTTATCCGAGCATGCAACCTGGCAGGCCGCAGGAAAAGAGGGGGGACGAGAGTGCGGCCCATGGCGTCAGAGGGGACAGGGTCACCCATTTACTTTACCGGGTGGCCCCGCCCTTAGCTATATAACAGCTGTCACCAAGAAGAAGCGTCAATCGGCAGAAGCCTCCCATGTAGGCGGAACTGTTGCAGCTTTTCTTTTTCGGTCTGCCGGGTGGTGTGGATTTACATCGCTGAATATTTTTATTTTATCTTTTAATAAAAGACTTGTCCTAAGCTGTCTCTTGTCTTTTTTACCGTTTCTGACACTTTTTTTTGTGAAATGTTGGGGGTACAATGTACCCCGTTACTTATTCACATAGGGGGGGCCGGGATCTGTGGGTCCCCTTGTTAAAGGGGGCTTCCAGATTTCAATAAACCCCCTGCCCGCATACTCCCACAACCACCAGCAAGGGTTGTAGGGATGAGGCCCTTGTCCCTATCAACATGGTTCAGGGGGGGCGCTCTCTCGACCCCCCCCCCCTCTTTTCCTGCAGCCTGCCAGGTTGCGTGCTCAGATAAGGGTCTGGTATGGATTTTGCGGGGGACCCCTACACAATTTTTTTTTAAATTTTGGCGCAGGGTTCCCCTTAATTTCCTTACCAGACCCAAAGGGCATGGTAATGGACTAGCGGGGGAAACCCACGCCATTTTTTAAAAACATTTTTTGAATGATTTTTACCTATATTGCTGAAACCCGACAATTCATTACAGCTCCATTCGGTTTTAAATGACAATTTTTCCTTTAGAAATGTAATTTTGCTGTCGTACTGTTCTACTTTACAGGCATACTATAGACACACCCCAGGCATGATATTTAAAGGAATATTTCATTTTTATTGTTTCACTTTAAGCATTAAAAAAAAAAAAAATCACTGCTCCCGAAAAAACGGATGTTTTTAAAAAAAAAAAAGTTTGCATTGATACATGTCCCCTGGGGCAGGACCCGGGTCCCCAAACACTTTTTATGGCAATAACTTGCATATAAGCCTTTAAAATTAGCACTTTTGATTTTTCATGTTCGTATCCCATAGACTTTAACAGTGTTCATGTGCTCGTCTGAGTATTTTGCCTGTTCGCATGTTCTGTTGCGAACCGAACCGATCCGAACCGAATGGGGGGGGGATGTTCAGCTCATCCTTCTTACTATCGAGTAGTTTGCATTTATGTTTTTTGCCCCCAAGTGCATTACTTTACATTTCTCCACATTAAACCTCATTTGTCATGTAGTTGCCCACTCCATTATTTTATTCAGGTCTTTCTATATCCCGATGTAAAGTTTTTGCCCTGCTTATTTTTGTGTTGTTCCTATTTATCCCATTCACTATATCATTTATGAATACATTTAATAGAATTGGTCCCAAGACAGAACCTTGGGAAACCCCACTTACCTCTCCAGACCAGTGTGAGCACATGTTATTTATCACCATCCTTTGGACACGCCCCTGTAACCATTTTTTTTTTTTTTTTTTTTTTACCCAAGAACAAACCTTTTGGTCCATGCCAACAGACCTCAGCTTATAAATTAAGCGTTTATGGGAGACACTATCAAATGCTTTTGCAAAATCCAGGTACACTAAAACCACAGGCCTCCCCCTGTCTAGATGGCAGCTCACTTCCTTGTAGAATGTTAACAGATTGGTCTGGCAGGAACAACCTTTCGTAAACCTATGCTGATTACTACTAATGATATTTTTTTCTTCAGTAAATTTTTAGATGTAGTCGCTTATCGTCCCCTCCAATAATTTACCTACTATTGATGTTAGGCTGACTGGCCTGTAGTTTCTAGGGCTCCAAGATACAGGTATAGGGGAACAATACAGAAAACCCTCTACATGTTTTGCAGCAATAGCCACTTAAAGAGGAATCAGGGGCTTAAAACATCTAAAAAGGAGCACAACATTACTCAAAAAATACAACAGCTCAGAAATATATGTGTACAAACAAATTTTAACAATAAGAAAATAAAAACCACAAATAGTACCTACCGCTAATACGGACAAATTTACACATGGTAGGCCTACCTTGTGTAGATACGTCCATATTAAGGGTATGTACTATTTGAGTTTTTCTTTTTCTCCCTTGCTCCTGGTCAGCCCCTGCCTCCATAGGAAGAAAAGAAGGGCTGCAAACCACAGGAACGTTCCAACAATTTTATTTCAAAAATAGCAAATGAAAGCCAACAAAGACAGAGTGTCCGAACCCAGGAGTTGACGCATGCGTTTCACACGGCCCTCAGTGCTTCTTCAAACCTACAGCACAACTGAAACACTGAGCATATAAAGGCTCCATCCCTCCACACACAGGTGCGAGATAATGCAATCAGCTGTGCCGAATGTCTGACAAGGCAATCCTAATACACCTACATAACCATACCTCTGTGTTACCATATGACAACATGGCATAGCATGTAAACTTCATACAAAAAAAAATATATAATATTATAAAAAATAAAAAATAATAACACCGCCAAAGATTGTTATAATAGTCATACAATATAATTATAAATATGTTAAAGTGTAAAGGAGAGAAACTTAAATGACAAATAGCATATTATTGAGAATAATAGAAACTAACCCAAATATATGGATGAGAATGATAAATACATAGAAATAGTGTCCTATTTTAATAAAAAATAACATTCCATATGCAAATAACCTAGCAATTCATACATAAAAATAAAAAGGAAAGACAAAAAAGGAAAAGAAAAACACATCCCAATATCATAAAATAAATAAATCAGTTTGATATTGTGGATGCACAAGAACAAAAAAGATCTCTAAATGGGAAGATGTGGAGTATGTGGTGCTAATCGAAACTATTATGTTAAAACCGATAAGACTAAAAGGCAACATTTCCCCTGACACACCACATGGTGACCCCAACTTATAGCCATAGAAAAATACTTCACAAAAGACATCCCCTAAGTACAATATAAACAATGTTCACAGTCCCATCAACCCGCTATAATTGTCAGTTAATTGTAAATAATAACCAATTTTGAACAGCCCCTGCGCAAACCAATTAACATACGCTTATTGGGATATTTTTTTTACCAAAAATATGTAGCAGAATACATATTGGCCTAAATTGATGAAGACATTTGATCTTTTACAGTTTTTTTATTGAATAATTTATGTTTTATAGAAGAAAGTAAATATATATATATATATATATATATACATATATATATATATATACACACATATATATATATATATATATACACACACATATATTTATATATATATTTTTTTTAACACTGTCAGTCTTTCTTTGTTTACAGCGCTAAAACAAAAAAAATGCAGAGGTGATCAAATACTAACCAAAAAAAAGCTTTATTTGTGGGAAAATAAATTTTATCTGGGTACAGTGTTGCATGTCCACGCAATTGTCAGTTAACGTAACGCAGTGCCGTATCGCAAAAAAAAAAGGCCTGGTCAGGAAAGGGAGCTGAAGTGGTTAGAGTTGTGTAATAAGCTTTGATATTTCTAAAATTGTTTTGTTCCTTGTATTATGCATACTGAGAACATCCGTGACCTCTTGCTCTCTTTTTTATATACAAAATGGATTTCTATAACCCCTCTGGGGCTGGGACTATTTAATACCTTTGTAGCACCCTGGTATTAGGCAGGGTTGCTAACAAATTTAGTTATGCTAGGTGGTCATTAACCTGGCTAAGCGGTAGTTTTATCCACTGAATTTTTTGCCCTAAAGCCTGAACCTGATGCATTTCTCTCTTCTGTCAATAGGTGGCACTGCTGCCTTTGGCATTAGAATGAAAGACCACAGTGCGTTCAAGTTGTGAATAGACATATTTTCTCAGCCAATCATATTTGTGGCTAAGCATGCTGGGAAAGTCTATTTAAAGGGGAATGAGTCAGGTGACCAGTGTTCTTTTAGCCCCAGGCTGAGGCCTGGGAGCTGTATGTGAAGCAGCAGCTGAAGGTTAGGCCTAAGCCTGAGGTCTAGCCACATGTGTGTAGAGGCTTAGCCAGAGGGGAGCCTGATCGTTGCAAAGGTTCAGCCGGACGGTGAACCGAGTGTTGCCAGAGGTGAAGGGGAAGCAGTTGCCACATGGGATGACCACGCCTGTTACCAGAGGCAAGTGAGAACCAGAGGTCAGAGATAAAGGGGACACCATTGCCAGTAAGGAACAACTACCGCTGTTATCAGAGGCCAGGTTTCTGAAGTCTGAAGAAGTACCAGAGCAGCTTTTTTCACTAGCCGGGGACAGTGAACAAGTTGGGAAAGCTTCAGCGTTCCAAGTCAGGGACCCAGCGGGTGAGCACTTGAAGAGGATTCAGCGGGTTAGCTGAGAGCCAAGCCAGGGACCCAGCAGGTAGCGTGGGTGATGCTTGGAGTGTACAGCGGGTTAGCTGTGGAAGAGCTCAGGAGATCCAGTGGGCGGCTGGGATCTGAAGAAGACCGGGAGCTCAGTGAGAAAAGCTACAGCGGGAGGCTGTGAGATGGAGGCCAGGTCCTACACAATGGGGATACCAAGTCTGGTATGTGTACAGATCTGTTTTGCAGTCAATCTACAAGTTCAGTTACCATAGGAGACAGCAGTTCTACAAATACAGTGCTGCAACCAGCTTAAAGGCCCTCAACCTGTATAGCTGTCTGCCTATTCTGTCTCGGAGTCTGACAATTGCTATTGCATCTGCCTAAGGGTGTTCAGGCCCTAACCCTCTCTCCCCCAGTTTTTGTGAAGAGACAATAAATCCCTTTAGTTTGCATTCAAAAAGTGACTGGCGCCCAATCAGTCTATCTTGCATTACACCCACTATGCCTAGTAACCCATTCTACAAAGAAGGATGTCAGCTGTCCCTGACTCTGGAGGTCACCATTAGGCCTCTAGGTGTACGGGGCCCTTGCTACACCTTCATAACCAGAACAAATGTTGGCATTTTGCAGAGTGTAGATTCATCCACTGATTCTTTTAAGCTCCATTCAGAAAGCTAGCACACCAGGACAAGAAACTTTATTTTTAAAACAAGTGACAGTTATTTTTAGCTACATGAAATTTGAGAACCACACAGGGCTAAAATATAGATCCTTATTCTTGTTTAATAGCTTTGTGAATTATACATTTTGTGTATGAACACAAATCTACTGTTTTTCTGCTAAAAAAATCATCTTCCTTCTGGTAGCACACTTGATAGCAATCCTGTACATGATAAAGCTGTTTGGACCACGCAGTGATCGTTTTTCATATAAAGAGTTGCCGTTTTTCTGAAATTACATTGGGGTTATAATGTATGGTCAATTTAGATGTGCTAATAGGTCTTAGTGATGTTCTCAAGTCAATTTAGATATGGTAAGTTGTGAATACAAACATATACCTGTTACAACATGAGCAGAGTCCACAGCATTTCCCCAAATCAGTGAGGTTCTTCTCTGCTTCTGTCATATCCTCATTAATCTGCTCCAGACCTTTATCAACAAGCTCTAGCTGCTCTGAAATCATAGAGGATAGATAATAGATTATTATTATTATACATTTTATATAGCGCCAACAGTTTACGCAGCGCTTTACAACTTGATGATAGAGATAGAGATGATAGAGATAGAGATGGAGATGATAGAGATGGAGACGATAGAGATGGAGACGATAGAGATGGAGAAGATAGAGATGGAGAAGATAGAGATGATAGAGATGGAGACGATAGAGATGGAGACGATAGAGATGGAGACGATAGAGATGGAGAAGATAGAGATGGAGAAGATAGAGATGGAGACGATAGAGATGGAGACGATAGAGATGGAGACGATAGAGATGGAGACGATAGAGATGGAGACGATAGAGATGGAGGAGATAGAGATGGAGATGATAGAGATAAAGATAGATGGATAGCTAGATAGTGATTGATTAATTGATTATATAAATCTAGATAGACAAAATCATCGATTGCATGATTGCAGATAGATAGAATGATTGAATAAATGATAGCTAATAAACAATATTAATAACAGAGAATGATTAATGTGTAAGTTCACTTTTCAACAAAAAACCTCTGTCAGTGATAAGCTCTCACTGCCCACCACGCAACCGATGCAGCAGGCAAGGGATTTAAAAGCTACAGCCTTCTGGCCCTTCTTTCTTCAGTTATAATGGGACAGATCAAATCGATTCTGATTGGTCAGCACTGACATGTGATCCCTTTGTTAAATCAGTATCTCTCTGATCTGTCCCGGTATCACTAAGAAAAGAAGGGGAAGCAGATTGCAGCCTTCAAATCCCTAAACCTCTGTGTGGGCAGTGAAAGCTAATCATCCACAAAGTAAGAACAGTGGGGGGCGGGGGCGGGGGTTATTGTAGGGTGTTAGTTCATCTTTTCACTTTTTGTGAAAAGTTAAACTTGCACTTTAAATAATGGATGGATGAATAGATAGATAAGCTGGTCACACATTATACAATTTTCTTATTCAATATCCTTTAGATTTACCTTCAACTATGTAGTGCAAGGGCCTGCCTAATTGAATATAAATTGAAAGTGTTTAGGTTTGACCTCCTATTATATGGTTTTGGTAAATTTAAAGGAAAATTGTATAATGTATGGTAGATAGATAGATAGATAGATAGATAGATAGATAGATAGATAGATAGATAGATAGATAGATAGATAGATAGATAGATAGATAGATAGATAGATAGATATAGATCTATATCTATAGATATATATATATAGATAGATATATATATATATATATATATATATATATATATAGATAGATATATATCTATCTATATATATATATCTATAGATATAGATCTATATCTATCTATCTATCTATCTATCTATCTATCTATCTATCTATCTATCTATCTATATATATATATATATATATATATATATATATATATATATATATATATATATATATATAAATATGAGAGAGATTAGTGAAATACAGGGTTTCCATTGCAGACTTCCCTCTAGAATATTATTTTCCTGGCTGTCCCTGGCTTTAATACTTTCTGAGTCACTGCCCGGTAATAAGCATGCAGATTAAAAGTCTTATTGAAGCTCGTGCTACAGGTCATATTACAAAAAAATGTTTTTTTTTAGAACAAGAAGCTCAGCAATTGCAGCCTTTGTAGCAGCATACTACAGGTCCCCTTTAATTAGCACTCTATTAAGCTTGTCCTCTTGTCTTGTATAAATTAGAGAAGGATTCCACCATGTTCATGTTTTAGAAATGAAAATGTTTTGTTGTGCAGCAGCCAAAATGTAATATTTGTTACTTTGAAAGCCAATTCAAAAAGAAGTCTGAGCTGCCCTAGGTGTGAACATTGTGTAGCCACCCTACCATATGAAGGAGTGACTAAAGTGGGGCTACAATAGCAACACAGTACATAGGACTGAAAAGGATCAAAGTCTATCAAACTCAACGTATTCTAATGTTAACCCCGACCCCACCAATAGCAGTCAGATTAATTCTCTGAATAACTCCCTCCACCGACAACTCATAAGAATTATAGGTGAAGTTGTCATTTCTAGAAAAAAAAACAAAAAACATTTGTGCTGGTGATAAAATGTAAATTTCCCTTCATCACGTACACAGTCCAAAAATCATTCTGACACGTCGTCTCTGTAAGGGATATAACACACAGATGAGTTCAAGGGCCGGGCTGCTTCTAACACAAATTCCACTTACAGTATACATTTTATATGCATAACATACTCTACGTGCCCCTCATGTTTACAAACCACAAATTATATGACTTCTGTTTTTAGACTGATGTGATTGAAAACGCAATGAAGCAATTCAACCTAAATCGTCCCATCACTGCACAGAAACCCCAGAGACCACATCTATTGCTCATATGCCTATGGAATACTGTAAAACCTTGGTTTGAGAGTCCCTTGGTTTGAGAGCGTTTTGCAAGACAAGCTAAATTTTTTAAAATACATTTTGACTTGATATACAAGCGATGTCTTGATATACACGTAGCGTCATGTCACAACTGAGTATAAAAGAGAAGAGAGGCGCCTCTAAGTGTAGCAATATGGTTCCATTTCAGCATGCTTTCACACAGACAGCGCCCAGGCGTCGGTGGTAAAGTGGCGCTATTTTTAGCGCCGCTTTACCGCAGTTTTAGCGCCGCTATTCGGCCGCTAGCGGGGTGGTTTTAACCCCCGCTAGCGACTGAAAAAGGGTTAAAATCGCCCACAAAGCGTCACTGCAGTGGCGCTATTGTGTTCAAGGGGCAGGAGCGGTGTATTCGCCGCTCCTACAGCTCTGCAAAGAAGCTACTTGCAGGACATTTTGTGACGTCCTGCCAGGGCAGCATCCCAGTGTGAAAGCACTCTGGCTTTTTTTAGGCTTTTTTCAGGCGCTTTACAGGCGCTATTTTTAGCGTTAAAGCGCATGAAAAACGCCTCCAGTGTTCAAGGGGTCTTAGAGGCGCCTCTCTTCTCTTTTATACTCTGTAGCTCCTGCTGGATTTTGCTTCTAGTCCCCTTGTGGAGGCTTCCATTTGTGGATGGACATTTTATGGTTACACAACCCATCACATTGCTATAATCTTTTTATATGGACTATAAACGAAAGGACCTATGAATAAATGGCTGTGGAACAAATCATTTGAGTTTCCATTATTTCTTATGGGGAAATATGCTTTGATATACAAGTTTATATAAACTAGTATAAGTTTTGGATTACAAGCATGTTTCTGGGATGAATTATGCTCACAATCCATGGTTTTACTGTAACGTGAAAATTTTAAACAGCAGTACTGATAACACACCACAAGGTGGCAGCTATGCACTCATGTGTAAAGCTAAGGTGAGTTTCAAAATTAAAGCTGCATACTGACCTTAAAAATACTGTATCCAAAGTAAATCTGCTATTATACAACCAAATCAATTAATAATTTATTGTTTAACTGATTAAATAAATACCTGCACACTGCTATACACGCTCATGTAACAGGAGCTAGGAATTGGCTGCTGCTCAGGCGTGAGCAAGAAGGACCAGGGTGATGGGTAATAATAATAATAATATTATTTAATTATTTACTTTTCTTTTTTCTGTAGGTTTGCTTTAAACCTATTTTATTCTTCCCCAATAAACATTTCATTCTACAGTTAAAATATCTCATCTTTGCAGTGTTTTGCATTAGTAATAAATATCTCCTTTTGGAAACACATATCACACCAAGTGGATAGTGAGAGCCATCAAGGGCAGGCTGAGAGTTATACGTGGATTTCATAGACGTGGGATGTTGAGCTCTGTAGTATAGTCTCCTGTTACTCTGAGGACAGTAGCCTCACCTCCTTGTTCATCCAGCATCACTAGAGTCCGAATTCCAGCATCTTTACTCTGTCAGAAAACAGCCATAAAGAAGAAAATATATAAATCATTTTACTCAAAATCATGATACTATAGGAGTTACCAGTTATATTACAAAAAAATAAAAAGGTAACCTAGGAAAGGATCTGGCATTACAGAGTGGTATAGGTGTATAGCCAGTTCCATGTTACACTTATCACTTCTTCTGAAATTCTAAGGGCTTGCCATTTGGGGGTTGTAAAAATAGGCAACTGAGCTGCATTTTTACTGCCCCTCAACCACTCCCTCCCTTAAGCTGCAAAGACAGTGGATAGGGGACAGTGGCGGCTGGTGCTCAAAATTGTGTGTGTGTGGGGGGGGGGGGGGGCGCAAACAAACTGAAAATTACTGAAAAAAACAAAACATCAAATGCAGCCACTTGTTCCCATCAATTGCAGCCACTTGTGCCCATCATATTCAGCCACTTGTACCCACCATATACAGCCACTTGTGCCCCATCAAATGCAACCACTTGTGCCCCATCAAATGCCGCCACTTGTGCCCATCATATTCAGCCACTTGTACCCACCATATACAGCCACTTGTGCCCCATCAAATGCAACCACTTGTGCCCATCATATTCAGCCACTTGTACCCACCATATACAGCCACTTGTTCCCATCAATTGCAGCCACTTGTGCCCATCATATTCAGCCACTTGTACCCACCATATACAGCCACTTGTGCCCCATCAAATGCCGCCACTTGTGCCCATCAAATGCAGCCACTTGTTCCCATCAAATTCAGCCACTTGTGCCCATCAAATGCAGCCATTTGTGCTCATCAAATGCAGCCACTTGTGCCCATCATATGCTGCCACCTGTGCCCATCATATACCGCCACTTGTGCCCATCATATGCCGCCACTTGTGCCCATCAAATGAAGCCACTTGTGCCCATCATATGCAGCCACCTGTGCCCATCATGTGCCGTCACTTGTGCCCATCAAATGCAGCCACTTATGCCCATCATATGCAGCCACCTGGGCCCATCATATGCAGCCATCTGTGCCCATCATATGCCGCCACTTGTGCCCATCATATGCCGCCACTTGTGCCCATCAAATGCCGCCACTTGTACACATCAAATGTAGCCTATTGTGCCCAGCAAATGCAGCCACTTGTGCCCATCATATAGAGCCACCTGTGCCCATCATATGCAGCCACCTGTACCCATCAAATGCAGCCACTTGTGCCCATCAAATGCAGCCACTTGTGTCCATCATATGCAGCCACCTGTGCCCATCATATGCAGCCACTCATGCCCCATCAAATGTCGCCACTTGTGCCCATCAAATGTCGCCACTTGTGCCCATCAAATGCCGCCACTTGTACCCATCAAATGCCGCCACTTATGCCCATCAAATGCCGCCACTTGTGTCCATCATATGCCGCCTCTGTGACCCCCTGCCCGTCCGCTGTCTGCCCGGCACTTACCCCATCTTAGTGGCGGGTCAGGTCAGGCAGCAGGTGATGGCGGCGAGCTGTGTGGAACGGCTCTTGTGTCCTTCATGCTTGCCCCTCCTCTGTTCTTCCATTCTGCTAGGCATCCAATAGGGGCGCCTGTGCCTGATTGGCAGGGAGGTGGTTCAGTGTTAGAAACAAATATTAATTTGCTTTTCTAACACATCTGGGTGGACTGCGAGCGCAATGTTCTGCACTCCAAGTCTACCTTTTTTTGACACCTATTAGAGCCTGTGGCATGAATCTATTCATTAGTCATATAGAGGGGTGGCGTGACAGAGAGAGCAGTGCCCGTGCCCCCTTAATGGACGGGCCGCCCCTGATAGGGGAACACACAAATATACTGCAGCTGCAAGGCTTTGCTCCACGGCATTGGAATGAATCACGTATTACGCTATGTGAAGCCTTTTATTTAAATACGGTCCTCGGTGATGTTAGTCGACAGGTCAAAGGGAGTGCAGGAAGGAGGAAGTGTGCTCCTGTGACCCACAGGAAAGTAGGGTCAAAAGAGCTTTGGCCTTACTGCTCCACTTTTATTGCCCTGCTAGTTCCAACACTAGGGTTGTCAGATCGAATCCTTACCACGACATTACCTGCACAAAGTTTGCATGTTCTTCCTGTGTGGGTTTCCTCCGGGTACTCTGGTTTCCTCCCACACTTGAAAACAGTCTGGTGGGTTAATTTGCTCTTGTATGTGTATGTATGAATGTGCGTTAGGGACCTTAGATTGTAAGCTCCTTGGGGGCAGGGACTAATGTGAATGTACAATATAAATGTAAAGTGGTGCCTAAATTGTTGGCTCTATATAAATACCTGTAATAAATAAATAAAATAATCTTTCCTGCAGTAACATGACATCACCCGATCACCAAGTCATATTTATCAGCTATGGAGGGTCTCACCTCTTCCATCAGCTGCACCATGCGTCGAGTAACTTCCAGAGACTAAAACAGAAAATGTTCAGGTTATTAGAGCTCTGGATTCTTCCATACAACACAAACATTTCTATCAGTGGTCTTATTCCAGGGCTATTATTTATATGTATCCCTTCGTGTGGCTCAAAGCTCTTTTTTTTTTCTTCGCGCATTAAAGTTGGCCAGCATGAGCTTACTGACAAAATACATGCTGATCATATAAATGTCAGTGCGAAGATCTAGTCCAGTGATGGTCAACTTAGTGAATATAGGGGGCCTCATATGCAGCCCTTGATATTGTATGTCCAATAGTTTACTTAGCATATATTTTTCTTGCATTCACACAATAAAACTTAGGTCTTAGGTTTGTAGACACTGTCTACATTCAGGGCCACTCATTCGCACCCCTGCTACATTAGGACGAGTGACTGTGTCTCAATGGGCTTCCTGCGCACAGCACCTGGAAGTTAGAGACACTGCAAAAAATGGCCCGTTCATGCTACATAGGCACCTTCACCCGTGTGAACAAAGCCTACATAAGTGAAGATCCTCAGTGAGGATTTTGACGTCTTTGTCCTAATGAGTTAGAATTTCCTTAATTGCATGTCCAGGCAGAGATACAGACTGCAATTAAAATCTCATAGAAAAACTCCCCTAACTGTAGAAGTCCAAATCCTTCCCAACCCCATGCAAAACCAAAAATACATTTTGACTGGAGCTCGGCCTTAAGTTTTGTATATGTGCAATGCAAGGAATAAATGTGTCAGCTTAATGGTAGAGATGGGGTTAGAGGTCAGGGTATGTAAGGGAAAAAAATGCTGGAAAAGCACTGCTGCTTCCTTATCAAGCAATGACTCCTCAGCTGTCAGCGGGTTCCCTGCTGACCGCTGAATGTAAACAAAAAAATTGACAGATTTTAAAATTTGAGAATAAAAACAGCGTCGGGGCCCCCCTAAACCATACCAGGTCCTTCGTGTCTGGTATAGATTTTAAAGAGAACCCCATACCAAAATTTAAAAAAAGACAGCGTAGGGCCCCCCAAAATCCATACTAGACCCTTATTTGAGCCCCCCCTCTTCTCCTGAACCATACCAGGCCACATGACCTGAACATTGGGGGGTGCTTTGGGGTAGGGGGCCCTCTCCCAAAGCACCTTGTCCCCATGTTGATGAGGACAAGGGCCTCTTCCCCACAACCCTAGCCCGGTGGTTGTGGGGTTTGCAGGGGGGTTATTTATCAAAATCTGGAATGTAAATGGAGTAGGGGTACCCCGCCGCCTTGTGACAACATCAACCCGGTCAATG
>JBBDGP010003117.1:2292500-2382500 GCA_037952835.1 Lithobates septentrionalis | reverse complement strand
TTTTTGCGGAAGGGAGTTTAACAAGACTCGTGGCCACTCATTATAATTAGAAGAAAAGAGGTTTAACCTTAAACTACGTAGAGGGTTCTTTACTGTAAGAGCGGCAAGGATGTGGAATTCCCTTCCACGCGCGGTGGTCTCAGCAGGGGGAATCGATAGTTTCTATAGGATAGGCTAGGAAACTAATAGAACATTTACCATGAGAACAATAGAGAATCTGATGAAATTTTCAACTACCATTTCTTTTTGCCCAATGGTAATCTGAATTTCTTTGACGGAGGGCATAGTACACTTGGCACGTTAAACACACAAATGAACAGACTAGTTGGATCATCAATAAACGTTTTCATGAATATGTCATACTTCATGTAATGCAAGATTCTGTATGTGCTTGGTACTCATATCCTCACTCACACGTCTACATCCAGCTGTCACTCACCTCATCAGTGACTTGGTCCAGGCGCAATTTCAGCTGCAATTCCTTATTGAATCCCCCCTTATTCTCCATCTTTGTATAAACTATTCTGGAGATAAAACGTTAAATAAAAAAATAAATATAATAGATACAAATCAAGAAGAATCAAGATGAAGCATTAACAAAATCACTGTAACACAGAAAAAAACAGATAGCAGTATAGTCTAGAGTTTGTAAAGTCAACTTTTTTCTTTTAAAATAACAAACATGTTATACTTACCTGCTCTGTGCAATGGTATTGCACAGAGGCCCCGATCCTCCTCTTTTCGGGGGTTCCCATTGCTCTCAGGAAAGCCTGTAGAAGTGGGAAGAAGAGGAAAAATCCGATACAGATGGGCACAGGCAGCACTGGATTGAGATCAGGTTCAGGTAAGTGTAAGGGGGGGGGATTAGCATACTGAAACATTTTTTATGGATTGAGTTTAGGCTTTACAACCAATTTAAATAAGAACTATCATTACATTTTTTTACACTGTTCCACCCCCATGGGACAAATTACCTTGGCCTATGTAGCTAGGTGCTTCCTAACGCTGGCCAAACACCGATCATAATTTGGCAGGTTCAGCAGGGACAAATCCCAAATTGGTGTGTGGCCATCCTCACTCAACAGTTGGACTTTTGTCGAAGAGACACGGAAACATTTTCCACTATCAGCAGCTGCAGCCAGTCAACTGCGGGTGCCGCTGTCAGAATACAATATCCCAGCGGGGGAGGGGGGGGGACCAGTCACAATTCCTTCATCCACCTTGTTTATGTGGATGGAGGAATCTGTTGGCCTGCTAGCTGAATGAAAGAAAAAACTAACCTGGTATGGCCAGCTTAAGTCTAGTTATGAAGCCTGTCCCCCTTCCCCTGAAGCCGATCTGACAACAGCTAAGAAGAAGACGGATCCATCATAAAGACAGCTTGTCTCGGCTTAGAGCATTTCCACAGACAAGCAATGGCAAGAGGAATGCATAGAGACAGGAGGCAGATATCCCCATCCCTCCCTCTGCATTCCTCTTGTCTGGGGAAAGTACTCTGAGCTGAGACAAGCTGCCGTTATGATGGATCAATCTCCTTCCTAGCTGTTGCCAGAGCTGCAGCGGGGGCAGAGGCAGGTCTGACCTCATGACTAGACTTAAGCTAGCCATACACAGTTAGGCCTCATTCACACGGGCATACCTACTAGGATTGCCACCTTTTCTTCAAGCCAAACCTGAACACTTTAGTGACCTGGGACATCTTTGGGTGCCCCAAGGAGAGTAGTAATGCGGTGCACATAGCATGCTGCAGTGAACAGTGGGTGTGGCCAAATTGCTCCTGCCCCCCAGTGATGCCGAACCTGCCCGCAACTCCGGGGCGGTAACAGATTTGTGTGTGACTATCTCTGTTATTTGGGGAGCCACAGTCTGAATAATGTGTTCGGGTTTCAGGCCTCCTGAAACCTGGACACACAATTCAAAACCTGGACTGTCCGGGTGAATCCTGGACAGGTGGCAACCAATGCACAGGCATCCCCTGCATCCGCATACAGGCAGTCCCATGCTTGTCTATTGCCCCCTGGTGGCTGCGTCACTGGATTTGATTGACAGCAGCGGGAGCCAATGACTGCGCTGCTACTAATCTATTAATCTACCCAGTCAACAGCCGAGAACCCCCTAGCAGAGAGACGGCACGTCCTCGTGGGACAAGTTCGAGGGGTCAGGTAAGTAAAACGGGGGTGGGGGGGGGGTGGGCTGGGGGGGCCGGTCACCGACAGGTATTTTTTCACCTTAATGCATACCCTGTTTCCCCGAAAATAAGACCTAGCGTGATTGTCAGTGATGGCTGCAATACAAGCCCTACCCCCCAAATAAGCCCTACTCTGTTTCCCCGAAAATAAGCCCTACCCTGAAAATAAGACCTACAAGGACTTTAACTAGGGCTTATTTGGGGGGTAGGGCTTATATTGCAGCCATCACCGACAATCACGCTAGGTCTTATTTTCAGGGAAACAGGGTAGGATGCATTAAAGTGGATGTAAACCCAATGTCATCCTTTCTAAACTCCTGCCATAGGGGTTATCTATAAGGATATACATGCCTCCTGCATGTATCTTTACCTGTCAAATGTCTCCCCTCTGTCTGTTATGAGACCCGAAAAACTGCATATTCTGTGGGTGGGTCTGTTGTCCGGAGCTCGGTGGGTGGAGTCGTAATGTCAGTAGACTCCCCGCCCACCTCTACACTCCCCTTGTCAATATGCATTTTCTCCTGTGTAATTCTTACACTGAACTTCTGCTATGATCTCTAACATCCAGTGAAAAGACAGGAAAGTAACCACATGACTTCAGCATGCCAAATCATGCTGAGGTGTGGAACAGCCAATCCTTGCAGAGCTGCTGAAGAAAGGAGTGGGGGTGGGAATTAAAAAATAATGCATGTCTTAGGCTAGTGCACAAGATGTAAATCACCTGTCACTCACAGCAAGGGGGAGGATTTGACAAAGTTTTTCTCTTTTTGTCAAGATTTATCTCACTGAACAATAAAAGAGGATTGCTCAGAGATGGATTAACTCTGTGTGGCAAGACTGGGCTCAAATGATTGGAAATCTTATACTCTACATTATTAAATCAAAAAAAAAAAAAAAAATTTGTGTTTACATCCAATTTAAGGTGAAAAAACACGAACCTTAACAACCCCCAAGCTTATCCCTAATCTCCACCTCATTTCATTTCCCTTCCCTCTCCGTCCTGCAGATTGAAGATGTATCAAGTATTGGATGTGCAACTCAAGAGTGCTGAGCTGTGAGAGAGAGTCGACTGTGCATGCATGGGTAGGACGGGTGCTCATTTTTTTTTTATTTCTGGGGCCATGCATCCAACAGTTGTTATGTCCTGCTTGGGGATGTTTTTGTCAAAACTCTCTAAAAGTTGAACTTACCCTGTAAAGAGAAACTTCACCTCAAAAAAAACCCAAAAGTTCCCTAACACTTGTCCTTGTCTCAAAATTTCAAAAAAGTAATTGAAGTCGTTTAGCAAAAGATAACTTGGCAGGGCTGATACCACTTAGTCCACTAAAGTGCATTTCTGGAACATCATCGGGTATTTTTCTGTACTTGCAGGGTCTTTAATGGGAAAAGACAAGAGATGCACTACTTTTTTTCCAGGACATACGTCAAATCACTAAATGTCTTTTCTTTATTTTTGAACTTGCAGAACATTGAAAGTGGATTGAATAAACATAACCAAAGTTGCAGTTTGTTGTTTCTGATTTTCTGGGATCAGCTGGAAAATTCCAGCTGGGGAATTTATCAAAGTTGGATTAGCAAAGAATCTGGAAAAGTTGTGCATGGTAACTAATCAGCTTCTAACTTTCATTTTCAAAGCTTAACTGAGCAAGCTGAAAATAGAAGCTGATTGGTTGCCAATCACAGCTGCTACAGTTTTAATAAATCCCCCCTTGCATTTTTAAAGTGTCTAATTCCAAAAACCATAAATGTAAAATATTGCAGCTTACCGATTCTTAGATGTGGCAGCTGCATTTGTTTTTGTTTTTCAGGCTTCGTTTCCTTTAGTCTCACCTGTTGTTCTAGTCCAGCGATCCTCAAACTACGGCCCTCCAGCTGTTGCAGAACTACACTTCCCATGAGGCTTTGTAAAACTCTGACATTCACAGACATGACTAGGCATGATGGGAATTGAAGTTCCTGAACAACTGGAGAGCCGTAGTTTGAAGACCCCTGTAAATCTAGTCAGTAACACATTTCCTGGCCTACACCTATAACAAGGGCATTTTTCAACTTTAGTCAAACCTGTGCAGTTTGTTTTTATCTACAGACACCCCTTTATCTGCATAGGCAGTTTTTTTTTTTTTTTTGGTAATGATGAACTAACCCTTTAAGAACTGTCACTTTGATAGGCAAACTTTAACAAATGATGCAAAAAATAAATCTTATGTTATCACAACGCACAATGAGGCTGTTTCACTAAAGAAGCTGAGAATCTTAAGGAGTTCAATTATCCAGTCATGTCAAAAGCAAATTCCTGTTCACTTTGAATCCTCAATCAAATTCAGTGAATAAACAAAAGTTTTTCACGCCATTGAATATTCACATAATTTATAGTGTGAATATTTACTTACAACACTTTCCAACCCCTACAACCTCTTTAGTGAATGAGCCCCATTCTCTCACTGATGACAGGTTTCATCACAACGAGACGCACTGGCAGCCACAACAAACACCCCACCTGTCTCTCTCGCTGGAATCCTTTCCTTGAGACGGCGAGAAGAGTTTTCCCTGGAAATCAAAGCTCCACCCCTTCTGCGTTCCGGTCGGCTCTTGCTACGCAACTTCCAGCCAGTAGAATATTGATGGAATAGAACTAAGAGACCTGAGCCCTCTCAATAGCCTAAATTTATTTAAAGTTCAAATTTTGACTCAGCTAACAAAACCTAAAAGTGTCCCTGCGACTCTACATGTTCCTGCCGCACTGTTGAAAGACGTGTAATGAAGCCCCTTTGAAAAGCGTTCCAACTCATCCAGCTGCAGGAAGCCTTAGCAACGTCTTAGCAACATCACTATAGAAACAGCATCCTCCTCAAAGGGCGGGAAAGTATAATGACAGCAGAGCATGAGGAGCCATTTATCTTCTCCCGGAGAAAAGAGGGGGGAGTTGTATTTAGAGGGACACCATTATTATCATCATAAGCAGAGCAGCGTGAAGAAAACATGAACTGTAGATGTCATCTTCCACAAAATTACATATTGTATTATTTTTATCTCTTTGTCTTAGTATTGTTTCCATGGAGCCAGCTTGTGAGAGCAAAGCTAGTAATCAATGATCACCACAGATCTCATTAGTAGAGCCAGTTCTGAATGCTGGAGATCATTTATGGTCTTAAACAGCCGCCATACACAAAACAAACAAGTTATATATTATATATACAGTGAAGGGAAAAACGTTTTTGATCCCCTGCTGATTTTGTACGTTTGCCCACTGACAATGAAATGATCAGTCTATAATTTTAATGGTAGGTTTATTTTAACAGTGAGAGACAGAATAACAACAAAAATATCCAGAAAAACGCATTTCAAAAAAGTTATGAATTGATTTGCATTTTAATGGGTGAAATAAGTATTTGCAAAACATGACTTGGTACTTGGTGGCAAAACCCTTGTTGGCAATCACAGGAGGTCGGACATTTCTTGTAGTTGGCCACCAGGTTTGCACACATCTCAGGAGGGATTTTGTCCCACTCCTCTTTGCAAATCCTCTCCAAGTCATTAAGGTTTTGAGGCTCATGTTTGGTAACTTAAACCTTCAGCTCCCTCCACATATTTTCTATGAAATGAAGGTCTGGAGACTGGCTAGGCCACTCCTGGACCTTAATATGCTTCTTTTTGAGCCACTCCTTTGTTGCCGTGTGTTTTGGGTCATGGTCATGCTGGAATACCCATCATCGACCCATTTTCAATGCCCTGGCTGAGGGAAGGAGGTTCTCACCCAAGATTTGACAATACATGGCCCCGTCCATCGTCCCTTTGATCTGGTGAAGTTGTCCTGTCCCCTTAGCAGAAAAACACCCCCAAATCATAATGTATCCCAGTGGCGTAGCGTGGGGGGTGCAGGGGGTGCCGTGGCCCCGGGCGCGATATTTAGGGGGGCGCCAGTGTGTGTCACTGGCTGCCTCCTCCTAATTTCTAATTTTGTGTCCCCGGGCTCCGGCCGCCATGTTAAGTGTCCGGCGCCCTGTGATTGGGTGTATGGGGGTCATGTGAGGCGCCCCGCCTCCGCACATGACACCCATACACCCAATCACAGGGCGCTGGATACTGAACATGGCAGCAAGCAGAGCGCAGGGGAGAGAAGAAAGAGCCGCCGCTGTGTTCTCCTCATCCGGATCGATGCAGCCAGGATAAGAAGGTAAGTGAGAGTCATGTTACTGGGAAGGGGAGGGAGGGGGGCGAGAGAGACTGTAGGCAGGACAGACTGCTGCTTCCCCCATGTAATGTGCTCTCTTGTGCCCACCATGTCATGTGCCTTGCAGTGCCCCCCATGTAATGTGCTGTGCCCACCATGTCCTGTCATGTGCATTGCAGTGCCCCTATGTAAAGTGCTGTGCCCACCATGTCATGTGCATTGCAGTGCCCCTATGTAATGTGCTGTGCCCACCATGTCATGTGCCTTGCAGTGCCCCCCATGTAATGTGCTGTGCCCACCATGTCCTGTCATGTGCATTGCAGTGCCCCTATGTAAAGTCCTGTGCCCACCATGTCATGTGCATTGCAGTGCCCCTATGTAATGTGCTGTGCCCACCATGTCATGTGCCTTGCAGTGCCCACCATGTCCTGTCATGTGCATTGCAGTGCCCCTATGTAAAGTGCTGTGCCCACCATGTCATGTGCATTGCAGTGCCCACTATGTAATGTGCTGTGCCCACCATGTCATGTGCATTGCAGTGCCCACTATGTAATGTGCTGTGCCCACCATGTCCTGTCATGTGCCTTGCAGTGCCCCCATGTAATGTGCTGTGCCCACCATGTCATGTCATGTGCCTTGCAGTGCCCCCCATGTAATGTTCTGTGCCCACCATGTCCTGTCATGTGCATTGCAGTGCCCACTATGTAAAGTTCTGTGCCCACCATGTCATGTGCATTGCAGTGCCCCCCATGTAATGTGCTGTGCCCACCATGTCATGTCATGTGCCTTGCAGTGTCCCCATGTAATGTGCTGTGCCCACCATGTCATGTTATGTGCCTTGCAGTGCCCCCCATGTAATGTGCTGTGCCCACCATGTCATGTGCCTTGCAGTGCCCCCCATGTAATGTGCTGTGCCCACCATGTCCTGTCATGTGCATTGCAGTGCCCACTATGTAAAGTGCTGTGCCCACCATGTCATGTGCATTGCAGTGCCCCGCATGTCCTGTCATGTGCCTTGCAGTGCCCCCCATGTAATGTGCTGTGCCCACCATGTCATGTCATGTGCCTTGCAGTGCCCCCATGTAATGTGCTGTGCCCACCATGTCATGTCATGTGCCTTGCAGTGCCCCCCATGTAATGTTCTGTGCCCACCATGTCCTGTCATGTGCATTGCAGTGCCCACTATGTAAAGTTCTGTGCCCACCATGTCATGTGCATTGCAGTGCCCCCCATGTAATGTGCTGTGCCCACCATGTCATGTGCCTTGCAGTGTCCCCATGTAATGTTCTGTGCCCACCATGTCATGTCATGTGCCTTGCAGTGCCCCCCATGTAATGTGCTGTGCCCACCATGTCATGTCATGTGCCTTGCAGTGCCCCCATGTAATGTGCTGTGCCCACCATGTCATGTCATGTGCCTTGCAGTGCCCCCCATGTAATGTTCTGTGCCCACCATGTCCTGTCATGTGCATTGCAGTGCCCATTATGTAAAGTTCTGTGCCCACCATGTCATGTGCATTGCAGTGCCCCCCATGTAATGTGCTGTGCCCACCATGTCATGTGCCTTGCAGTGTCCCCATGTAATGTTCTGTGCCCACCATGTCATGTCATGTGCCTTGCAGTGCCCCCCATGTAATGTGCTGTGCCCACCGTCATGTCATGTGCCTTGCAGTGCCCCCCATGTAATGTGCTGTGCCCACCATGTCCTGTCATGTGCCTTGCAGTGCCCCCCATGTAATGTGCTGTGCCCACCATGTCCTGTCATGTGCATTGCAGTGCCCCTATGTAATGTGCTGTGCCCACCATGTCATGTGCATTGCAGTGACCACTATGTAATGTGCTGTGCCCACCATGTCATGTGCCTTGCAGTGCCCCCCATGTAATGTGCTGTGTCCAGTATGTCATTTGCTGTACGTTGCAGTGCCCACCATGTAATGCGCTGTGCTGAACAAAGTCATGTGCTGTGCATTGCATTGCCCTTCATGTGATGTGCAGTGCCCACTATGTCATGATGTGCCTTGCAGTGCCCACCATGTCATGTGCAGTTCCTAACATGTAATGTGCTGTTGCATTTCCCACCATGAAACGTGCTATGCCATGCAGTGCCCACCATGTAATGTGTTGTGCCCACCATGTAATGTTATGTGCCATTCAGTGCCCACCATGTAATGCGCTGTGCCCACCACGTCATGTGCTGTGCCATGCAGTGCCCACCATGTAATGCGCTGCACCCACCATGTAATGTGCTGTGTCATGCAGTGCCCACCATGTCATGTGCAGTGCCCATCATGTAAATTACTGTGCAGTGCCCACCATGTCATGTGCTGTGTTGTGCCCACCATGTCATGTGCTGCACCATGCAGTGCCTACCATGTAATATGCTGTACTCACCATGTAATGTGCTGTACATTGTCCACCATGGCATGTGCCGTGCAGTACCCACAATGGAATGTTGTATGCAGGGCTCATCATGTCATGTGTGGTGTCCACCATTTAATGTGCTGTGCTCACAATGTAATGTGCTGTGCTGTGTCATGCAGTGCCCACCTTGTCATGTGCTGTGCAGTGCCCTCCATGCTATGTGCAGTACCCACTATATAATGTGTTGTGCCCACCATATAATGTTCTGTGCAGTGCCCACTTGTAATGTCCAGTGCCCACCATGTAATGTGCTCAGCTGTGCCTGCCATGTCATGTGCTGTGCCCACCATATAAGGTCCTGTGCCCACTGTGTGCATGAGCTGTGCCCACCATGAAATGTGTTGTGTTGTGCAGTACCAACCATGTCATGTGCTGTGCCCACCATATAATGTACTGTGCCTACCTTGTAATGTGCTGTATTGGGCAGTGCCAACCGCGTAATGTGCTGTGCCCGCCATTAAATGTGCTGTATCCATGTATCCACCATGTAATGTGTTGTGCCAACCATGTGATGTACTGTGCTATAACCCCCCCTCCCGTGTAATGTACTATGCTGTGCCCCCCACAGACTCACCCCCTCACTCCCACCCCCCTCCTTCTCTCATCCCCTCTCTTTCACCCCCCTCCCTCTCTCATCCCCTCTCTTTCACCCTGTTCTCTCTCTCACCCCCTTCACCCCCTACCACCCTCTCTCTCTTTCACCCTCTCTCTATTCCCCTTTTTCTCACCCCCCTCTCTCTCTCTCTCTCTCTCTCTCTCTCTCTCTCTCTCTCTCTCTCTCCCTCCCTCTCCACCCCCTCTCTCTCTCACCCCCTCTCTCTCTTTAATTTAAATTTCACAAAAAATTGTTTGCGTTTTAATTTTATTTATTTTCATAAAAAGGCCCACCAACATCCTTAGCACCAGGCCCATGATGCTCTTAATCTGGGCCTGAGTATAGTGGTTATTGTAGTATAGTATAGTGGTCAGTATAGTGTAGTGTAGTGGACAGTGTAGTATGGTGGTCAGTGTAGTATGGTGGTCAGTGTAGTATAGTGGACAGTGTAGTATGGTGGTTAGTGTAGTGGTTAGTGTAGTGGTCAGTGTAGTATGGTGGTCAGTATAGTGTAGTATAGTGGACAGTGTAGTATAGTGTATAGTGTAGTGTAGTGGACAGTGTAGTATGGTGGTCAGTGTAGTATAGTGGTCAGTGTAGTATAGTGGACAGTGTAGTGGTTAGTGTAGTGGTCAGTGTAGTATGGTGGTCAGTATAGTGTAGTATAGTGGACAGTGTAGTATGGTGGTCAGTATAGTGGACAGTGTAGTGGTTAGTGTAGTGGACAGTGTAGTATGGTGGTCAGTGTAGTATGGTGGTCAGTGTAGTATGGTGGTCAGTGTAGTATGGTGGTCAGTGTAGTATAGTGGACAGTGTAGTATGGTGGTCAGTGTAGTATAGTGGTCAGTGTAGTGGTTAGTGTAGTGGACAGTGTAGTATGGTGGACAGTGTAGTATGGTGGACAGTGTAGTATGGTGGACAGTATAGTGTAGTATAGTGTAGTGGACAGTATAGTTTAGTGGACAGTGTAGTATGGTGGCCAGTGTAGTATGGTGGTCAGTGTAGTGTAGTGGTTAGTGTAGTGGTCAGTGTAGTATGGTGGTCAGTATAGTGTAGTATAGTGGACAGTGTAGTATGGTGGTCAGTATAGTGTAGTATAGTGGACAGTGTAGTGGTTAGTGTAGTGGTCAGTGTAGTATGGTGGTCAGTGTAGTATAGTGGTCAGTGTAGTGTAGTATGGTGGTCAGTGTAGTATGGTGGTCAGTGTAGTATGGTGGACAGTGTAGTATAGTGGTCAGTGTAGTGGACAGTGTAGTATGGTGGTCAGTGTAGTATGGTGGTCAGTGTAGTATGGTGGTCAGTGTAGTATGGTGGTCAGTGTAGTATGGTGGTCAGTGTAGTGTAGTATAGTGGTCAGTGTAGTATGATGGTCAGTGTAGTATGGTGGACAGTGTAGTATGGTGGTCAGTATAGTGTAGTATAGTGGACAGTGTAGTGTAGTGTAGTGGTCAGTGTAGTATGGAGGACAGTGTAGTATAGTGTAGTATGGTGGTCAGTGTAGTATGGTGGTCAGTGTAGTATGGTGGTCAGTATAGTGTAGTATGGTGGTCAGTATAGTGTAGTATGGTGGTCAGTGTAGTATGGTGGTCAGTGTAGTATGGTGGTCAGTGTAGTATGGTGGTCAGTATAATGTAGTATAGTGGACAGTGTAGTATGGTGGTCAGTATAGTGGACAGTTTAGTATGGTGGTCAGTATAGTGTAGTATAGTGGACAGTGTAGTATGGTGGTCAGTATAGTGTAGTATAGTGGACAGTGTAGTATGGTGGTCAAGTGTAGTGTAGTATAGTGGTCAGTGTAGTATGGTGGTCAGTATAATGTAGTATAGTGGACAGTGTAGTATAGTGGTCAGTGTAGTATGGTGGTCAGTATAGTGTAGTATGGTGGTCAGTATAGTGTAGTATAGTGGACAGTGTAGTATGGTGGTCAAGTGTAGTGTAGTATAGTGGACAGTGTAATGTAGTATAGTGGACAGTGTAGTGTAGTATAGTGGGCAGTGTAGTGTAGTATAGTGGTCAGTATGGTGGTCAGTGTAGTATGGTGGTCAGTATAATGTAGTATAGTGGACAGTGTAGTATAGTGGTCAGTGTAGTATAGTGGTCAGTGTAGTATAGTGGTCAGTGTAGTATAGTGGTGAGTGTAGTATGGTGGTCAGTGTAGTATGGTGGTCAGTATAATGTAGTATAGTGGACAGTGTAGTATAGTGGTCAGTGTAGTATGGTGGTCAGTGTAGTATGGTGGTCAGTGTAGTATGGTGGTCAGTATAGTATGGTGGTCAAGTGTAGTGTAGTATGGTGGTCAAGTGTAGTGTAGTATGGTGGTCAGTGTAGTGTAGTATAGTGGACAGTGTAGTGTAGTATGGTGGTCAGTGTAGTGTAGTATAGTGGACAGTGTAGTGTAGTATGGTGGTCAGTGTAATATAGTGGTCAGTATAGTATAGTGGTCAGTGTAGTGGACAACGTAGTGTAGTGGACAGTGTAGTTCTCAGTGTAGTGGTCAGTATAGGAATCAGGTAGGTCAGTACTATTGTATTTGAAGGGACTCAGGGATAGCTAAAAGTCCGCAGGTTGGGGGGGGCGCAAATTACTTGCCTTGCCCCGGGTGCTGACAACCCACGCTACGCCACTGATGTATCCACCTCTATAATTGACGGTGGGGAAGGTGTTCTTGGGTTTATAGACAGCATTCCTCCTCCTCCAAACACGTCAAGTTGATCTGACCACAACACTTTCACCCAGTTCTCCTCCGAATCATTCAGATGTTCATTAGCAAACTTCAGACGGCCTGTACATGTGCTTTCTTGAGCAGAGGCACCTTGCGGGTGCAGGTTTCAGTTCTTCACGGCATAGAGTGTTACCAATTGTTTTCTTGGTGACTATGGTCCCAGCTGCCTAGAGATCATTGACAAGATTCTCCCATGTAGTTCTGGGCCGATTATCCTCACCGTTCTCATGATCCTTGAAACTCCACAAGGTGAGATCTTGCATGCAGCCCGAGACCTAGGGAGATTTACAGTTTTGTTTTTCTTCCATTTGCGAATAAGCGCACCAACTATTATCACCCTCTCACCAAGCTGCTTGGCGATGGTCTTGTAGCCCATTCCAGCTGTGTGTAGGTCTACAATCTTGTCCCTGACATCTTTGGACAGCTCTTTGGTCTTGGCCATTCCAGATTGGAATCTGACTGATTAATGGCTTCCTGACCGCCTCACAACGATATACGTCGGCAGAAGGGCATGTGCAGGCAGAATCACGTACCTGTACGTTGCCCTTGAAGAGGCGGCTTGCGGGCGTGCGCGCCTGCAGCGACCACCATGAGTATGATCGCGGGTCCCGCAGACTCGATGTCCACAGGGATACCCGCGATCGTCTCACGGAGAGGAAGAACGGGGAAATGCTAATGTAAACAAGCATTTCCCCGTTCTGCCTAGTGACACTGTCACTGATCACAGCTCCCTGTAATCGGGAGCAGTGATCAGTGTTGTGTCACACACAGCCCCTCCACAGTTAGAATCACTCCCTAGGACACACTTAACCCCTACAGCGCCACCTAGTGGTTAACCCCTTCACTGCCAGTCACATTTACACAGTAATCAATGCATTTTTAATTTCACTGATCGCTGTATAAATGTGAATGGCCCCAAAATCGCGCCAAAAGTGTCCGATCTGCCATAATGTCGCAGTCACGATAAAAATCGCTGATCTAATTACTAATACATTACTAATAAAAAAAATATTAATAAAAATGCCATAAAAATATCCCCTATTTTGTAAACGCTATAACTTTTCCGCAAACCAATCAATAAAAGCTTATTGCGATTTTTTGGGGGGGGATATTATAGCAAAAAGTAAAAAAAATGCGTTTTTTCAAAATTGGCGCTATTTTTTTGTTTATAGCGCAAAAAATAAAAACCGCAGAGGTGATCAAATACCACCAAAAGAAAGTTCTATTTGTGGGAAAAAAAGGACGTCAATTTTGTTTGGGTGCCACGCCGCACGACCGCGCAATTGACAGTTAAAGCGTCGCAGTACCGAATTGCAAAAAGTACTTTGGTCTTTGGCCAGCTAAATGGTCCGGGGCTTAAAGTGGTGTTCCGGCCGAAATTATACTTTTTAAATAGAAATACCCCTATAATACACAAGCTTAATGTATTCTAGTAAAGTTAGTCTGTAAACTAAGGTCTGTTTTGTTAGTTTATAGCAGTAGTTTGTTATTTTATAAACTTACAGCAGGCTGTGGCCATCTTAAGTGTGGGCATCTGAACCCAGACTGTATTTCTTCCTGGATCTCATCCTTGCAGATCTCGCACATGCTCAGTGCAGTACAAGCAGTGTAAAAGGTTTCAGGTCAGGTTTCCATAGCAACGGCAGTTTCAGAGGAAGTTGCCGCCCCTTCCCAGAAGGCATTGCAAACAGGAAATGATGCGATGGGCCGCGGCCAGGGAGGAGGAAGTGAAAAATGAATACAGCAGATATACAGTAGGTGCTGAGAAAAAAAATATCCAATTTGTTTACAGTGCACAGTTTAATGAGGGATGCTGAAGAGTTGTAAAAGTGGGTGGAACTCCACTTAAGTGGTTAATACAGGTAACAAGCTGAGATTAGAAGCACTCCCTTTAAGGCCCCTTTCACACATAAGGACTGTTTGTCTGTTTTTCATCCGTCAACGGAAGGATGAAAAACGGACATCAATGCATTCCTATGGAAAAACGGATGAGAATGGATGATCATCTATTTTCATCCGCTTCCGTCAACATCTGTTGTTTTGAACGGATGAAAGCTCAATTTTTCATCCGTCATAAAAACGGATCAGGCGAAAAACAGATGTTAACTGACAAATGGTCAGTTTTTCATCTGTTTTTGCATTGGCAGTAGATGTAAAAAACAAAAACAAAAAAAACTGATGAAACAAACGGTCCGTATGTGTGAAAGGACCCTAAGAGAGTGCTCCCAATCTCAGCTCATTACCTGTATAGAAAACACCTGGGAGACAAAAAATCTTGCCGATTGATAGGAGATCAAATACTTATTTCGCTCGTTAAAATGCAAATCAATTTATAACTTATTTAAAATGCATTTTTCTGGATATTTTTGTTGTTATTCTGTCTCTGATTGTTAAAATAAACCTACCATTAAAACGATAGACTGGTCATTTGTCAGTGAGCAAACGTACAAAATCAGCAGGGGATCAAATACTTTTTTCGCCCCTTGCTGTACTATGCTTAAAATGGTAAAAACATTAATGACTTTCAGGCAACGGCTCCATGTGCACAGCTGCAAGAGGGCGCACAGCATGCACAGAGCATAAAAAGTCGGTGTAAGGGGAGGAGGGCGACTACCATTGCAACAAATGGCTGGGCTTTGATATACGAGTGTTTATTTTGGCATTTGCACAGGCCTACAACCCTGAATGCAGAAAGTCTGTCCACCGTAGTGATGCCACAGCCCCACCTCCTTACGTCCAATCAGGACTTTATCAAAGGACGTAGCGCGTAAGGAGGTGGGGGTGTGTCATCACCACAGTGGGCGGTACTCCCGGGAGAGCTTGTGAGAGACAGGAGAGGGAGATGTAAGAAACTGATGTCATATCGTTTGCTGATACATGTTTTCGGTCAAGCGAGCATAACCCTTTATGTGTTTATATATAAATGCAATTGCCCCAATATTGTAATATCTTCCATGAGCAAATATTACTGCGGGGGGAAATAGAAGAGGAGTTGAGAACCACTGCCTTACATTCACTCAAAGTGCAGAATTTACACAAAATCACTCAGCTCTGAAAAGCAGGGAGCGGAGAGCTGAAGTTACACCAGTGAGTAGAGCTCTGAGAGCTGATTGGAGGGAAGGGACACAGAGAAACAGAGAGCTGAGGCTGTCAATCAGCTGGAGATCCCTCCTCTGTCACCTTTTTTTCTCTTGGTGTCAGGTAAACTTGTCAGAAGTCACTCATGCTTCAAGGCAGCGGACAAAAATGACACTTAGGGGTTGATTTACTAAAAGCAAATCCACTTTGCACTACAAGTGCAGTCGCTGTAAATCTGAGGGGAAGATCAGAAATAAGGAGAAGCTCTGCTGATTTCTATCATCCAATCACGTACAAGCAAAAATGCCGTTTTTTATTTTTTTAATTTTCCTTGCATGTTCCCCTCAGATCTACAGCGAGTGCACAGTGGATTTGCCTTTAGTAAATAAGCCCCCCCGTGCTCTGGGTTGAGACAAGTACAAGACTATAAAAAGGTGCTCATATTTAATGTCTGAGGTTTACAACCCCTTTAAGCCCTGCTTCACACCGAGCTGCGGGAATGAAGCTGTGCGAGTTCAGCTGAACTCGCACGATTTCACTCCCGCATGTCAGTCCCGATTTCACAGACATTGGTGCGGGTTTCTGCGCAGCTGTCAATGGAACCCCTCCAAAAAAAATAAAAATAAAATAAAATAAAATAAAAAAATAAATCACAAAAAGTAGTACAGAAACTACTTTCTGAAGTCGGTGCAGCGCCGCAAATGCAGCATTGCACCGATTTGACATGTCAAATCGCATTTCAAATTGCACCAATGTGAACCAGGTCTAAGGAACACTTGATGCATGGAGAGTGTGGAGAACACCATGGGCAAGTTTAAGCAATCACAGGAAAGTGGAAAAGGAGCAGAGGTTAAGATTGGAATATTTATATGAATTTTTACACTGGGAAATTTTGCTTTGGACATTGAACTTTATGTAAAAATGTTGAGTTTTTGTATAAAATTCAATGAAACCTTTTTTTTTAGTCATTTAAAATTATGTGCACTATTATCATGTTCGCATAGAGTATGTTAATTTTGTGGTAGTATTAGGATCAGTAACTTTATTTGAAAAAGTGCTTTTCTATATTGATTTATAGAGTTACAATTTTGTATTGGTGGTTTAACAGAGGTGTAATCGGCTTTTTAATGGAGAGATCTAGAGTGGTCAGAGAGAAACACAGGAGTTTGTCACATATCTTTTGGCCATACTTTGTGGGTCACAGGAGTGCACTTACTTGTGCACTCCTGTGGCCCCAAATCAGCTGACAGCAACTAAACCTCACTATTAGCTGACATCACTCTGATCAGCAAAGACTGAGAACTGAGCAATCAGTGGTCATATGATCGCTCTATTCTCGGTCTTGGAGCTGATGGGACCAATGCTGCAGCAAGTTTTTTTATTTCTTGTGTTTTGAGGATTGCCACATTTCTCTAATCTTTCATAACAGGGTCCCGTTAAAGTGAACCTGTTACAAACCTGGACAATATAAAACAGCGCATACTCTAGAGATTAGGCCAACTGAAGTTATATTCAAATCTTTGTGAAAGTGAAACTTGAGCCTACTGTGTCTAGCCCCCTTATTGGTCTTTGTAGGTTAATGGGGCTTCTCATTACTATAATAGGGCTATAAAGAAAGGCAGGTAGAGGTCAGGAAGAGCTCGATATTTAACCACTTCAGATCTGGGCCATTGCCAAATGACGGCAACAGCGCGGATCTACATTGCCGGGACTACGTCTATTGACGTTGTCCCGTGCACGAGCGGCCTGCCCGCCCCCTGCAGGGCGCACGTGGCGCGCTCGGTGATCAGCGAGTATATGAGACTCGCCTGATCACAGATAAGAGTAAGGGGTCGGTCCCGACCCCTTACCACATGATCAGCTGTCAGCCAATGACAGCTGATCATGTGATGTAAACAGAGCCGGTAATCGGCTATTTTTCCTCCTCGCGCTGACAGCGTGGGGAGGAAAAAAAAACCTCATCACCGGCGGCCGTGATCAGTCCCGATCACGGCGATCTTCTGTGACACAGCAATAGGCAGCAGTGCCGCCTATCAGTGCCATCAATCAGTGCCACCCATCAGCACCCACATCAGTGCCACCTATCAGTGCCCATAAGTGCCACCCATCACTGCCCCCCATCAGTGGTACCTATCAGTGCTGCCTTATCTGTGCCCATCAGTGCTGCCTTATCTGTGCCCATCAGTGCCGCCTTATCTGTGCCCATCAGTGCCCATCAGTGCCGCCTTATCTGTGCCCATCAGTGCCGCCTTATCTGTGCCCATCAGTGCCGCCTTATCTGTGCCTACCCGTGCCCATCAGTGCAGCCCATCAGTGCCCACCAGCGCCGCCTCATCAGCACATATCAATGAAGGAGAAAAATTACCTGTTGTTTGCAAAATTTTATAACAAACTATTAAACATGATTTTTTTTTTTTTTCAAAAATGTCCATTTTTTTTGTTTGTTTAGGAAAAAATAAAAACCCCAGCTGTGATTAAATACCACCAAAAGAAAGCTCTATTTGTGGGGAAAAAAATTATAAAAATGTAATTTGGGTACAGTGTTGTATGACCGCGCAATTGTCATTCAAAGTGCGTCAGCACTGAAAGCTGAAAATTAGTCTGGGCAGGAGGGGTGTTTAAGTGCCCAGTAAGCAAGTGGTTAATAGTAAATAACATCTATATAAATTTGACATCGGCAGCGATGACTGACAAAACCATTAGATTGGACCCACCAACTGTCACTGTGGGCCTCACCTACTTCATCAAAACTCCCTAAGAAGTGTGGGGAGATGGTGTCCCTTTTTGTATCAGATAGTTTTGTTATAGAATGCACATAAAGTCTCAAACTGGAATCCGTCAGGGTTTGGCATTCTGTGTGGATCAAATTGCCTTTTGGAGTTTAGTAATTACTTACCCCCCGCCAGAGATTGAGGTCTTTAGAATTCACCTTGCAGTCCAGTGCATTGGAGTAGATTTACTAAGGCTGGTGCAGCTGTACATGGTAGCCAATGAGCTTCTGACCTCAGCTTGTTCAATGAAGCTTTGGCAATAAAACCTGGAAGCCGATTGGTTTCTAGGGAGAAATGAGACCGATTTTGCACTCCCCAGCTTTAGTAAATATACCCCATTGTGTATTATTAGTTTTTGAAAGGGTGGGGAAGAAAAAAAAACAAAAGTGTTTTTTTTTTTTGTGTTTTTTTACTACTACCATCCAGGGCTCCATTAGGCCTGGTTCACACTAGTGCAATTTCAGATGCGAGTCACACAGAATCATATGACAATGGAAATCCCATTGGTTTTCAATAGTGTTCTTTCACATCAATGCAACTTAGCGCAGAGAAATTTTGGAAAAGGTTCCTGTACTACTCTGGTGCGATTCCAGTGTGATTTTTGCTCCACGGAATATACAAACCTTCTCAGCTGCATGAAAGTTGCATCCAAGTAACACAACATAAATCGCACTGAAAATCGGATCAAAAATCATATGGCATTAGTGTGAACCTTACCTTAAAATGTTCCCACCACGTTCTGTCCTGATGACTACAGTGTCATCAGACAGGTATTTAGGACAAATCAACAGAGAAAGAGAAAAATCCTACTTACTTTCTCATCCATTGAGGAAGTTTTAACTTTTGGGACATCTAAAAGCAAAACATCACAAACAGGCTCAAGAAAACCACAGAGCATTGGGGACTGCCTGCCGCTTACGCCACCCAAGAGACCTTACGCCTGAAACTGGCATCAGCTAATGCAGAAACATACACCTACAACTCAGAACACACGATGGCAGCCTTGCATATCTGAGAAACAGATGCTTCTGCTTAAAAGCCCAAGCAGCATGCTAGTAGACATAAGCTTGAACGATGGTCTATCAAAGCCACCTACAGATGGAGGAACTGGAAGCCAGGGCACCCTTTCAAGGTCCATCTGGGAGGACAAAAAGGGATTTAATTTTGTTTAACTACAGCCAGACAGAGGGATGGAAGGACAATGTCCTGGTTGAGGTGAAAGGCAGAAGCTACCTTAGGCTGGACAGGACTCCAGGGACTCAACACCACCTCGTTCCTATGTAAGGGCTCTTTCACACGGGGCAGATCAGTCATGATCCGCCCCGTGAACATCCGATTGCTCAGCGGGGATCGCTCCGCCGATCCCCGCTGAGCAGGAAGATGACAGGTGCATCGCTGCACACTGTGCAGCGACGGACCTGTTAGAGCGCCGCTCTCCCCTATGGGGGGGATCGGATGATGACGGACCGTAGTGTCCGTCGTCACCCGATCCGATAACGGATGGAAAAGTAGGTTTTTCCTCCGTTACACTTTTCGGATCGGAGCGGGTCGGATGTCAGCGGACATGTCACCGCTGACATCCGACGCTCCATAGGGATGAATGTATGTCCGTTTTTCATCCGAAAACGGAAGGATGAAAAAACGGACATACGGATCGTCCATGTGAAAGAGGCCTAAGGAATGTATTTTTTTTTTTGCCAGTATCCAACCCTCCTGTAGGCAGCAGTATAACCCAAAGTTTAAAGACTTTCCATGCTTCTCAATGGACAAGAACAAAAATTGTCAAGGATTCTAGCCTTCCCCTATGTCTATCTTTGTTGCTGTTGTGGGAAGGGGAATTTCCTTTACGTCTTGTCAGGAGGACAGGATGTAAAATAGCCTTGAATAGCGGCTCCCGCGCAAGTGACATCATCGTGGTGCAGCCAGACATCTGAAGGACACGAACCCGGAAGGAAGACCGGGTGAAGATGGAAACCCTGTCAGTGCGTCGCTGGAGGGCTTCATTTTAAGGTAAGTTTCACATAATGTGCTAGTATGCGATGCATATTAGCACATTGTAACTCTACCTTGTAGGTTTAAAAACAAAAACACAAAACACCATACAGCAAGTGTTGTCAGAACTTCAGATCTGTACGATTGTCCTGGGTCAATGACTCCAACAAAGAAACATTGCCAAAATTATCACACAGATCAGCAATCGAGGCCTACGTATTTCTTTTCCTTTAACCACTTGCTACCCGCCCGCCGTCATATGACAGCGGGACGGTGCAGCTGTTGTTCTGGGCCGCCATCATATGATGGAGCAGACTTCCAGGCAGCCCAGGGGGCGCGCGCCCGCCGCATTGCTCGGGTCCCGGTGCGCGTGCCCGGCGGCCACGATGTCCGCCGGGCACCCGCGATTGCCCAGTAACCGAGCAGGACCGTGGATCTGTGTGTGTAAACACACAGATCCACGTCCTGTTAGATGGGAGGAGACCGATGGTGTGTTCCTTGTACGGAGGAACACCGATTGGTCTCCTCCCCTTGTGAATCCCCTCCCCCTACAGTTAGAATCACTCCCTAGCAACACATTAACCCCTACAGCACCCCCTCCTGGTTAACCCCTTCATTGCCAGTCACATTTATACAGTAATCAATGCATTTTTATAGCACGGATCGCTGTATAAATGTGAATGGTCCCAAAAATGTGTCAAAATTGTCCGATGTGTCTGCCGCAATATCGCAGTCACGATAAAAATCGCAGATCGCCGCCATTACTAGTAAAAAAAAAATAAATAAATAAAAATGCTATAAATCTATCCCCTTATTTTGTAGACGCTATAACTTTTGCACAAACCAATAAATATAGGCTTATTGCGATATTTTTTACCAAAACTATGTAGAAGAAGACGTATCGGCCTAAAATGAGAAAAAAGTTAAAAAAAAAAAAATTTGAATACTTATAGCAAAAAGTAAAAAATAGTGTTTTTTTCAAACTTGTCACTCTTGTTTTGTTTATAGCACAAGAAATAAAAAACGCAGGGGTGATCAAATACCACTAAAAGAAAGCTCTATTAGTGGGGAAAAAATGATAAAAATTTCATTTGGGTACAGTGTAGTATGACCGCGCAATTGTTATTCAAAATGCGACAGCGCTGAAAGCTGAAAATTGGCTTGGGCAGGAAGGGGGTGAAAATGCCATGTATGGAAGTAGTTAAAGTGGTATTTCCACCTTTGCAGCCAAATTGGAATAACACAAAACTTTGGATTTGTTACATTTTTCCATTCACATAGCATAACAAATGTACTAAAAAAAAATTGCTGCTCACCTTTTTATTTGCTCTTTTCTGAAGACTCGAAAACTGACATTTTCCTCATCTGTGCAAGTGTTAAATAAGGGGGCTGGGGAGTTACAGTTTACCATAATTAACTGTGTCTGTAGCGTGCTGGCACATTTTCATTATCAGCTGTAAACTAAAACATGCATTCTCGGTTTTAAACCCCTTGACATCATCTGCATGCATATATGCAGCTGCGTGGCGGTTGGTCCTCAACACCGAGCGGCCGCATATATACAGCCCTGTTAAAAACTATCCGTGCAGAGTGCGCGTCCCCAGTACGGTAGCCAGCAGGTACCGGAAAGCTCCCGAAGTATACTTGCAATCGGGAGTTTTTCCAATCATAGCAGTCATGTGACCCGAATGCTCGCTTCCAACCTCCCAGATTTTAGACCCCTTTCACGCGGAGGCGTTTTTTTCAGGCGCGTTTGAGCTAAAAACAGTGTCTGTAAAGCGCCTGAAATACGAGTGCTTTTACACTGAGGCGATGCGCTGGCAGGAAGTTCAAAAAACTCCTGCCAGCAGGATCTTTGGGAGCGGTGAATACACCGCTCCTAGCCATTGAAATGAATGGGCAGCGGTGCCGAACCGCCGCCAAAGAGCCACTGCAGCAGCGCTTTACGAGTCGTTTCAACCCTTTTTTGGCCACTAGCGGGGGTTAAAGGCGCCCCAGTAGCGGGCGAAAACCTCCACAAATCCAATGCCAAAAATTGCGGCGCGTTACCGCCGATGCCCCAGTGTGAAAGGGGCCTTAGAGTTCTTAAAGGGCCTGGAGGCAGGCAGCGTGAAGAAGTTAAAGTGTTCTAGATCTCAGGGCTTTGGTGATACATTGGGAGAAATGCACTAAAATTGGAGCAGACAGAATCTGGTGCAGCTGTGCACAGTAACCAATCAGCTTTTAACTTCAGCTTGTTCACTTTAGGCCCAATTTACACTTGTGCAGGTTGAATATTGCAGGTGCATTTTGCGTTTTTCAATGCACATCTTTAAACCATTGAAGTCTTTGGAATCAAAAACCAGAAAAACCAGAAAAAAAAAAAAAAACCCTGGCCCTTGCCATAAAATGCACAGATGTGAACTACATCCATAGGAAACCATGTTAACTGGACTATAGTGTGTTTCTGCAAAACTGAAAACGCACTAAAAAAAAAAAAAAAAAATGCATAGGTGTGAACTAGGCCTAAAGCTTTGAAAATAAAAGCTAGAAAACGGATTGGTCACCATGTACAGCTGCTGCAGATATTGTCCGATCTAGAATTCCCCTCAATGTATGTTAATGCACTTTTTAACCCATCTGTCCCTAAAATTAGTCCAAGCAATAGAAGCTGCCTAAAAATGTATATGCCTGCTTCAAAGAAACTAGAAACGTAAGGCGTTTTTTTGTAATTATTTTTAGGTATGCAATGTGAATGGGGACATAAATACATACATTAGGATTTCTCAAATTTAGCTGCAATAATATGTAAACCCAACATTTCATATTCCTGATATGTGCCTGCTGTAATATGTACTTGTATGAGAAAGTACCCCGTTCTCTTTGTATTGCTTCCTTTGTGTGAAATCCCTAGTGTTCCTGCCAGTCCCTCTACTTTCCTTTTAAAACTGATCGCACTAGGCATGAGAGCACAGTGTGGTCAGCTTTCTAGGTGTGCTGGGAATTCAGCCTGCTCTCCTCCAATGATCAGGCTTGCACTCACAATCCCCCCCCGCCCGCACAGCCAATCACTGGGAAGATCAGTGTGCTGCTGTTTCTCCTCCTCTCCTCCTCTCCTTATGCAGCTGAGAACAGAGGGAATGTGATCACTAAAAAAAAAAAAATAATAAAAAAAAAAAAAAAAAAGCATTTTTTTTTTATTTTTTATATGTATGCACAAATGTTTTGCCTTTCATTTCTATTATAAACTGAATGGGTTGTTATACAAGCTGACAGTTCACATATACTTTAAAAGAAATCTAAATAAGACACATGTATGTAAATATAAACTATATGTATGTAAATAAGACAACTCGGTTCTTTAAATCTGTTTAATATCATCATTGTCTTTGCATTGCAGCGCATATACTGGACACAGCAAAAAGCATCACACAGAAAATTGTGTCAGCCATCTAGGATCCACCTTCACATCCCCGTGAAACCCAACTACGGTGATCCAATATCAAAGTGTAAAATTTCTGATACGGAAGTTTATAAAGGAGAAAGATGTACTGAGCACAGTACAGTGTATAAAAATCGGGCCCGTATACAGCAAGGACAGAAGGGAGAAAAGTTTTTTTTTGTTTTTTTTCACAGCTCCAGACGGCAGATCCCGTTCCCTCTCATGAGTACATGGTTAGCTGCAGCCACTGAAAGAGTCCAATAATAAGATAGTGAGGACACAGGAAAATACAAAACACCATACAATACAACAATACACCAATACACCATACATGAGGACCCGACACACACTCACCTCTTGAATGGTCACTTTAATCCTCCCATCTCCGTCTTTATCCAAAGCTTTAAAAGCACCTACAACATCAAGGTGAACCATCAACAGCAAATCTAAACCCAATCACTAAATGTGAATAGAAGCTTTAACATACCAATGTAACGTCCAAAGGTTTTCACACAATACAAATGCGTTGGTATGCACTACAAAAACTTCAGTGTTGTGTTATGCAACAGCGACCCACCACAACATGTTACAACACACTGTTGTGCAATGAGTGGAATTAAAGCGTTTGTCACCCCAACACTTCATATTCCTGATATGTGCCTGCTGAACCATGTACGTGTATGAGAAAGTATCCTGTTCTCTTTGTATTTCTTCCTTAATGTGAAATCCCTGGCATTACTGCCAGTCCCTCTGCTTTCCTATTAATAACTGACCACGTTAAGCATAGAAGCACATCCTTCTCACCGTAGTCAGTTCTTCAGTTCTCTAGCTATGCTGAAAACTCGGCCTGCTCTCTTCCAATGATCAGACTTGTCCTGACACCCCCCCTCCTCCCCCTCCTGCACAGCCATTCACTCTGAAGCTCAATGTGCTGCTGCTTCTCCTCCCCCAGTTCTTATGCAGCTGAGAACAGGGAGAAGGTGATCACTTTTAAAAAGGGAAAAAAAAAAAAAAAAAAAAGTATAATTTTTTTTTTTATATCTATATGCAAATGTTTTGCCTTTCATATCCATTTCAAACTGAATGGGTTGTTTCACAAGGTTATCGTTTGCAATCACTTGAAGTGTTTTTTTTTTGGCCAGTTTAGGCAAGAGCCAATTCTCCTACCAGCATGTCTTTGGAGTGTGGTAGGAAACTGGAGTAGCATTAAGCGTTTTGTTAACGTTCAAAATAAAAATAAAAGATAAAAAAAGAAGTGTAAAACACAATTTGATTTTTAAATGAAAAGCAGTGCAGGTTCCTGACATCAGGGCACCCATTTGCACCATACGCACACCTAGTGGTGTGAATGGGCCCCAATGTGTACGTAAACCCCAAACAATACACATTTGTTTCAATATGGTCTGTCAAATAAACATTTTAAAAAGTGTTTAAAAAGTGCAAAGAAATATATAAAAAAAAAAAATCCGTTGACTCCAGAAATCTTGTGAGCTTATTAAAAGGAGAAGTACTTTTTTTTGTTTGCAGAATACTTACCTAGGTGGATGCAGTATCTGTCTGAAGCTGCATCTGTCCCCCCATCGGCTCTAAAGCTGGATACACATTAAATTTTTGCGTTTCAATTTTTCTTTAGATTTAGCTTCAACTATATAGTGCAAGGACCTGCCTGATTGCATACAAATTTGAAAGTGTTTAGGTTTGACTTCATATATGGTTTTTGTAAATCTGAAGGAAAGTTGTACAAGAAAATTGTATAGTCAGCTTTAAACTGAGAACTGAGCGATCAAATGCTGCTGATTGCTCCATTTTCAGGGCTCCCCAAGCAGAGAGCTGGGGACTGGCAGTCACCGCTCTCCCCTCGCTTACTGTAGTGTGGGGCTGTGGAAGGGACGTAAGTGGCTGGCTCAGCTCCTCTGCGGCTCTTGGAGAGTCCGAGCCGAGTGCTGGTCCAGGCATGTGGGTAGATCTGGACCTCATTGTCGCGTTGCCCATGCCGACTCTGACGCCAGCCGAAAATGGGTCACAGCACTCCTGTGATCCCCAGGAGAAGTACAGCTAAACGAGCTTTGGCTGTACTTCTCCTTTTAACTTCCTATGCTCTCTTTTGCACCATTATCAGGTTTTCCCAGCTCTCTGTGGACTACAGAACACCTCCCAGGTTATGTAGAAGAGGATTCAGGGAGGTGTTTGTAGTCCTGTCCTAGGGTGTCATCTTCTCCAAAAGTATGGCAAGTGAGTGCTGTGAACAAAGGACATGAAGCGTATTACTGTCAGGATCACCAGGTGAAAAAGCCCCCCCCCCCCCAAAAGTAATAAAAGAAAAACGGAAGCCGCTCCGCAGCCACCACGGAGATATGTGAACCAGGTCCATTGAGAGCCGGTCACAATCTGTCATGCAAATTGGATGACATAAACCTACCATTATTAAGTCAATTATAGACTGATCATTTGTCAGTGGGCAAAACGTACAAAGTCAGCAGGGGGGGAATCAAATACCTTTTTTCCCCCTCACTGTACACACACACACACGTGCCTTGGAGGAAACCTATCTGTATAAGTAAAGTAGTAGTAAACAGCGACTTAAAATAATTACAGAAAAAAAAAAGGAAAAAACAAACAAAACAGAGAGATAGAGATATACACTGTTTTTTTTCTGTATAATACACACATACACACATACATACATATATATATATTATATATATATATATATATATATATATATATATATATATATATATATATATATATATATATATATATATATATATATATATATATATATATATATATATATATATATATATATATATATATATATATATATATATACATATATACATATATATACATATATATACATATATATACATACACACACACACACACACACACACACACACACACACAGGCTGTGCTCAGCCATAGCCAGGACAGCTTTGCTCAGTGACACACCCAGAGACTGTCATAAGGCTCTCTGGTCTGAACTCTAGACTTTCAATGAAGGAGAAGTTATGCAGAACCAGTTTTCCTGCTGTACAGGACATGCACATCCGTGGTGAACGCCAAACCCCAAATACAAAAACTATCATGTTACATGCACACGAATGTAAAAAAAAAAAAGGGGTATGGACAAACAGCAAAATACACTCCTGTATTTACAGCTCCCAGGAGCTGCTGCCGCATTTATTTTGTCCATAATATATTACAACACAAGGCACTCCTGTATTCTTGTGTAAACACCTGTGTTTGCAATTACACGTGCATGGACGCATTTTCCCCAAACACTGCGTGGGGGTGGAGATAGACCTGAAACAAGTCTATCGGCTCTATTAGTGTGGCGCCTGACACTTGAGCTACTTTCCTGCGCCATTATAATGGCACAGGAAGCTTTGTTTATTCCCTGTACAGGGTGTATGAAAACTATAATATATAAACACCTGCGCTTTTTTTTTTTTTTTTTTTTTTTTTTTTAGTACAAAAGAGAAAAACTTGTTATTAGTGCTGCTCCTGAGGACATTGCACATAAATGATGAAACGCGTAAGACGGGACTTCCAGCATTTCTGCTTTTGATGGAAGGCACAATGGGGAACCAGCAGCAATTGCGGTTCTTTAGTTTAAATTCCTGGTTTCATTGTAAAATCTGTAAGTGCAGTTTTATTGAATTAGCTGGTTTGAGAGAAGGGTATGGCGCTGTTCCTTTAAAAGAACTTTTTTGTCCTACGTATGTGCTATATACAGTTCATAAAACTGTCTAAAATCAAAAACTAAAAAACTAAATATGGTTTTTGATTTTAGACAGTTTTATGAACTGTATATAGCACATACGTAGGACAAAAAAGTTCTTTTAAAGGAACAGCGCCATACCCTTCTCTCAAACCAACTAATCTAGCCAGGGCCGATCCTAGGGTCACCGGCGCCTGGGTGCAGAAATATTTCTGGCGCCCCCACATGGGCGTGGTCATCTTACCAACTCCTCCCCTTTACAAATGTTTCTATGGCAACGACTCAAACACAGAGATGCTCCCCTAAGAAGTCTTTGTTACCCTGGGATCCTCCTGTGATCTTTTAATAAAGAAAATACAGGAAGAGAGTACACTAATGAGACCTGGAGGGGAGTATCTCTGATGCACACAGAGAGGGCTTCTGTTAGAGAGTCTGTTAGAAAGAGCCCCCAGACATATTACAGGAGATGATCAGAGACTGCAGACATAATACAGGAGATGATCAGAGACTGCAGACATAGTACAGGAGATGATCAGAGACTGCAGACTTAGTAAAGGAGATGATCAGAGACAGCAGACATAGTACAGGAGATGATCAGAGACTGCAGACATAGTAAAGGAGATAATCAGAGACTGCAGACATAGTACAGGAGATGGTCAGAGACTGCAGACATAATACAGGAGATGATCAGAGACTGCATAGTACAGGAGATGATCAGAGACTGCAGACATAGTACAGGAGATGATCAGAGACTGCAGACATAGTACAGGAGATGATCAGAGACTGCAGACATAATACAGGAGATGGTCAGAGACTGCAGACATAATACAGGAGATGATCAGAGACTGCATAGTACAGGAGATGATCAGAGACTGCAGACATAGTACAGGAGATGATCAGAGACTGCAGACATAGTACAGGAGATGATCAGAGACTGCAGACATAATACAGGAGATGATCAGAGACTGCATAGTACAGGAGATGATCAGAGACTGCAGACATAGTACAGGAGATGATCAGAGACTGCAGACATAGTACAGGAGATGATCAGAGACTGCAGACATAGTACAGGAGATGATCAGAGACTGCAGACTTAGTACAGGAGATGATCAGAGACTGCAGACTTAGTACAGGAGATGATCAGAGACTGCAGACTTAGTAAAGGAGATGATCAGAGACTGCAGACATAGTACAGGAGATGATCAGAGACTGCAGACATAGTACAGGAGATGGTCAGAGACTGCAGACATAATACAGGAGATGATCAGAGACTGCATAGTACAGGAGATGATCAGAGACTGCAGACTTAGTAAAGGAGATGATCAGAGACTGCAGACATAGTACAGGAGATGATCAGAGACTGCAGACATAGTACAGGAGATGGTCAGAGACTGCAGACATAATACAGGAGATGATCAGAGACTGCATAGTACAGGAGATGATCAGAGACTGCAGACTTAGTAAAGGAGATGATCAGAGACTGCAGACATAGTACAGGAGATGATCAGAGACTGCAGACATAGTACAGGAGATGATCAGAGACTGCAGACATAGTACAGGAGATGGTCAGAGACTGCAGACATAATACAGGAGATGATCAGAGACTGCATAGTACAGGAGATGATCAGAGACTGCAGACATAGTAAAGGAGATGATCAGAGACTGCAGACATAGTACAGGAGATGATCAGAGACTGCAGACATAGTAAAGGAGATGATCAGAGACTGCAGACATAGTACAGGAGATGATCAGAGACTGCAGACATAGTACAGGAGATGATCAGAGACTGCAGACATAGTACAGGAGATGATCAGAGACTGCAGACATAGTACAGGAGATGATCAGAGACTGCAGACATAGTACAGGAGATGATCAGAGACTGCAGACTTAGTAAAGGAGATGATCAGAGACAGCAGACATAGTACAGGAGATGATCAGAGACTGCAGACATAGTAAAGGAGATAATCAGAGACTGCAGACATAGTACAGGAGATGGTCAGAGACTGCAGACATAATACAGGAGATGATCAGAGACTGCATAGTACAGGAGATGATCAGAGACTGCAGACATAGTACAGGAGATGATCAGAGACTGCAGACATAGTAAAGGAGATGATCAGAGACTGCAGACATAGTACAGGAGATGATCAGAGACTGCAGACATACTACAGGAGATGATCAGAGACTGCAGACATAGTACAGGAGATGATCAGAGACTGCAGACATAGTACAGGAGATGATCAGAGACTGCAGACATAGTACAGGAGATGATCAGAGACTGTAGACTTAGTAAAGGAGATGATCAGAGACTGCAGACATAGTAAAGGAGATAATCAGAGACTGCAGACATAGTACATGAGATGATCAGAGACTGCAGACATAGTAAAGGAGATAATCAGAGACTGCAGACATAGTAAAGGAGATAATCAGAGACTGCAGACATAGTACAGGAGATGGTCAGAGACTGCAGACATAATACAGGAGATGATCAGAGACTGCAGACATAGTACAGGAGAGGATCAGAGACTGCAGACATAGTACAGGAGATGATCAGAGACTGCAGACAGGATATAAGAGATGGTCAGAGACTGCAGACATAGTACAGGAGATGATCAGAGACTGCAGACATAGTACAGGAGATGATCAGAGACTGCAGACATACTACAGGAGATGATCAGAGACTGCAGACAGGATATAAGAGATGATCAGAGACTGCAGACATAGTACAGGAGATGATCAGAGACTGCAGACAGGATATAAGAGATGATCAGAGACAGCAGACAGGATATAAGAGATGATCAGAGACTGCAGACATAGTACAGGAGATGATCAGAGACTGCAGACAGAATATAAGAGATGATCAGAGACTGCAGACATAGTACAGGAGATGATCAGAGACTGCAGACATAGTACAGGAGATGATCAGAGACTGCAGACATAGTACAGGAGATGATCAGAGACTGCAGACAGGATATAAGAGATGATCAGAGACTGCAGACATAGTACAGGAGATGATCAGAGACTGCAGACAGGATATAAGAGATGATCAGAGACTGCAGACATAGTACAGGAGATGATCAGAGACTGCAGACATAGTACAGGAGATGATCAGAGACTGCAGGCTTAGTACAAGAGATGGTCAGAGACTGCATTTCCTATGAACGTTAGTAGATAATGGCCAATCGGCCCTCTCACCCGACCCAGCGATACAGCAACGGTTCCTCTGATCAGGAGTCAGCTCACTCTGAATTGCCCGTGGTGACTCCGCTTGGTAGAGCCCAGATCTATATTCTGGCAATGACTCCATTACTTTCTCTGCCAGGGATGGCGCTAGGCTGTGTGGCTTTCCCTCTGGTGGCGCAGGGCAGTGGGGTTCCCTCTCTGATGGTGTTCTCTCAGCACTGTCCTGGGTGTACTTCCCTGAAAGCTTTCCCAGGCTCCTGGCTCTCTCTCTCCCATTCAGCTGAGCATGCTGTGTGAGCTCCAGTTTCCGTGTTACAGTGGGGCTGCCAGTCCTCGGGACTACATGTCCCACAATCCTCTTCTCTGCTCCTTTTTCTATTCTGTTTCTTCCCTGGGCATATGAAGGCGGGGGAAGATACATAGTGGGCAGCTGTGCTGGCAAGCGCTGCTCAATAGTACAGCAGCGTGCGCGAGAGGGAGGGGGGAGAGGGAGGGGGAGAGGGAGGGGGGAGGGGAGAGGGAGGGGGGAAAGAAGAGCCCGCAGCTGCATTGGCATCACTAGGGTTGGGGTCACCCCCCCTTCCACCAACTATAGTCGCCCCTCAGTACAGACCCCCCTCCACTAAGTATAGACCCCCTCCATCAGTGCAGAACCCGCACTAAGTATAAACCCCTCCCTCAGTACAGACCTTACTCAGTACAGACCCCCCCCCAGGAAAACCCCCCTCCATTAGTACAGACCCCCCCAGGAGAGACCCCCCTCCATTAGTACAGACCCCCCTCCATTAGTACAGACCCCCCAGGACAGACCCCCCTCCATTAGTACAGACCCCCCTCCATTAGTACAGACCCCCCAGGACAGACCCCCCTCCATTAGTACAGACCCCCCCCAGGAAAGACCCCCTCTATTAGTACAGACCCCCCATTAGTACAGACCCCCCAGGACAGACCCCCCTCAATTAGTACAGATCCCCCAGGACAGGACCCCCCCTCCATTAGTACAGACCCCCCTCCATTAGTACAGACCCCCCAGGACTGGACCCCCCCTTCATTAGTATAGACCCCCCAGGACAGACCCCCCTCCATTAGTACAGACCCCCAGGACAGACCCCTCCTTCATTAGTACAGACCCCCCCAGGAAAGACCCCCTCTATTAGTACAGACCCCCCATTAGTACAGACCCCCCAGGACAGACCCCCCCTCAATTAGTACAGATCCCCCAGGACAGGACCACCCCTCCATTAGTACAGACCCCCCTCCATTAGCTCAGCCCATTAGTACAGACCCCCACCTCAATTAGTACAGACCCCCCTGGACAGGACCCCCCTCCATTAGTACAGACCCCCCAGGACAGACCCCGCCTCCATTACTACAGACCCCCCTCCATTAGTATAAACCCCCCCCAGGAGAGACCCCCTCCATTAGTACAGACCCCTAGGACAGACCCCCCTCCATTACTACAGACCCCCCAGGACAGACCCCCCTCCATTAGTACAGACCCCCCAGGACAGACCCCCCTCCATTACTACAAACCCCCCAGGACAGACCCCCCTCCATTAGTACAGACCCCCCTCCATTACTACAGACCCCCCAGGACAGACCCCCCTCCATTAGTACAGACCCCCAGGACAGACCCCCCTCCATTACTACAGACCCCCCAGGACAGACCCCCCTCCATTACTACAGACCCCCCAGGACAGACCCTCCCTCCATTACTACAGACCCCCCAGGACAGACCCTCCCTCCATTACTACAGACCCCCCAGGACAGAGCCTCCCTCCATTACTACAGACCCCCCAGGACAGAGCCTCCCTCCATTACTACAGACCCCCCAGGACAGACCCCCCTCCATTAGTACAGACCCCCAGGACAGACCCCCCAGGACAGACCCCCCTCCATTACTACAGACCCCCCAGGACAGACCCTCCCTCCATTACTACAGACCCCCCAGAACAGAGCCTCCCTCCATTACTACAGACCCCCCAGGACAGAGCCTCCCTCCATTACTACAGACCCCCCAGGACAGACCCCCCCTCCATTACTACAGACCCCCCAGGACAGACCCCCCCTCCATTACTACAGACCCCCCAGGACATACCCCCCCTCCATTACTACAGACCCCCCTCCATTAGTACAGACCCCCCCAGGACAGACCCCCCTCCATTAGTACAGACCCCCCCTCCATTACTACAGACCCCCCAGGACAGACCCCCCTCCATTACTACAGACCCCCCAGGACAGACCCCCCTCCATTACTACAGACCCCCCAGGACAGACCCCCCTCCATTACTACAGACCCCCCAGGACAGACCCCCCTCCATTACTACAGACCCCCCAGGACAGACCCTCCCTCCATTACTACAGACCCCCCAGGACAGAGCCTCCCAGTCCCTCCACTAGTACAGACCCCCCTCTATTAGTAATGACCCTCCAGGGCAGACCCCCTCCCCCCTCCATTAGGGTACAGTACAAAAAAAAACACCCGGGCAGCAGCTGGAGAGGAGAGGAGAGTGTGCAGCCGCGCCGCCCGGGTGGAGAACAGAACAGTACACAGCAGGCAGCCGGAGTGAGAGACACAGACAGGAGGAGAATGTGTCAGTACGGACCGCTCCCCCCCACGCGACATCACTCACTGCACGGCTGGTCTCTCTCCACACAGAGACCAGCCGCTCTGCCTCCCTTCTCATCTCCGGCTTAAGCAGTTAATACGGCGGCGCCTTTCTTCTTAGAACACCGGCGGAGAGGAGGCCTCTCCGCCGGACACAAACAAGAGGAGGAGGAGGGAAGGGAGCACTCTGGCGCTTCAGCGCCCCCACCTCTCTGGCGCTCGGGTGCACTGCACCCCGTGCACCCCGTCTAGGACCGGCCCTGAATCTAGCCGTCCCCATATATATGGTGACTGCATGTTGGGAGGCAGCAGTTCCAAATAGGTTTTAATTACATCTCCACCATCTCCACTGCGCGGGTTTACTATTATTTTTTCCAGTTTTATTGAATGTTTGTGATATAAAACATTTTTTTATGCTATTGGAGGCTTCTCCCTTTCTTCTTAATAGCCTTGCTATACGTGTCCGGTGGCTCTGGGAGGACTTAGAAAGGCAAAGTAATACCAGTTGGAGTGATAGTGTAAAAGGGCATTCCTTGGCAATTCCTCTGATTGATAGCAGTGTGTTCCTGATCATCTCTGGACCTAAGGTGTTACATCAATAAGCGCCATTTACTTTCTTGTTCATACAAGAAGTCAATTCAGTCTGGTGAGTGTAGGGTGCTTGTGTCTTTGGACACGGTGGAGTGGAGCACTTTTAGTACACGAGAAATGACCACTGAATATCAAGGACTCGCATGGACATTGCCTATGTGTTTATATCTGTATAGATTTAGGTGCAAGCATGTTTTTCAGTTACGGTAATTTATTCTTTATCCTTTTCCAGGGCTCATTCACATGGGTGGCCAGGGGGCAGTAAAATCAGGTGGTTGAGCAGCAGTTTTACTGCCCCAACCACCCAGCTAAACAAGGGCATGCAACTGCTCAGGGTTGTACATCTGTCATGGCAAAAATGAAACCCCCCGTCACGTTCGGCAGGCAGTACCACCGCTGAGAATGCAACCTATCCAACTGAACACACCCCAGGGGACCCGTACCTGGCTGGGCACCTGGTGCTTGGAACAGCCAATTTCTCCCTGGAATCACACAATGCAAAGCAGAGAAGACTCATGGACAGGTACACACTTGCATTGTAGGATGCAGGGAGCTGCTCTAAAAACATTGGACTTGGGCGCCAATTTGGTATTTGCACAGTGCACTAGAAACTTTGTACCTTTAATACAACGAAGACTGGTTCTCTTTAAAAGAAAGGGGAACAGCAAAAGCAGAATACAACTTCATGCAGGGTTGAGATATAAACATTAAAGTCAGGAAGAACAGTACATATTCATCACTTACGGAACATGGCATCTAATCGCACCAGACAGCAGATGTAGTTATCAAAATCCATTTCTCCCTTCTCATCAGAATAACGTCGAATGATCATGTGATAGAGCTCACCACTTAACTGGAAACCTGAAAGGAAAAAAAAAATTGAAAATATAATATAATATATAAATATAAAAACTCACTGGATTGGTGGGCTGTGGAGGGAGCGGGAGTGGCTGGTTCAGGGCTGAGCCAGGTGCCGGTCAAGGCTCCTGGGTGGATCCCGGCCATATAGTCACGATCTTTCCCCAGCCTGGATCGGCTCTGTGACAGCATAGAGGCTGAGCCGGGGTATCAGTCCAGGCACCTGGAGGATCCAGACTTTGTTGGGATGAGGCGGAGCCCGGACTGACTTCCATGACGTCAGAGAGCGGACTTCAGCCCGCTCTTTGCTGAAAACAGGTCACAGGAGTGCAGAATGAATTTCACTCCTGTAATCCACAGGAGAAAAAAAAAACAAAAACAAAACAAAACAGCCAAACAAACTTTGCTTGTACTTCTTTAATGAATTACTTTTTTGGGGTTGAATCCCATGGTGGGGATTAGCTTTACACTTCCCATTAATGGCTCATATATTTATTTTCTTTAAATTTCAGCTGGTGTGCATGCAATCTTTTAATGGCTTATAGGTACCTCAAGTCTAAAACAAGGATCTAGTGGATACCCTTTTCTTTTGATATGGGATTTCCCCTGGAATAGTCACAATGCTTATAATTTCAAGGTACTTTAAGGTTTCATTTCTGATATACAGATGTCAGCCAGTCTGACAGAAGCCGACTCCCGATCAGCACTGTCAGCCAATGGCAGATAGCATTGACAGGGGGGTCCGTCCCCCTGTTCGAACACAACAGCTCAGTGGGGGAGATCACTGTACGAACGTTGGACTGTTAGTACAGCTGCTCCAACTGAAGCGGTCAGCTGGAGACCTCTAGCCGGCATAAGAGGTGGAATGCAGTTGTTATCACTCCGTATGGGACAGGAGCCAGCACTACAGAGGCAGCACTTATGCGGCTCTAGCTCCCTACTACAGCTCCATCTTTACAAAGTCCCTCTGCATTGCACTTTATTAGATGCTCTGGGGTGGCGAGACAGCAAGCCCAGACTGTGATCTACCAGTCACTCGTCTGAGATCTACTGGTAGCTGAGCCCTGATATAAAATAGAAGAGAATGGAGATATATACATCTATATATTAAAGAATTAAACATTTTGCAGGGTCCCTTTCAGTGTGAGATGATATGACCACACCTGCCTATCCAATTTTGAGGAAATTTAGTCCAACCCTGTATGGTCAATATTATTGAAAAATACACACCAGCACTCTATTCTATACAATGAATCACATGTCCGCACTAAACGTACATGCTTATTTCATTAGTTTTGGGAGTTTATTTCTGCTTGTGTATGCTCCCTCTTCTCCACTCCTGGAGCTGGTACCCACGTGGCCTCTTGTAAGCCCAGGAGGGTTTGTTCTGTGGGCCCTGCAGCCAGAATAGTTGCCAAGAACTCCTGGATTCTTTAAAGTCGCTCTTGTTCAAATTAAGTTCCCCAGTGTGTTATAAGATAACCTAAGCCCCCCTGAGGAAGACTGCGATCCCTGTAATTGAAACGTGTCGGGGCTAGGTTTGGTAGAATCACCATTTGGAAATTCTTGTACATCGTCAATACCTGCCTCATTTAGGGTTATAAATGTGCTTCGTCTTATTGGGGAGATAGAGATACCAGAGCTCGGATTTTAACCACTTGCCAACCAGCCGCCGTCATACTGTGGCAGGTTGGCACGATCCCACGCACCGTCGTAGCTGTACGTCGGCTCCTTTAGGCGGGATAGCAGGCGCGTGCGCCCGCTGCATCGCGGGGGTGCCGCTGCTCATGGCTGGCGGTCGCGTTGACCGCCGGCCGCGATGACCACCGGCCGCGATGACCACCGGCCGCGTGCGATCGTGGGCACAAGAGGCAGAACAGGGACGTGTGTGTAAACACACAATTACCTGTTCTGTGAGGAGAAGCAGATCGTGAGTTCCTAATAGCTAGGAACCATGATCTGTCATCTCCTATAGTCAGTCCCCCCCCCCACAGTTAGAACACAGTCAGGGAACACAGTTAACCCCTTCCCTGCCAGTGATATTTACACGGTAATCAGTGCATTTTTATAGCACTGATCGCTGTATAATGGTCAATGGTTTCAAAAATGTGTCAAAAGTGTCTGCCATAATGTCGCAGTCCCAATAAAAAAAAAATCGCAGATCTTACTAATAAAAAAATATAATAAACATGCCATAAATCTATCCCCTATTTTGTAGATGATATAACTTTTGCGCAAACCAATCAATATACGCTTATTGCGATTTTTATTACCAAAAAGATGTAGAAGAATACATATCGGCCTAAACTGGGGAAAAAATTGTTGTTTTTTCATTTTTAAATTGGAGATATTTATTATAGCAAAAAGTAGAAAATAGTGTTTTTTATTTCAAAATTGTCGCTCTTTTTGTTTATAGCGCAAAAAAAAAACAAAAAAAAAAAAAACGCAGAGATGATCAAATACCACCAAAATAAAGCTCTATTTGTGGGAAAAAAAAGAAACGTCAATTTTGTTTGGGTACAATGTCGCACGACAGCGCAATTGTCAGTTTAAGCGACGAAGTGCCAAATCGCAAAAAACGGCCTGGTCATTGAGCAGCCAAATCTTCCGGGGCTGAATATGTTGGCTTTAAATTTCTTGTACTAATAAAATATCTTTATTAACTATAATATCCTTTGTCCTAATTTGATATCTTTTTGCTGCATGGAAGTCCCAGGGGAAATCTAACCAATTTGTATTATCTGGAGCTGCAAATCTTCAGTGATAGATATGTACCAATGTCTGTTACATAGGCGTGCCTGGGCACACCGTAATCACTATGTGCAGTGCCGCTTCCTCCGTGTTGCCCGGTCCTCCTCTCTGCAGGGGATGTTTCAAGAAGGAGAGTGGGGAAAAGGGCTAGTAAATATGTCATTTACCAGCGCCATCCTTTTCTAAATGAACACAGCGAACACATTCACTCACGGTGTTCATGCATAACTGAAGCATAGTAATCTGTTTACTATGCTTCAGCTTGTGAATTAACATGAAGCCGCTCAGCACTTGAGCACTTCCCATTCTTTCAAGGTCCAGTGAAGCTGCGGCTGCAGAGAAAGGCATGTGTGTTTTAGCTTTGGGGTGCACACCCTAATGCAATAGGCTGCGCACACCTTTTGTCTGTTACCCTTAAATTACTGATTATGGTTACTCACCAGCTGCTTGGAAGGCACCAGGTAGTTCAGCACTGCCAATTGTTCCTGAGCGATCAGTATCATATCTCTTATATACAGCCTGAAAAAAATTGAAAGAAGAAGAAAGAAGAGATAAAAATTAGACAGGAGGACCAATATGAAAACAGGCATACATAGGTGGAATGTCCTAAATGCCATAGGCCTGACCCTAGCTTAAAAAAAAAAAAAAAAAAAGAAGAAGAAGAAGGAGAGAAGATGGTTTTGGCTGCAGCCAAAAAAAAAAAAATAGCCCTTTTGGCAAATATTAGAAAGTTTGCATAAAAAAAAAAAAAAAAAAAAAAAAAAAAAAAAAAAAAAACCCACCACAATGAAAGTTTGTGTCTATATAATACATACACACACACACACACACAGTATCTCACAAAAGTGAGTACACCCCTCACATTTTTTGTAAATATTTTATTATATCTTTTCATGTGACAACACTGAAGAAATGACACTTTGCTACAATGTAAAGTAGTGAGTGTATAGCTTGTATAACAGTGTAAATTTGCTGTCTCCTCAAAATAACTCAACACACAGCCATTAATGTCTAAACCTCTGGCAACAAAAGTGAGTACACCCCTAAGTGAAAATGTCCAAAATGGGCCCAAAGTGTCAATATTTTGTGTGGCCACCATTATTTTCCAGCACTGCCTTAACCCTCTTGGGCATGGAGTTCACCAGAGCTTCACAGGTTGCCACTGAAGTCCTCTTCCACTCCTCCATGATGACATCAGAGCTGGTGAATGTTTGAGACTTTGCGCTCCTTCACCTTCTATTTGAGGATGCCCCACAGATGCTCAATAGGGTTTAGGTCTGGAGACATGCTTGGCCAGTCCATCACCTTTACCCGCAGCTTCTTTAGCAAGGCAGCGGTTATCTTGGAGGTGTGTTTGGGGTCGTTATGTTGGCATACTGCCCTGCGGCCCAGTCTACGAAGGGAAGGATCATGCTTGGCTTCAGCAAGTCACAGTAGATGTTGGCATTCATAGTTTCCTCAATGAACTGTAGCTCCCCAGTGTCGGCAGCACTCATGCAGCCCCAGACCATGACACTCCCACCCCCATGACCGTAGGCAAGACACTTGTCTTTGTACTCCTCACCTGGTTGTCGCCACACACGCTTGACATAATCTGAATCAAATAGGTTTATCTTGGTCTCATCAGACCACAGGACATGGTTCCAATAATCCATGTCCCTAGTCTGCTTGTCTTCAGCAAACTGTTTTGCAGGCTTTCTTGTGCATCATCTTTAGAAGAGGCTTCCTTCTGGGACGACAGCCATGCAGACCAATTTGATGCAGTGTGCGGCGTATGGTCTGAGCATTGACAGACTGACCCCCCCACCCCTTCAACCTCTGCAGCAATGCTGGCAGCACTCATACGTCTATTTCCCAAAGTCAACCTCTGGATACGATGCTGAGCACATGCACTCAACTTCTTTGGGCAACCATGATGGGGCCTGTTCTGAGTATAACCTGTCCTGTTAAACCGCTGTATGGTCTTGGCCACCGTGCTGCAGCTCAGATTCAGGGTCTTGGCATTCTTCTTATAGCCTAGGCCATCTTTATGTAGAGCAACAATTCTTTTTTCATATTCTCAAAGTTCTTTGCCATGAGGTGCCATGTTGAACTTCCAATGACCAGTAAGAGTGAGAGCGATAACGCCAAATTTAACACACCTGAGACCTTGTAACACTAACGAGTCACATGACACTGAGGAAAAATGGCTAATTGGGCCCAATTTGGGACATTTTCACTTAGGGGTGTACTCACTTTAGTTGCCAGCGGTTTAGACATTAATGGTTGTGTGTTGAGTTATTTTGAGGGGACAGCAAATTTACACTGTTATACAAGCTGTACACTCACTACTTTACATTGTAGCAAAGTGTCATTTATTCAGTGTTGCCACATGAAAAGATGGTCTCTCTCTCTTCCTCTCTCACACACACACACCAATCATGTGGAAGAACGTCCTCTGGTCAGAGGAGAACAAAATTTAACTTTTTGTCCTAAAAGCAAAAACACTATGTGTGGTGGAAAACCAACACTGCACATCTCCTTGAACCCACAATTCCCACCATAAAACATGGTGGTGGTAGCAGCATCATGTTGTAGGGATGCTTTTGTTCAACAGGGAAAGGGAACGGAGTTGATGGGGCGATGGATGGAGCAAAATTCAGGGCAATCTTAGAAGAAAACATGTTAAGAGTCTGCAAAAGATGGGGGCAGAGGTTCACTTTCCAGCAGGCCAACGACCCTAAACATACAGCCAGAGCTACAATGGAATGGCTTAGATTAAAGCATATTCATGTGTTAGAATGGCCCAATCAAAGTCCAGACCTAAATCCAACTGATAATCTGTGGCAAGACTTGGAAATAGTTTTTCACAGACGCTTTCCATCCAACCTGACAGAGCTTGAGCTATTTTGCAAAGAAGAATGGGCAAAAATGTCACTCTGTAGATGTGCAAAGCTGGTAGAGACATCCTCAAAAAGACTTGCAGCTGTAATTGCAGTGAAAGATGGTTCAACAAACTATTGACTCAGGGGGGCTGAATACAAATGCACTCCACACTTTCAGATATTTGCAAAAACATCTTGAAAAACCATTTATCATTTCCTTCTACTTCACAATTATGTGCCACTCTGTGTTGGTCTATCACATAAAATCCCCCCCCCCCCAAAAAAAAAACAACAACACACACACACTTTGCAACATGACAAAATGTGGAAAATTTCAAGGGATATGAATACTTTCAAGGCACTGTACCTTCCATCGGATTCTATAAAATGAATTTACTTTGGAGTTCAGTGACTTATAATAAAAAATGTACATACATATACACTCACGATACTGCCTGGCCAAATGATTATTTCACAAAGAAGAATACATTGCATCACATCACCAGCTCACCTGCCACTTCTTAATGTTATTCCACAGGTATTTGAACTCTTCGAAGCCCAGTTTACCAGTGCTGTCGCTCTGCATTGTGGTGTTAAGGCATAACTTATTAAATCAGTAATGTTTTGTTTGGGAAGGCTGTTGCCTCAAATAGAATACAACCATCCTATTATAACGAATACAAATACTATACAGATATACCAGACCTAAACATACAAAGGGGTCATGCAATTCTCTCAGTTGCAGTTCATGCAAGACAGCCCAAGATTTTCCATGAACTGGAGTCTTTTTGCCAAGAGAAGATAAAGAGTCTCATCCACAAATACCACAAAAGACTTCAAGCTGTCATTGAGGTTAAAAGGTGGCAATACATAAATTCTGCCAGGGTATGTAAACTTATGAGCACAACTGTGTGTGCGTGCGCGCGCGTGTGCGTTTTAGGGACCTTATGGCAGGAACTTGCACTTTCGATTTAACTGGTAAAAATTATTGAATTGGCAAACAAATCGAATATCCATGGCTTCCTTTCCGATTGATTTAGTTTAGAGTCGATCAGCCAGGGGAAAAAAAAAAATTAAAATAAATAAATAAATTGATCACAGAAAAATAAATAAACACTTCACTTTTCCACGCTATGTGGCTTTAAATCCGAAAATCAACAGCCCATGTGTGTAATACACATTAGAAAGATCTTCAGCAGCTATCCCTCGATTCATCATGCATAAGGGAATGCATTGAACTTTAAAATAACAGAAAAAAAATAGAGAAAAAAAAAAAAGGAACATGCATGATCTTGTGCAAGAAATCAATGTATTGTATTGAATAAAAAGACATTTTAGACTGCTCATCCTTGCTACTGACAAATGTGAGTGCATGGTACACAGTCACATATCAGGGGAGGGAGGATGACAGCAGATGCCATGGGCAGTGGTGCAAGGAAAATGAAAGCCTCAGTTGGAAAATTGGAATCCTCATTTGCAGTGCTGACAGGCTAAGGAAAGAGGAGACACACTCGGGAGATCTACACCAGAGCCCATAGCATGCAGACTTGTCCAACAATGCTTCTTCTGACAGGGGATGAGGATTATCTATGCAACATGTTTCAAGGGTAGGGCCCCCTTTCTCAAGCCTGAAAAACGATTGATCATTTTGCATTGATCTTTAACAACTAGATGCTTTGGTCATGAATCTGATCGTATTTCCAATGATCAGTTTGAGATTGCATTGTGGAAACAGACGCAATTGCTAGTTGGAAGATGCGGTCATAAATTACCAATCAAAATCCACTTGCCTGTGTGTGGCATATAGATCTTCTGAGTTGTCAACTATGAAATGATTATTGCAATCGAGAGAGCTTGGAAAATACATCTTCTCAAATTTATCAAAGCATGTATGGCCAACATTAGACTGTAAGCTCCTTGAGGGCAGAGACCAGTGTGAATGTACAGCATGTAAAGGCGCTACATAAATTGATGGTACTATAAAGTCTGTAATAAAAATTAAATCACAAGATGGTAATACAAAACTGAATTCTTCATTGTCCCTCTGACAAGATCTAAAATTATAAAGAATAACAGTTAAACAAAAAAAAAAAAAAAAAAAAAATCCTACACTAAATTTTACCAATGAAATCGGGTCTCATTTATTATCGCGTTTGAAGAGCAGTTCTCTCTGCCTTGTCACACACCAGACGGACATGTTCTTCCTCCGAGAGAGAATGAAAATAAAAGGATCTGATTGGTGGCCATGAGGCAACCCAGATGGTTGGAGATAGTTTTGTTCCCACTTTGTTAGAAAAGGCCAGCTGTGAGCTTGGGAACAAGTGGTTGCTAAAAAGGAACACCTGGCCCAGCTGTGCGCTCTAATCCTCAAAGGATACATCCATTACAGCCACCATGCTGCGACACGAGTCCTGGCTGAATCCGTCTGTCTTCAGATCTGCATCTAGAAGTAAAGAAAAAAGGCACAAAGGCATTAGGATTGTTATTTTTATTACAGAAACCCACTTTAACTTTACAACATGAGGGTGACAGAAGTTCTTGTTGAGTATTCAGATACAAAGCATACAGAGGGACTGTGTTAATTAAAGTGTATGTAAAGCCAAAACTTTTAGTTTTGGATGGAGTAGGAAAGATTAGAACCACTGTCAGGTTTTTATTGCTGTCCCCGCTGGGGAGATTCATTCCTCTATTTGTCTTAATGACCAATGTTGCTGATACAAAAAGTGATAGGAAAACCAAAATTTTACAGTCGTTACCAGAACAGGAGGCAAAATCTTCCAATGAAGAGAACTATTCTGGTGACAACTGGCTAAGAGAGGAATTCTCACTTTGTAGAGATTTCGTCGTACTTCCTGTTGTGTCTCTTGGACAGGAATTGAAGGGAAATCTCCAATGGTATGCAGAAAGCAGGGTTTATCCCATCCTACTCCATCCAAAACTAAAATAAAAAGTTTATGTATATGCATACACAAATGTTTTGCCTTTCATTTTAAATATTATTAATATTTTAAACTGAATGGATTGTTTTATAAGTTGAGGGTTTATAAACAGTGAGGAAATTTGATCCCCTGCAGATTTTGTAAGTTTGCCCACTTACAAAGAAATGAAGGGTCTATAATGTTTATCATACTGGTATTTTAAATTATGGAGACAGAATATTAACCAAAAATCAAGAAAAACAAAACAAAAACAAAAAAAAAAAAAACACGATCCAAAGGTTATAAATTTCAGCGCGTAAAATAAGTATTTGATCCCCAAGCAAAACATGACTTAGTACTTGGTGGAGAAACCCTTGTTGGCAAGCACAGCGGGAGATTTTTCTTGTAGTTGGTGGCCAGGTTTGCACACATCTCAGGAGGGATTTTGGTCCACTCTTCTTTACAGATCTACTCTAAAGCCTTAAGGTTTCTTGGCTGTCGCTTGACAACTCGAAGTTTCAGCACCCTCCATAAATTTTCTATAACATTAAGGTCTGGAGATTGGCGAGGCCACTTCATAACCTTAGCCACTTGCCGACCGCCACACGCCGATATACGTTGGCACAATGGCAGCGGTGGGCAAATGGGCGTATCTGTACGTCCACTTTAATTTGCGGGGCTAGTGGGCGCAAGCGCGCCCGCCGCGTACAGCGTGACCGTGCCCGATGTCCGCGATCGTGTGTCATGGAGCGGAGGAACGGGGAGATGCCTATGTAAACAAGGCATTTACCCGTTCTGCCTAGTGACATGACAGGGATCTACTGCTCCCCGTCAACGGGAGCAGTGATCACTGTCATGTCAGTGGTAGCCCATTCCCCCCCACCCCCGTTAGAATCACTCCCTAGGACACACTTGTCCCCTTGATCGCCCACTAGTGTTTAACCCCTTCCATTGTCATTTACACAGTAATCAGTGCCATTTTTATAGCACTGATCGCTGTATAAATAACAATGGTCCCAAAATGGTGTCAAAAGTGTCCGATGTGTCCGCCATAATGTCGTAGTCACAAAAAAAAAAAAAGCCATAAATCTAGCCCCTATAACTTTTGTGCAAACCAATCAATATACGCTTATTGCGATTTTTTTTAACCAAAAATATGAAGAATACATATTGGCCTAAACCGAGGAAAAAAAATTTTTTTTTATATATTTTTGGGGGACATTATAGGAAAAAGTAAAAAATATTGCTATTTTTTTTTCAAAATTGTTTTTTTTGCGCTATAAATAAAAACGACAAACGAAAAAAAACAAAAAAAAAAAAAAAAAAAAAAAAAGCAGAGGTGATCAAATACCACCAAAAGAAAGCTTTATTTGTGTGTGTGTGGGGGGGAGGGACGTCAATTTTGTTTTGGTGTAACGTCGCACGACCACGCAATTGTCAGTTAAAGCGACGCAGTGCCGAATCGCAAAAAGTGCTCTGGTCAGGAAGGGGGTAAATCCTTCCGGAGGTGAAGTGGTTAATGTGCTTCTTCTTAAGCCACCCCTTTGTTACCTTGGCGGTATGTTTTGGGTAATTGACATGCTGGAAGACCCATCCATGACCCATCTTCAGTGTTCTGGCTGAGGGAAGAAGTTTCTCATGCAAGATTTTACAATACATGGCTCCATCCATTGGCCCCTCAATACAACAAAGTCAGCCTGTACCTTTATCAGAAAAACAGCCCCAAAGCATGTTTCCACCTCCGTGCTTGACTGTAGGGGTGGTAGTCTTAGAGTCATAGTCAGTATTTTTCTTCCTCCAAACACGGCCTAGCATCGAGTTGATGCCAAAGAGCTCAATTTTGGTCTCATCGGACCACAGCACTTTCTCGCAATCCTTCTCTGAATCATTTAGATGTTCATTGGCAAACTTCAGATGGGCCTGTACATATGCTTTGAGGAGGGGGACCTTGCGGGCGCTGCAGAATTTCAATCCATGGCAGCGTATTGTGTTCCCAATGGTGTGTTTGGTGACTGTGGTCCCAACTGCCTTGAGATCATTCACAAGCTACGTGTAGTTCTGGGCTGATCCCTCACTTTTCTCATCCTTACCCCATGAGGCAAAATCTTACATGGAGCTCCAGACTGAGGGCGATCGTTATTTTGTATTTCTTCCAATTGAGAATAATCGCACCAACGGTTGTCTCCTTCTCACCAAACTTCTTGCTGATGGTCATGTAGTCCATTCCAGCCTTGTGCAGGTCTACAATCTTGTCCCCGACATTCTTTGACAGCTCTTTGGTCTTTCCCATGATAATGAGGTTTGAATGGAAGAAATATTCTGTGGAGTTGTCGTTAGGAGCTCCTTTATAAATTGACAGGACTGTGCAGCACGTACTGTAGCCAGTCTGTGGGAACCAGAACTATTGTTGGTTGATAGGGGGATCAAATACTTATTTTACTCACTGAACTGCAACTCAATTTATAACATTTGAGTCAGGAGTTTTTTCTGGATTTTTGGTTGATAATCTATCTCTATCATTTAAAATACACCTACAGTATGATAAAACGTGTAGCTTCTTAATTTCTTGGCAAGTGGGCAAACTTAAAAAATCTGCAGTAGCTCAAATAATTCCCCCCACTGTATACTTTAATATTTATGGGGTAGTGAAATCAAATGGAACCACCACCCACAGCCATACATGAAAATACTTGGAAGGATAGAAATACAAGAGCTACCCATGCTGACCTGATTTTGAAACCCATATAAATATCAGAACAAACGGGAGAAAAAATAAATAAATAAATAAATAAAATAAATAAAAAAAAATTAAAAAAATACACTTTTGTAAGTTTATTTGCTGGACGTCTCTTGGGATTTTCATGTCACTTTCTGTCCCTGTGACAGCGGGTCAAGAAAAAAAGGGCAGCAGCTGTCACAGAAATAACTTAAAAGTTCTAACCCCCTGCCTACTGTACTGACAAAGAGGACAGTTTACTTTGCCTTGAGAAAGGGGTGCTGTATGACCCCAAATTGTTGGTGATCTACAGCATCAATTCAATAAAAGGTCTTTCATGATGCAAGGATGGTGAGCCAAAGAGAAATGTCTGACCTAAGAAGAAGGGACTACAACTCCTAGGATCAACATCAGTGGCTACACAGAAAAGCCTGCTCAAGATGGTGGCCCTAGGTCATGCGCCAAAGCATGGCTTCATATACAGAGAATAGATACCATCAAGAAGTTTGTAAATTCATGTCTCCTGTAGTCGCATTGTAGCGATTATGCATGTTCCAATTAGGGTTGGTATGCAGTGGTGTTAACTGGCTTGTAACTTATCTAGACTTTTCTTTTAAAAGCCAAAGCTTTCCCCACCCTCTTATACCTTCTCAGTCTCCCTATTGGTACTGTATTGTGATGGATATCCTCACTGACCAGAACCCTTATTTTAAATGGCATTTAAGGCCCCCTTCACACTGATCAGTTTTTCTTCCATGTTTGCCTTACCAAAAAGCAGGAGAAAAATGCATGACCATTAAATACTATGAAGCCCTTCTTCAACTCCGGTCAGTTGCGTTTTTACAAGTCCTGCTTGCTACATTTAGTAAAAAAACCCACACCAAAATGAAATGAATGGAAAACATGTGTTTAAGTCACGGCCTTTTGTCACAGGTACAAAACGCACTGGAAATGCATATAATGTGTTTTTACAACAGAGCAGTCCGATTGCAAAAAAAAAAAAAAAAAAAAAAAAAAAAAAAGTGTAGGAATACTCCTATTCTCCAATGATCTGATGCCCATGAGGTCCCTCTCTGGTGCCGGCATCTTCTTACCAGCTTCTTTGAGCACCTCGATGCTGGAGTCCCTTATCACAGACCATGGGCACTGTGCCAGAAATGAAGAAAGAGCTGCGCATGCGTAGCCCCATGTCCATACCATAGGGGATTGCGACAGGCAGGCAAGTGGTATTTTATTGCAGAAAAGACACCGTGTCTTTTCTGCAATAAACAGCCTGCCTTTGTACAATTTTTGAACCTGAGCTTTTCCCATGTATAGCAAAGAAAAAGGTAGCGCATACAAAATTAAAAAACAAAAAAAAAAAACCCAAACACACACACACACACACAATGCTTCTCAAGCCCATGTGACCATGCTGGTGTGAGGTTTGGTGAGGCACGAGCTGACAAAAGGAGGGGAGAGAGTTCTCAGCCTTGTGCAAGCTCCAAGCAAGGGCTTAGAGCTTCTAGCAACGGGGCAAAATTTCTCCAGCACTCAAAAGGACAGCCACCAGTCCGGTATAGACGCACAGTCTATGTAATCTTAAGGACAATGCTTCAGGGGTGTAGCCCTCCTTAGACAGGGGAATCCAACTAAGAAAAGCAAAAGAACACTCAGGGGGCGAAAACGCCTAGCATATTACCCAAGGTTTATTAACCACTTCAACACCAGGCCTATTTCTGGCATTTGTTGTTTACAAGTTAAAGATCTGTATTTTTTGCTAGAAAATTACTTAGAACCCGCAAACATATATAGTTTTAGCAAAGATCCTAGAGAATAAACTGGTGGTCATTGCAATATTTTATAGTCCCTGTATTTGCACAGCGAACTTTCAAACTGAATTTTTTGGGAAAAAAATAATGAATAAAAGCTAAAAAACAGTAAAATGAAATTAGAAAATTGTGCACACCTGTGGAATGGCGACAACCTACAAAATCTCCATAGGCGATGCTTTAAAAATCTTTAACGGTTACCGGTTTAGAGTTACAGAGGAGGTCTTGCACTAGAATTATTGCTCTCGCTCTAATGTTAACGGTGATACCTCACATGTATGATTTAAACACGGTTTACATTTGCGGGTGCGACTTACATATGAGTTTTCTTTGGCATGTGAGCAAGGAGAGATGGGGCACTTAAAAAAAAAAAAAAAAATCCTCTTATTTTTTATGTCCCTTAAAAACCCAAACCCCTTCTCTGCACTTGTAAGTATTCAAAACGCCAAGATCAGCATTTTTTGAATACGGACAGTTTTTTAAAAATGGCGCCGTCAGCTGCCAAGTAAACCAGAAGTGACGGCGCTTCCGGGTTTCTACATCGGAGACCCCATCAAAGCCGAATCTGGCTTGGTTCGGGTCTCCGGCCAGCCGGCAGACGTGCCAGCTGGTGGCTCGGGTATCCCAGTGGGACAGGAGGCCCGGGCGGAGCAGCTAGAGGACGTCCCCTCCCGCTCTTTGTAACAACAGCCGAGTGGCTGCTTAGCCGCATCCGTTATTACAAGAAAGCAGACCGTCAAAAAAAAAGAAAACCACATCGTACTGGGGTGATGTCTGCCACTGCAGGCATCACCCCAGTACAGCCACTTCAGCAAAATAACATACAGGTACGTGATTTCACAGGAAGTGGTTAAACAAAAGCAAACACACTCACAACTAGATGCAATGCGCATGACTCTGATGGTCAATCAACGTGGCGTTGTCGGCAGGCTGATGCGTTTTGGGGACGCATCCCTTTCTAGAGCTACAAGGAAAGGGATGCATCCCCGAAACGCATCAGCCTGCCAACATCACCAATTGCTTGGTCATGCGTTGACACGTTGATAGACCATCAGAGAGTGTCATGTGCATTGCACTCCGTTTGTGAGTATTTGGCTTTTTGGTTTCGTTTAATAAACCTTGGGTAATGCACTGGGCGTCTATGCTCCTCTGTGTGTTCTTTTGCTTGGAGCTTACAGAGCCAACTCTTCCTTACCCCCAATGGTCAAGTAGAGCAGATAAATAAAAAAAGAGAGGTGGGGGGGGGGGGGGGTAAATGCAGCTGGAATTTAAGTGAACCTGTGGCTTGGAATTGCATTTGCACGTAAATAAAAAAAGAAATTATTATATTTTTAGAATTATATATATATATATATATATATATATATATATATATATATATATATATATATATATATATAATATCACACTTACGTTTCGCAATAATTTTGTTGAGGATTCCCATCAGCTCTGTTGCGCTGACTTCCATGTCCTGTAAGAACACAAGAGTCAGTGACACAGCAAGCAAACATTTCAGGTCAACCAGAAAACCCTCCCTGAGAAAACAGCATGTGTGTCAGGTACTGAGTCACAGGGACCTGGATGGTTCCAAGCAGAAAGGAAAACCTTCGTACTCACTTCTCCGGCCAGCTGATTGAAGACCCTCCGGAATTGCCGATCTTCATCATTCTCATTTGCCTGAATGACGGAAGGATGGCTTCTGGCAGGCTGAAGAGATAGTGGGAAGGGTTAGACGGCAAGGAGATGAGAAGCACTGCGGTAATGTGACAGACTGCCAAACACTATGGAATACGTTTGTAAATATTGCAACTGACTGAATAAGGCTCCTTTCACACTTATACGACTTCAAAGTCGCACGATTTTACCGCGATTTCGCGGCCGCGATTTTGCCGCGATTTGGGAGCAGTACTACTTTGCCACGTTTTTGGCATTAACAAATGAAAACATACAGTAGTTGGTATCAATCATAAGGGGGAACTCCACGCCAAGTTTTAAATAAAAAAACTGGCGTGGGTTCCCCCCCAGGGGCATACCAGGCCCTTAGATCTGGTATGGATTGTAAGGGGAACCCCCTACGCCAAAAAATCGGCGTGGGGTCCCCCCAAAATCCATACCAGACCCTTATCCGAGCACGCAGCCCGGCCGGTCAGGAATGGGGGTGGGGACGAGCTAGCGCCCCCCCCCTCCTGGACCGTACCAGGCCGCATGCCCTCAACATGGGGGGTGGGTGCTTTGGGGCATGGGGGGGCGCCCTGCGGCCCCCCCACCCCAAAGCACCTTGTCCCCATGTTGATGAGGACAAGGGCCTCTTCCCGACAACCCTGGCCGTTGGTTGTCGGGGTCTGCGGGCGGGGGACTTATCGGAATCCGGGAGCCCCCTTTAATAAGGGAGCCCCCAGATCCCGGCCCCCCACCCTATGTGAATGAGTATGGGGTACATGGTACCCCTACCCATTCAACTAGGGAAAAAAGCGTCAATAAAAAACACACTACACAGGTATTTAAAATAATTTATTAGGCAGCTCCGGGATCTTCTTCCGACTTCGGGGGTCCTCTTCCGACTTCGGGGGTCTCTCCGGCGTCTTCTTCCGGTGTCCGCATCTTCTGCCGGCTCCACCGCTATCTTCTGGCGCTCTTTTGCCAGCGGTGGTCCGGACCTCTGGATCGTCTTCTTCCCTCTTCTCTTCCAGAGATGTTGACACGACGCTCTCTCCAGCCAGAATGGTCTCTGTGCGCTCCGCAACGGACTTATATAGGCGGTGACCCCGCCCCCTTATGCCGTCACAGTCCCTGGGCATGCTGGGACTGACGTTTTAGGAGGCGTGGTCACCGGGTGATGACCACGCCCCCTTATGACGGCACAGTCCCAGCATGCCCCGGGACAGTGACCTCATAAGGGGGCAGGGTCACCGCCTATATAAGTCCGTTGCGGAGCGTTCAGAGACCATTCCAGCTGGAGAGAGCGTCGTGTCAACATCTCTGGAAGAAAAGAAGAAGGCAGAAGTCCGGACCACCGCTAGCAATTGAGCTGCAGAAGAAAGCGGAGGAGCCGGCAGAAGATCAGGACACCGGGAGGAGACGGCGGAGAGACCCCCGAAGTCGGAAGAGGACCCCCGAAGTCGGAAGAAGATCCCGGAGCTGCCTAATAAATTTTAAATACCTGTGTAGTGTTTTTTATTGACACTTTTTTCCCTAGGTGAATGTGTAGGGGTACCATGTACCCCATACTCATTCACATAGGGTGGGGGGCCGGGATCTGGGGGCTCCCTTATTAAAGGAGGCTCCCGGATTCCGATAAGTCCCCCGCCCGCAGACCCCGACAACCAACGGCCAGGGTTGTCGGGAAGAGTCCCTTGTCCTCATCAACATGGGGACAAGGTGCTTTGGGGTGGGGGGGCCGGCAGGGTGCCCCCCATGCCCTAAAGCACCCACCCCCCATGTTGAGGGCATGCGGCCTGGTACGGTCCAGGAGGGGGGGGGGGCGCTCGCTCGTCCCCAACCCCATTCCTGACCGGCCGGGCTGCATGCTCGGATAAGGGTCTGATATGGATTTTGGGGGGGACCCCATGCCGATTTTTCGGCGTAGGGGGTTCCCCTTAGATCCATACCAGAACTAAGGGCCTGGTATGCCCCTGGGGGGGGGGGGGAACCCACGCCGTTTTGGCGTGGAGTTCCCCCTCTGGATTCATACCAGACAGCTGTCAGCACTGCCTGTCGCTCATTGGGAAAGGAAAAAAAAGTTTTCCTTTCCCGATCAGCGAGCCAGGCTTGTGCTTACAAAGTCGTACTGAAGTCGTGTCTATATTATTCAGGCACGACTTGCATGCTACTTCAGGGTTTAACATTGAGGTCTATGGAGTACAACTCGCATAGAAGTTGGACCAAAGTAGTGCAGGGACTACTTTCAAGTCGGCACGACTTAAAGTCGTGCCAATATGAATGGTAGTCATTGAAAATCATGGAGAATGACTGGTCATACGATTTTGCAGTACAAAATCGTGGGACAAGTCGTGTAAGTGTGAAAGGGGCCTTGAGTAGAGCTGAACACAAAAAGCTAAAATTTCTTATAACAGGAAACATTTAGTAGTGTTAAGCAGGCCATACATGGTCGAAATTCAAACAAATTTTCTTTTCAAAATCAGAAAGTTCGTTTTTTTGTGATCCGATGATGCCACCATTGATTTTCGAAATTCGGCCAACCAAGCCCTCAATTTCACCTCATGTAGCTACAGAAAAGAATTTGTGGCCGGGAATCTTCTTTTCTCTCCGTAAATTTTCTTTTCTTGCACATTTTTTTTTCTTATTACATTTCTCGCATGATTCTCCCATCATTGATAACGTTCGTTTTTCAAAAAAATTTCCAACATGTCCGATTCCTCAAATTTGATTGCCGCACGAAAATCGGTCGTTGCTGCAGCCCACTAATGATGCGAAATTCGTACGAAAATTCTTAGATATGATTTTCAAAATTCGAACCGTGTATGGCCGGCATTACCCAGAAAAAAACAAAAAAAAACAAAAAAAAACACCTTTTGTCTGGAATTCCCCCTGAAAAATAGCACTGCACTTTCTGGTATGCGAGTGTGTATTGGCACTTCTGTGCGTTCATTCTTAGGTCTCATGCACGCAGGGCGTTTTTATTTCTCCCCAGGACACCTTTGCTCCAGGGGAGAAAAAAAAAAGCTGCATTAAAGTGTTACTAAACCCAGGACCCTGTATTCACTATATCTGGTCTCACAGTACACAGGAAATGCAATTATTTTTTGTAACTATAAACTGCTAAATACCTTCTCTCAGTATTATATATCAGTCGTGTGACTTCTATCAGTGTCTGGTAAAAGCTTGTAGGAGGAGTTTTCATTTCCCCACAATTGTCCTATGAGGCTGCAGGACCCCTGACCCTCTGTATGGTGCCGATTGGCCCTGTGCTGATCACATGCACCCTCCCAAAAAAAGCACGCACACACATACTGACTCCAGTAGCTGTCTTATCCGGACACGTTTTGGAGTCAGTGGAAGAAGGGGAGAATATGCATACAGGATCAAACAACCTTTTTACACAATGCAGATGATTAAGCCCTTAGGTTCCACAGTGAGTATAACAAGCATGCTTTACTGCACATACAGACTGATTTAACGGTTGTGGGTTTAGTAACACTTTAATACTGCATTGTACACCTTCCAGCCACAGCAGCTATCACATGCAGTTTTACAGGCTGCTAGCAGTGGGGCTGGAGGATGCTGCCTTCACCACAACTCCAGGATCTTGTGTACAGGAGCTAAATGCCCAGGGTGGATTAGGCCTAAACCATAGCACAGAGACTAAATTGACCTGTGGTCCGAGATAACAGAGTGGGGTCAATTTGAGACAATGAAGGCAGAAGACACAGGACAGGTCTGAATTTTTGACACCGAACAAGAAGTATTTTTTTTCTTGCATTTGGTAAATTTAACAGACCAAAATGAAGCAAATAATTTATGGTCAGGGTAACTATACACTTTAAAATGTCTCTGCTTTGCTGACTCCAGTGTGCTGGTGATGCCCTGCTACCTAAAGCCAGCAATAGATGAATCAAATCTTGGCCAGTTCAGCAGGGACTGGCCAAGATTCGAGCCATCTATGAGCAGGTTGGTTTTACTGAAGTCGGTCCATTGATTCATTTCAGTACATACAACCAGCCTCACTGGCTTTAAATTTTTTTTATGTGAGCACGGCTGGCGGATATAGCTAGGTTTCAAGGTGTTGACACGCTGGCAGCACACACACCTGTCAAGATTCATAAGATGTTCCCTCAATGCACGGACCTTTGTTGATGTATAGAGGAGACTGGTTCTCATTTTCTGGTCTCACCATCAACTACAGTCATACTGAACAGACGTCCATCTTATAACTCAAAAATTCACTGGCCATGATCTATCGAGAGATCCTGGACGTTTCCTTCTGTATCATCGTTTCTCTGGTGAAGCCTACAGGCACTCCATCCTACCACTATTGATCATCGCAGCGAAGAGCTGCATACCCCTCTTTTGGATACAGACGTAGGCACCATCCATAGCCATCTGGTTGAAAAAAAGTTGCTGACATTACTGAGCTGGAGGACCTGGTGGCCACTGAATGGGGCCTCTGGGAAAAAAAAAAAATCACTCAAAAAATAGTTCTACTGGCACGAATCTGTTTACTCTGAAGAATAAAAGGCCCTGCGGAACTGAATTACTCAAGTTGGAGGCTGCACCGATGGGTCTCTTGGTCCTGGGGGGGGGGGGGGGGGGGTGTAGCGAAATGATTGGTTCCCTCCTTTCTGCACCAGTTTAAGCATGGTAATCCTTACATTGATACAGTACATTGGTCCAGTTTAGACCAATATAAAACATGTGTTTATCGTACATCAGGGGACACAGAGCGGTAGTTACTACTAGGGTTATAGGCCACCTTCAGATGATGGACACTGGCACGCCTTAAGATAAACAGTGCACCCCCCATATAATCTCTCCCACTACTGGGAGTATCTCAGTTTTTTCGCCAGTGTCTAAGTTGTTGGTCACGAGTGAAGATGTGCTGTGCTGAGCTCCACTAAAGCAATCTTTGCTGGGGCTAGCTATGCAGCCGGATCCATTCAAGGTGTCTTTTAGGCCGAATTGAATGATACCCGGGCCTCGTGTCTGAAGAAATGAAGTCTTTGCTTGTAAACACTTCTTTTTAGAGTAATCCTGTGGGTATACTTGAGAAAAAGGCACCACTACTCAAAATACCGCCACTGCGCCTCTGGATAGATACAGAGTATGTGGAAGCTGCCATTTAAAAAGGATAAAATATAAAAGCTGAATTTTAACTACTGGTCAATCTGGGATAATGACACAAAGTCAAAATAGCGGCGCTAAATGTTTGTGCACAAGGAGTATTAAATCCCCTAAAGTGACATGTGACTCACAATTTACAAATGAGAATATAACTGGCTAAAATACAGGGGGTCCCCTACTTACAAACGGAGGGAGACAACAGGAAGTGAGAGGAAATCTACCAATACGAAAGGAAATTCACTCCTGCAAGAGCTATTATGGGGAAAAGGTACCTCCACTGATGATTTATCACCAAGGCTTGTTTCCACAACAACCCAAAATTTTCAAAATCCAATTGTCATTGGGACAGAAAGTGAGGTGAAATCTTCTGAACAGGGGCACACACAGCAAAACAAATGTTACAGGGGTGTTAACCCTTCCCTATGCTATCCAAAAAGCTTAAAAATAGTTTTTTTGGCTGGAGCTACACTTAAAAAATTGACCTGTTCCGACTTACAGATTCAACTTAAGAACAAACCTACAGTCCCTAACTTGTTAGTAACCCCTGTATAATAAATGCTAAAGCACTAAATTGACAAATAGCACTAAACACCCTGTGACAAGTGAAGTGATATGATGTAGCTAGTGAAGCTACAAAAATGTTTTTTTCCCAAAATATAAAAAATAAAAAGTCCATAAAATATTGAAGAGGATCTATAGTCGATGTGAAGAATCCATTCACCACACCAATGTGTCTGATTCCACTCCCCTAAAGAAACGCACTCACTGAATTCCAATGCCTACACTCTCATGTTAGGCTAAAGCGCATTTAAACCACATCCATCCATGGAATCACAGACACATTGGTGTGGTGAATGGATTAACCACTTCAAGACTAGCCTCGTTTTGGATTTTAGGTGTTTACAAGTTTAAAACAGGTTTTTTTGCTAGAAAATTACTTAGAACCCCCAAACATTATATATTGTTTTTTTTCTAACATCCTAGAGAATACAATAGCGGTCATTGCAATACCTTTTTTTGCACCGTATTTGCGCAGCGGTCTTCTAAGCGCACTTTTTTTGGAAAAAATTCACTTTTTTGAAAAAAAAAAAATAAGACAACAGTAAAGTTAGCCCAATTTTTTTTTATATTGTGAAATATAATGTTACGCCAAGTAAATTGACACCCAACATGTCATGCTTCAAAATTGCGCCCGCTCGTGGAATAGCGTCAAACTTTTACCCTTAAAAATCTCCATAGGCGACGTTTAAAAAATTCTACAGATTGCATGTTTTGCGTTACAGAGGAGGTCTAGGGCTAGAATTATTGCTCTCACTCTACCGGTCGCGGCGATACCTCACATGTGTGGTTTGACCACCGTTTTCATATGCGGGCGCTACTCACGTATGCGTTCGCTTCTGCGCGCGAGCTCGTCGGGACAGGGCGCTTTAAAAAAAATTTTTTTTTTTTTTATTATTTATTTTATTTATTTTTTCACTGTTTTAAAAAAAAAAAAAATTTGGATCACTTTTATTCCTATTACAAGGAATGTAAACATCCCTTGTAATAGAAAAAAGCATGACAGGTCCTCTTAAATATGAGATCTGGGGTCAAAAAGTCCTCAGATCTCATATTTAGACTAAAATGCAAAAAAAAAAAAAAAAAAAAAAAAAAAAAAGTCGTTTAAAAAAAAATGACACAAAAAAAATTGTGCCTTTAAGAGAAGTGGGCGGAGCCGTCATAATGACGTCGCTCCGGCCGTCACATGGTATGGAGACGGGTGGGGGCCATCTTGGCCTCACTCGTCTCCATACCTCAGCAGGGAAAGGACCCGATCGCCCCCGCCGCTACCGACGGCTCCGGTAATTGGCGGAGGGTGCGGGAGAGCGGCAGGAGGGGTGACACCTCTCCCGCCGCCGATAACGGTGATCTCGCGCGAACCCGCCGCAGAGACCACCATTATCGTGTACGGAACCGCCCGCTGAAAAGATGGATACCTCGGTTGTGGCAGCAGCTGCTGCCGTTACCGAGATATCCATCTTCAAAAAAATGACGTATATATACAGTGGGCGGTCCGGAAGTGGTTAAGAGATCTTCACATAGACTATAGATCCTCTTCAATATTTTATGGACTTTATTTTTTATATTTTGGAAAAAAAAAAAAACATTTTTTTTGTAGCTGGCAGGTCAAAAAAAAATAAAAATAAAAGTTTAGCGACTTTAATCGCATCCCAGTGTGGTCAAGATGTGACAGGTTCTCTTCCATTTTCCTAGGACCCTCAGACTGAGGAACTAGGGGCAGGAGAAGACTATTCCTTCAGGGAACCGTGGTGAGGCTGATGACTCCTCTTTTGAGGTGTCAAATGCGGGAGGGTCAGCGTTCACAATCTGCAAGATTGATGGTACAATTTCTTGCTGAATGATCCGCTCCACATTTATGTACCCTTAACTGAATGTTTGGGTTCGCTAAAGCCTCAAGCTGTGCATGCTTTTTCTTGTCCATTCTTTGTTGGAAAAGTTTTTTTGTATCTGGAGGATTACCCAGATAAACATTATTTTCCTTCTAAAAGTTTTTCACACTCTATCCTATGGTAGAGAAAATTCACTAAGTGGGTGTATCAGCAATTAACACTACTATATCCTTTGTAAGTTTGACTTGTCAGCAGACAATACTCAAATACTTAGGGATCCAATGGATAAAAGGTTGGAATTCCTATTAAAAGCTTTTTTCTCTGGCAGGTTGAGTGTCTCAGCCTGCGCTGACAGCAATTGGTTAATCGTTGAGAAGCCAGTTTAAAACAGGTGTTTAAGGTTATCCTGCTCAGCAGGTCCATGAGGCAGCTTTATGTTTGCAATAGTTGCTATGACAGACTTTATCCTTTAGACCTTGCGCCCTTCGCTAAGTATCATGCAAGAAGCTCCTGGCTAGTCTTCCTTTTTGCAGTGAAACAGCCATCTGGGGATATTTTGAATAATATATCCAAAGAATTTCTAGCAAGGAAGATACCCCATTTTGTCATTTAAGTGAAGGAGTAAATGTATTTTTTTCAAAGCTCCTTCTTCTGTGCCAGGGGCATCAGCCTCTAGGCAGTCGCGTCAGCTTCTGCCATCAGGTTCAAAGGGTAATCCTCAGGGTTAACCCCAGGAACAAAAGAGGTCTTAGGGGAGGAAACCTACAAAGGTACTGAAGCCTCCTTATGAGGAGGTACCCCCCACTTGCTCAATAAGGAGAAATTTTTATGCAGTTCTCAGCCATCTGGCAAAAAGAGTGTCAAGACAAATGGGGGACTTCCTCAATAGCTCCAAAACGTACAAACTGTAGTTCCAAGAGTTTCCGTCTCCACGTTTTCTCAGAGCAAACGTTCCTAAGGATCCAAAGAAAAGAAATCTCTCTCACACATTGGACCTTCTTTTGGCAAAAAAGTGTTCATGATGGCCCCCATGTAAGAGCAGAAGTTGGGGTTTGGTTAAATCCAAATGGACATTCTGGATCTCAAAGGATCTAAAATTCAATTCCTGAATATAATCTTTTTTTGCATGACGTCAATCCAATCTGTTATCTCCATCCTACAAGGAGGAGAACTTCTGGCGTCAATCGACATCAAAGATGCATATCTCCATATGCCTATTTCCTCATTCACTAGTAATATCTTCTTTTAAAAGTGGAAAATCTTCATTTTCAGTGTGTAGCTCTGCTTTCCGATCTAGCTACTGCACCTCTAGTACAAAGGTCCTGGCTCCTTTTCTAGCCAGATTGAGAGCCCAAGGTATAACGATTATGGTTTACCTAGTCGATCTGTTCTCGTTAGACCAGTCGGTAGTCTGCTTAGACCAAAGTATGGTCACCACATTCAACTACCTGGAATATCTAGGTCGGATTCTCAACCTAAGAGGAATCTTCTTTAAAACCATGAAGAAAATATTTGGGTCTGATTATAGGTACGCCCAGAAAAGGGTATTCGTACCCCAGGCTAAGATCAGCGCTGTAAAGGCACTGATTTAGGTAGTCAAAGCTAGATGATTTTATCCTATTCAACTTTGCGTGAGGTTGTTGGGAAAGATAGTGGCTTCATTCAAGGCCATTCCTTATGCTCAGTCTCATTCTAGACTGCTGCAAAACAGTATCCTATCAGCTTAAAACAAAAAAGATTTCAAGCTCTACATTCCCAATGTGTCTGACTCCAAAGCCTACAACCACATCACCCACGCTCGATCTCATCTGATCTTGGAGGCTAAGCAGGGTCGGGCCTGGTAAGTACCCGGATGAAAGACCACCTGGAAATACCAGGTGCTGTAGGCTGGGTGCGCCGGAGCCTCAGTTTATGGTTAACATCCAAAAAGCCTGCAAAGGGGAAAATCCTTCCTTCAGTTACCTGGGAAATAGTAACAACGTATGCCAACCTTTTTTTGTTTAGGTTGGGGGACAGTCCTGCAAGAGGCAGCTGTCCAAGAGAAGTGGCCTAGATCAGAAATGGCCTCTCTCATTAACATTTTAGAAATTCAGGCAGAACACTTGGTCCTGAGGGCCTGAACGATCAGTTTAAGGTATTGTCCTGCTAGGATTCAATCCATGTATGCCACAGCAATGGCCTATATTAATCACCAAGGGGGCACAGGAAATTGTGCGGCCCAGAGAAAGGTGAATCTTATCCTATCTTGGGCAGAAAACAATGTACTTTGCCTATCGGCAGTTTTAATTGTAGGAATAGAGAATTGGCAGGTGGACTACTTGAGTCGCCAGCAGTTGTTCCTGGGAGAAAGAATCCTTCACACAGATATCTTCCTGTCAATATGTCAAGGATAGGGGATCCCAGACATAGATCTGTTTGTGTCCAGGATCAAAAAAAAAAAAAAAAAAAAAAAAAAAAAAAAAAAAAAAAAGCGACAACTTTGTGTCAAGAACAAAAGGATCCGCTAGCATGCGGAACGGATGCCTTGCTATTCCCGTGGAATCGGTTCACACAGATTTGTGCTTACACTCCTATTCTGCCTGCATCCACGACTTCTTCACAGGATCAAGCAGGAAGGGAAGTCGCTGATTCTTGTGACCCCCAGTGGAGGTATGCAGAGATCGTAGAGATGGCAGTAGAGGACCCATGGACCCCATCTTCACGGCCAGACCTTCTCTCGCAAGGTCCGGAGTTTCATCCTACTTTAAAAACGCTAAATTTAACGGTTTGACTATTGAGGTCCACACTCTGAAGAAATGTGGATTGTCAGGTTCGGTAGTTTTCTACCTTGGTTGATGCAGAGCCGGCCTCCATGGTTATATATTATGGAGTCTGGGAAACACATGTCCCCTGGTGTGAAACCAAGGGCTGCACCAAAGGAAATAGGTCAAAAGGTAGAGTCTTTGACTTTCTGCAGATGGGGTGAGAAATAAAGCTGGCCTTGAGTGCTTTCTAAGGACAGGTCTCGGCCTTATCGGTATTATTTCAACGACTACTTGCTTTGCAAAGTCCATAACTTTATTCAGGGGGGTAACACGGCTTAATCTCTGGTTGAGTAACCCCTGAACCCTTGAGACTTGAATTTAGTTTTGTCGGCATCACAAAACAGCCTTTTTTTGGGCTGATGCACATTTTCCCTTGGTCCTTTTTTTGACAAGGAAACTATTTTTTCTGGTAACCATATCTGCTGCAAGAAGGGTATCAGTCTTTCTTGTAAAGAGCCACGTCTTTATTGTTCACAAGGATAAGGTAATATTGCATCCTCATCCTAACTTTTTACCAAAGGTAGTATCAGGTTTTTATCTAAACCAAGATATTGTTCTACCGTCTTTTTTCTAGAACCCAGTTTGGAAGAAAAAAAAAAAAAAAAAAAAAATCACTACATTTTCTGATGTGGTGAGAGCAGTCAAAGTCTACTTAAAAAGGAGGAGATTGCTCAGATTCAGGAAACGGATGTTTTTGTTCGCATTGCCTGAAGGTCCTAAAAGAGGACAGGCAGCATCAAAATCTACTATTCTGAATAGATTCGACAAGTAATCGTTCAAGCTTATGGTTTAAAGAGGTGTATTTCACCCTCTCGAATCAAGACGCACTTCTCTAGGGCTGTTAGTGCTTACTGGGCAGTGCATCACCAAGCCTCCATGGCTCAAATCTGCAAGGCGGCAACTTGGTCTTCAGTCTATACATTTACCAGATTCTATCAAATAGATGTAAAAGGTCATGAGGATTTCGCCTTTGGGCGCAGTGTACTGCAGGCTGCAGTATAAGTCCTCTAGTCTTATTGCCCTACTTTTTGTTGTGTCTCCCTTCAGCTGGCATTGCTATGGGACATCCCACATAGTAACCATTATGGCTCTGTGTCCCGTGATGTACGATAAGAAAATAGGATTATTAAAGCAGCTTACCTGTAAAATCCTTTTCTTTGAAGTACATCACGGGACACAGAGGTCCCTCCCTTCTTTGGTATACACGTGTATTGCTTTGCTACAAAACCGAGATACTCCCAGTAGTGGGAGGGGTTATATAGGAAGTGCACTTTTTATCTTAGGGTGTGCCAGTGTCCATCACCTGAAGGTGGACTATAACCCACATAATAACTACTATGGCTCTGTGTCCCATGATGTACTTCAAAGAAAAGGATTTTACAGGTAAGCCATTTAAAAATACTATTATATACACCATAACTTTTGCTTCCCTGTGGAAGATGAAAATCACTGGAGTAGCCAGTGCTACTTCAGTGATCTCCACTAGCCTCCGGTTCTGTGCCAAGCGTATGCCCTGCTGCTTACTGAAAGCAGGTGGTCGCTTGCTCTATGCTGGGTGCCATTCAGGCTCCATTCACACCTAGGCGATTTGAATTGTGGGCAGAATCGTCGCAATTCCAAATTGCAGGCATATGTGGGATGCATTTGCGATGTCATTACTTCTTAATGGCACCCCAATAGCAGTGCGATTTTGGCACGATAAATCACGCAGCAATCACGGCAAATCGCAAACACTGTTGCCCAAAAGAAGCGCCTGCTCCTTATTGAGTGACAAGCTTCGCGTGCTGCCATGATTGTAGCATGGCTTTTAACACGACAAAAATTGCACCACCATGTCAAGAAGTAAATGGCACCTGCATTTTGCTGCAGTTTGGCATCGCGTGAATGAAGCCTTAGAGAAACTTTGCATCTGTTCAATAATACGTGTGAACGAGCCCAAACATTTTTCCGAGTCATCGTTCAGGACACACAGAAAACATACACTGGTACTCATAATGCGGCAGAACCCTGTAGAAAGATTTATGAAGTAGGCTTGGCTTGCGTGGGAAAAGAGAAAGCAAAAAATGTCTCAATATGAAAGCCTAACCACATCAAACCTGAAATGTCATGCAGCCAGAGGCTGACGTGGCTTTCAATGTATATATGGTATGAAACCTAATAAAGAGAACAATTTTTGCTGTCAAGATCTGTATTGTTCCAGCATGTGAGAAGTATCATGAATAAGGCAAGCAGGGAGGAGATTCAGCAGTGGAACACCCCCAGGCCATTCAAAAGAAAGACACCATTTGGGAGAGAAGTGAAGCTGAACTCCAAGCAAACAGCTGAATACAAAGAGCAAAACATAGTTGGGAGCAGTTTTTACCGGCCAAAAAAATATATATATATATATTATATGAATCATACATATATTTTTATATTATCTCCAGGTTCTAAGATTCACACAGCTCTGCACTAAAGCACAGCCAAGCAGATGAAACCACTTTGTTACTGTTAACCGCTTGCCGACCGTATAGATATAAATCTCTCTATCTATATCTATATCTATCTATAAGAGAGGCAAGGAAGCTCTTCTGTGCAGGATCACGCACCAGTACGTGTTCCTTCACTACCGGGTCTGGGGCGCTGCCTATGTAAACAAGGCAGACTGCCGTCCTGTCAGTAGGGAAGGTAGTTTCTGCAAAGCAAGAACACAGATCTCTTCCTTCCCACAGTACAAGCACCTCCCACACAGTGAGTAAGCACACATTTATCACTTTGATCGCCCCTGTTAACCACTTCCCTGCCAGTGTCATTAGTACAGTGACAGTGCATATTTTTTAGCACTCACTGTATTAGTGTCCCCAAAAAATGTTAAGTGCCAGTTGTCAGATTTGTATGCCACAATGTCGCAGTCCCGCTACAAGTCTAAGATCGCCGCCATTACTAGTTAAAAAAAAAAAACAAAACAAAAAAAAAAACACCCCACACAAGTTAGACTTACCGGTAACTTGTTTTCCAGAAGACTTAGGATAGCACCTGAGAGATAGTGACTCCTCCCAGCGGACCATAGGAAACACCTTCCTCCAGAACTTTAACTGCTTCAGATCCGGGCCATTGCCAAATGACGGCAACAGCGCGGATCTAAATTGCCGGGACTACGTCCATTGACGTCGTCCCGTGCACGAGCGGCCTGCGCGCCCCCTGCAGGGCGCGCGCGGCGCGCTCGGTGATCAGCGAGTCTATGAGACTCGCCTGATCACAGATCAGAGTAAGGGGTTGGTCCCAACCCCTTACCACATGATCAGCTGTCAGCCAATGACAGCTGATCATGTGATGTAAACAGAGCCGGTAATCGGCTATTTTCCTCCTTGCGCTGACAGCGTGAGGAGGAAAAAAAAAACCCGATCACCGGCGGCCGTGATCGGGACATCAGTCCCGATCACGGCGATCTTGTAACACAGCAGTGCTGCCTACCAGTGCCCACCAGATTAACCCATCAGTGCCCACAGTGCCATCAATCAGCGCCACCCATCAGTGCCCACAGTGCCACCCATCAGTGCCCACAGTGCCACCCATCAGTGCCCACAGTGCCACCCATCAGTGCCACCCATCAGCACCCACATCAGTGCCACCCATCAGCACAACCTATCAGCACGCCCATCAGTGTCACCTACCAGTGCCCATCAGTGCCGCCCATCAGTGCCGCCCATCCGTGCCGCCTTATCTGTGCCCATCAGTACCGCCTCATCAGTGCATATCAATGAAGGAGAAAAATGACCTGTTTGCAAAATTTTATAACAAACTATTAAACATGATTTTTTTTTTTTTTCAAAATTTTCCATCTTTTTTTGTTTGTTTAGCAAAAAATAAAAACCCCAGCTGTGATTAAATACCACCAAAAGAAAGCTCTATTTGTGGGGAAAAAATGATAAAAATTTCATTTGGGTACAGTGTTGTATGACCGCGCAATTGTCATTCAAAGTGCGACAGCGCTGAAAGCTCAAAATTGGTCTGGGCAGGAGGGGGGTTTAAGTGCCCAGTAAGCAAGTGGTTAAAGGGAGGCACCTCCCTACCATACCTCAGTTGTGGAAGAGAACCTCCGGCCCCGGCTGGAACACAACACATACGTTAGTCACAGCAGAGTATATTAAAACACAAAAGGGCGGGATGTTGCTGTCCTGAAAGACTTCTGGAAAACAAGTTACCGGTAAGTCTAACTTGGTTTTTCCCAAGGCGTCTTTCAGAATAGCACCTGAGAGGATAACAGAGACTTACCCCCTTAGGGTGGGACAACAGCTTGCAGGACCTTTCTGCCAAACGCCTGATCGCTGGCAGATGTGAGATCCAGCCTGTAATGTTTCACAAAGGTGTGAAAACTTGACCATGTTGCCGCCTTGCAAATTTGTTCAGGGGTGGCCCCAGTACTCTGGTTGAGTGTGTACAAATTCCTGCTGGTGGAGACAAGCCTGCATCCGAATAAGCCTCTGAAATTGATAATTTCAACCATCTTGCTAAAGAAACTTTAGAAGCCTGGCAACCTTTTCTGTTGCCCGAAAATAGCACAAATAGTGAATCTGAACGTCTAAAAAGCTTTGTCCTTTCCAAGTAACACAAAGTCCTCTTGACAGCCAACATGTGGAAAAAAGTCTCCTTCTCCCCTGCTGGGTTAGGGCAGAAGGTTGGAAGTACAATGTCTTGAGCACGATTCTGCACTGAAGCTACCTTTGGTAAGAATTTTGGGTCTGTCCTAACTATCTGGAAAAATAGACAAATAAAGGTTCCTTCATTGATAGAGCGTTTAGCTCACTGATCCTGCGTGCAGAGACAATGGCAATCAGAAACACGGTTTTAACCACTTGACGACCGCCTCACGCCGATGTACGTCGGCAAAGTGGCACGGACAGGCAAAATCACGTACAGTGTACGTGATTTGCCTTCCGCGGGTGGGGGGTCCGATCGGACCCCCCCCCGGTGCCCGAGGCGGTCGTCCTTTGTGCCCCGGCGATCGGTGGTGAGGGGGAGACCATCCGTTCGTGGCCCCCCCCTCGCGATCGCCGCCGGCCAATCGAATCATTCCTTTGCTGCTGTATGCTAAACAGCAGCAAAGGAAATGATGTCATCTCCCCTCGGGTCGGTAATTTCCGTTCCGGCCCGAGGAGAGAAGACATCAATGTGAGTGCACCAACACACACACACACACACAGTAGAACATGCCAGGCACACAAAACACCCCGATCCCCCCCCCCCCCGATCCCCCCCCAATCACCCCCCCCCCCCCTGTCACAAACTGACACCAGCAGTTTTTTTTTTTTTTTCTGATTACTGCATTGGTGTCAGTTTGTGACAGTTAGTGTTGGGACAGTGAGTATTACCCCCCTTTAGGTCTAGGGTACCCCCCTAATAAAGTTTTAACCCCTTGATCACCCCCTGTCACCAGTGTCACTAAGCAATCATTTTTCTGATCGCTGTATTAGTGTCGCTGGTGACGCTAGTTAGGGACATAAATATTTAGGTTCGCCGTCAGCGTTTTATAGCGTCAGGGACCCCCATATACTACCTAATAAAGGTTTTAACCCCTTGATTGCCCCCTAGTTAACCCTTTCACCACTGATCACCGTATAACCGTTACGGTTGACGCTGGTTAGTTTGTTTATTTTTTATAGTGTCAGGGCACCCGCCGTTTATTACCGAATAAAGGTTTAGCCCCCTGATCGCCCGGCGGTGATATGCGTCGCCCCAGGCAGCGTCAGATTAGCGCCAGTACCGCTAACACTGACGCACGCAGCATACACCTCCCTTAGTGGTATAGTATCTGTACGGATCAATATCTGATCCGATCAGATCTATACTAGCGTCCCCAGCAGTTTAGGGTTCCCAAAAATGCAGTGTTAGCGGGATCAGCCCAGATACCTGCTAGCACCTGCGTTTTGCCCCTCCGCCCGGCCCAGCCCAGCCCACCCAAGTGCAGTATCGATCGATCACTGTCACTTACAAAAGACTAAATGCATAACTGCAGCGTTCGCAGAGTCAGGCCTGATCCCTGCGATCGCTAACAGTTTTTTTGGTAGTATTTTGGTGAACTGGCAAGCACCAGCCCCAGGCAGGGTCAGGTTAGCGCCAGTACCGCTAACACCCACGCACGCAGCATACGCCTCCCTTAGTGGTATAGTATCTGAACGGATCAATATCTGATCCGATCAGATCTATACTAGTGTCCCCAGCAGTTTAGGGTTCCCAAAAACGCAGTGTTAGCGGAATCAGCCCAGATACCTGCTAGCACCTGCGTTTTGCCCCTCCGCCCGGCCCAGCCCACCCAAGTGCAGTATCGATCGATCACTGACACTTACAAAACACTAAATGCATAACTGCAGCGTTCACAGAGTCAGGCCTGATCCCTGCGATCGCTAACAGTTTTTTTGGTAGTATTTTGGTGAACTGGCAAGCACCAGCCCCAGGCAGCGTCAGGTTAGCGCCAGTACCGCTAACACCCACGCACGCACCGTACACCACCCTTAGTGGTATAGTATCTGAACGGATCAATATCTGATCCGATCAGATCTATACTAGCATCCCCAGCAGTTTAGGGTTCTCACAAACGCAGTGTTAGTGGGATCAGCCCAGATACCTGCTAGCACCTGCGTTTTGCCCCTCCGCCCGGCCCAGCCCAGCCCACCCAAGTGCAGTATCGATCGATCACTGTCACTTACAAAAGACTAAAACGCATAACTGCAGCGTTCGCAGAGTCAGGCCTGATCCCTGCGATCGCTAACAGATTTTTTGGTAGCGTTTTGGTGAACTGGCAAGCGCCAGCGGCCTAGTACACCCCGGTCGTAGTCAAACCAGCACTGCAGTAACACTTGGTGACGTGGCGAGTCCCATAAGTGCAGTTCAAGCTGGTGAGGTGGCAAGCACAAGTAGTGTCCCGCTGCCACCAGAAAGACAAACACAGGCCCGTCGTGCCCATAATGCCCTTCCTGCTGCATTCGCCAATCCTAATTGGGAACCCACCGCTTCTGCAGCGCCCGTACTTCCCCCATTCACATCCCCAACCAAATGCAGTCGGCTGCATGAGAGGCATTTTCTTTATGTCCTCCCGAGTACCCCTACCCAGCGAACGCCCCCAAAAAAGATATTGTGTCTGCAGCTAGCGCGGATATAGGCGTGACACCCGCTATTATTGTCCCTCCTGTCCTGACAATCCTGGTCTTTGCATTGGTGAATGTTTTGAACGCTACCATACACTAGTTGAGTATTAGCGTAGGGTACAGCATTGCACAGACTAGGCACACTTTCACAGGGTCTCCCAAGATGCCATCGCATTTTGAGAGACCCGAACCTGGAACCGGTTACAGTTATAAAAGTTAGTTACAAAAAAAAGTGTAAAAAAAAAAAATAAAATAAATATATATATTTTTCCATTTATAGCGCAAAAAATAAAAACCGCAGAGGTGATCAAATACCATCAAAAGAAAGCTCTATTTGTGGGAAGAAAAGGACGCAAATTTCGTTTGGGTACAGCATTGCATGACTGCGCAATTAGCAGTTAAAGCGACGCAGTGCCAAATTGGAAAAAGACCTCTGGTCCTTAGGCAGCATAATGGTCCGGGGCTCAAGTGGTTAAAAGTGAGATATCTGGGAGGCGCTTCTTCCAAAGGCTCAAAGGGAGCCTTTGTTAGTTAGAGACTGCAGGACTACCGACAGATCCCATTTAGGGAAAGCTTTAAGTGGTGCTGGTCTAGATCTTGTAAGAGCCTTAAAAAAAAAAAAAAAAATCTGATTACAAGTGGATTCAAGGCCATGGATTTTTCTAAGAACACTGCTAGTGCAGCAACCTGCACCTTCAGGGTACTAACCGCTAGCCCCTTGTCAGCTCCATTTTGTAAGAATTTTAGATTTGAAACAAGACTCCCTGGGTCCTGGGTAGACGGATTACACCATGTATTGTAAACCTTCCAGACCTTACAATATCCCTTGTCACTTTTTTCCTACTTGACATTAGTATTAAAATCAACCAGTTGGAAAACCCCTTGCTTCTTAGAAGCTGCTCCTCAGATACCAAGCTGTGAGCGCCAGAGTAGCCACCTCTGGGTGATTTACCGGGCCTTGTAACAGAAGATTGTGCCTGAGGAGCAGATGCCAACAAGGTCTGATTGCCATTCTCAGAATGGTTGAAAACAAGGCCCTTCTTGGCCAAAAGAGCATAATTAGGATGACTGGTACCATCTCCTTCTGAACTTTCCTTAATATTAACGGAATTAACTGGAATGGGGGGGGGGGGGTAGTAGCAAAGATGGAATTTTCATGGATACGCCAAATCACCTGTCCCTAGTGACCCGTCGTCACTCGATAGAGTATCCTGCCTCTCCACCACCATAGTGATCTCTTCACCTGAGTTGGAATTTTTACCTCTGTTTCCAGGGATTCCAATTTGTGATCCCATGATCTCAGGAGAAAGGCCTGCAGGCACCTGAAGTGTAGTCTTGCCCACTGAACGGCCGGCATTTATTAAGTCAGAACACCCAAAGCTGACATAATCTGTCTTACCGTCACAGCTTCTGGCTGGTCTGTAGTAATGACACCGTATCAAGAATCTTGTCCTTCTCTAAGGGAAGAAAGATCTTTTGATCCACAGAATTGATTAGATAACCTAGAAACCGAATCTCTTGAGATGGGTCTAGGAAAGATTTTTGGAAGTTTATAATCCACCCCAGAGACTCCAAATGGCTGCGTGCTCTGGCTAAATTGCTCTTCAATTCCTCTCTTGAAGGGGTGAAAAATAGCAGATTGTCTAAATAGGGAATTACTGCCATTCCCTGAAGACGAAGCGGAGCTAAGGCTTCTGCCATCACCTTGGTAAAAATTTGGGGTGAGGATGATAGATCGAAGGGTAAGGCCCTGAATTGTAGATGATGAATCATGCCTTCCATCCCTACCGCCAGGTATCTAAAATACATCTGGGACTGGGGTGAGATCGGAATATGCAGGTATGCATCCTTTAAATCTATTGACACCATGAAGCAACCTGGCGTCAGTAGATTTCTGACCGAGAAAACTCCATCTTCAACTTTCTGTATTTGATGGATTCGTTTAGTGGTTTTAGATTGAGAATCAAAGTCTTGTTGGTTTTTTTTACCAGGAAGATATGAGAATAGAACCCCTCCTGCCATTCTTTTAGTGGCACTTGGATTACTACACCCTGCTGCATCAGTTCCTCTAAAGAGGACTTCATGGCCAGGGCCCTTACTGGATCTCGTGGGGTATTTGTGATCAGAAACCTTTTTGGGGGGGCTTTTGGTAAACTCGAGAGTGTAGCCCTGTGAGAGAGTAGTCAGAATAAACTGATTTGAAGTTATCCCTGACCACTGCGGAAGAAACTCTCGTAATCTTCTGCCCACCCGCAGGGACAAGTCATTGGGATTTCTCGGCCTGTGTAGGAGGACGGAAGAGAAATCCGCCTTTACCTTTCGGTTTTTGTACGGACCAACTTTTCCTTCTCCCCTGAAACTTGCTGTCTTGCTCCTGAGCTTTTTGGAGGTTGAAAAAGACGTTTTGGGACCTGCTTTTTTTTTTCTTTTTGACCGGGAAGGACTTCTTTTTATCAGCAGTTCTGTCTAGGATACTATCTAGATCAGGGCCAAAAAGAAGGTCACCCGAAAAAGGAATTCCACAAAGCTTGCTTTTTGAAGCTGTATCACCTGGCCAGGTCTTTAGCCATAAAGCTAGTCTTGCAGCATTTGTCAGAGCTGCTGATCTAGTTGATATTTTAATTGCTTCAGCCAGGGCATCTGCAATATAAGCAACTGCAGAGAACAGGGTAGGAAAAGAATCTAAAATCTCCTGCTTAGGGGGAATCTGCCACTATATGCGATCTTAGTTGGTTCACCCAGTATTCCAGATTCCTGGCTACACGTGTTGTAGCCATTGCTGGCTTTAAATTGCTCATGACTGATTGCCACGATCTCTTGAACAAAAGATCCATGCGTTTGCCTGTTGGATCCTTCAGAACCCCCATGTCTTCAAAAGACAGGTCTGTGGATCTTGAGACCTGGAAGAAGGCAGCATCCAACCTGGGCACCTTGTTCCACACTGCAGAAGGGTCCTCCTCAAAAGGAAATCGCCGTTTGCAGGCTTTGGAAAATAAGGATTCTCTCTCTGGATCCTGCCATTCTTTTTTAATGGCGTCAGAAATGACCGAATGGGCCGGGAATGTCCGCCCCTTAGGCTCGTTTAACCCTGCATACATGTGGTCATGAAGAGATCATTCCTTTTCTTCACTTAAGCCAAGCGTAACATGAATAGTATAAAGGAGCCCATCTACTTCTTCTAGGGATAGATTAAATTTGGAGGGGGCCACCTCAGCCTCCTCTTCCGAGTCTTTAACGGAAGGAGCAGGGGACTGCTCTTCCCTGTTTGAAGGGTCTTCAGGTAGAGCTTCCACCACCGGGATAGAAAGGGAACCCTGGGAAGACTCTGAAGTGGATGGCCGACAAGCAGCTGGGTTAACTAAAGAGTCACGAAAAGTTTGAATCGTGGCATATAGTTCCTTCTTTACAGAGGAAACCAGGTCAACACAAACAGAAGCCAATTTCTCCTTGACTAAAGAAGGGATGCAAGCCCTGCACAGGGCTTTTTTCCAATTCTCTCCCATCTCTTTTTTGGGTCAGAGCTTTTAGCCTGAAATGACAAAAGGGGAAGAAAAACAGGGCCACCACACAGGTGCACCAAGAAGAAACCAGTCAGCATCTAGTGCCCAGACAGGCCCCTTGCCACTATGGGGTAAGAAAAAGGAGAGAGACCAAAATCACAGGTAAGAGAAAAAGGCAGATTTTAACCGCTGCCTCCTACCTTGCTGGTGCCTGTGCCTACCCCCACTGCTGCATACGCCGACTCTTCCATAGCAGGTATGCAGCATTCCACTCATGGTTTCACACGCCGCTTCCGGACTCCCATAGTGCCTCTGCACCGGATGTGGAAATAGGCGCCAGCTCCTGTCCTCCCTCCTCCCCTTGCGTCCACGCCGGAAATTACGGTTTTCGCCCACCCGGTGACCCGCTCTGTCACTTCCGACGCAACCGCCAGAAAACATGGCGGCGCTTCCTTTGATTGTGCAGGCCACCGAAACTACGGCTCTCGCCGAGAGCTAGGAGGGGAAGAGGAGCCCGATTACTACCGCTGCAGAAGCCTGGGTAGGACGGGAGGACAGCGGGTCTCTAGCGGAGGGGAAAAGAAAAAAAAAAAAAAAAAAAAGGCAGCCCTGTCTCTCAGGAGCACGCAAGAGATCTTGACTCCCCTCCCGGGCCAGAGGAAACACAAAAACTGAGGTATGGTAGGGAGGTGCCTCCTTTTAAAGTTCTGGAGGAAGAAGGCGTTTCCTATGGTCCGGTGGGAGGAGTCACTATCTCAGGTGCTGTCCTGAAAGACGCCTTGGGAAAAATTAGAATACAACATAATATAAAATAAATATATTATATATCTCTCAATAAAAATATATTCCACATTTTGTTTGTAGACGCTACAACTTTTGCACAAATCAATATACGCCTATTAGGTTTTTTTTTTTTTTTTTTTTCCCCTCTTTTTGTCCTTGTGGCCATTGTCAATGAGGCAGAAAGTAAGGGGTATTCCAAAAATGTTGTCATCAGAGCAATAGGTGTTGGAAAATCTCACCAGTTCCTTTGACATGGACACATAGGCTTTTATTGACAGGAGTTCAGGGACTTTGTTTTGGGAAAAAAAAAAATGCCAAAAGCTCCCACACTGCAGTCAAAAAAAAAAAAAAAAAAGCTGCTTTTACAGGCATTTGTGCTTTTTTGCATGTTTTTATTGAGCTTATTTTAACTTAATTTGAGCACAAGCGTTTTTTTTTTTCACAAACCCTCCCCTCAGCTAATTTTTCCTTTATTTTTTGTGCGTTTTCGGGCATTTAGGGCTCATGAACACGGCATCTCAAAGAAGCTGCTCCTACAAAGCTTTTGAGCTTGAAGCTCTTTTTTTCTGCCTTGAAACTCCCCTTCATGTTAACCAATGTGTCCATGCACACTATGGCTTTCAGGAGTTTACAGGCACATGAGCTTATAGGAAAAAAATAAAAAAAAAAACCCACCAAACTTGTGTTTTTGAGAGGAGCTTTTGAGCAGAAAAGATGCCTAAGCACCCATAAACATGCGAAAAGGCTCACAAAAAGCACAAGAAAAATTTGTTGGGAGGTGAGGGTTTGCGTGGGGGAAAAAACAAAAACAAACAAAAAAAAAAAAAAAAAAAAAAAAAAAAAAACACCTGCTTCTACAGGCATTTGAGCTTATTTTTCTCTGCCTAAAGCTTGAAGACACTTGCGCTTTTTGCGAGTTATTTTTCTGCCTGTAAGCTCATATTCCTGTAAACTGATGAGCTCAGGCGTGTTCGCAACCCACACGTGCAGAGCCCGCCAGGAAGTCGGCACTGCACAGCGCTAATCACAAGTCGTTAGACATTTCGATCTCTGCATCCGCGGATCGGGAAAATGTCTCACTGCTTGTGATTAGCGCTGTGCAGGAGCAGGTTGCAAACATGTCTGAGGTCATCCTTAGTGTGCATGGACACACTGGCTAACAGAGGAGAATTTCCAGGGAGAAAAAAGAAAATTAATAAAAATATATATTATATATATCCTGTAGGAGTCGCTTAAGATGCAATGTGCACGAGCCCTTGAGATTTTTATAAACATTAGGCATTTTTCTGCAGAAACGCTAATGGCTTCTAGGAGAGTTAAAGTGGTTGTAAACTCACTTTAGCATCATTTTCTGGCAATTCCCAGTGTTAAATAATGCAATGTCTCCAGTGCCTGCTTCATTTAAAAAATGCCCCAGAATACCTTATTTCACAACGCTGCTCACCTGACCGCCCGCCGCTCCCTCTCCTGATCTGTCGGGAGGAGAGAGGCGGCCGGTCATGTGAGCGCCGAGCTGCGCTCAGAAATAAGGTGCAATTTTTTTTTTTAATAAAGCACAGACACTGGAGACCTTGCATTATCTAACAAAGGGGATTGCCAGAAAATGATAAAGTTATGATAGCAGCAGGAGGGGAAGGGGCAGGCACTGTCACGAGCTGACAGGCAGAGAGGGGAGGGGGGAAGAGGATAGAGGAGAGAGCGGACGATGGAGGCACGTAAACTGACCACAGTGTCAGGGCTCAGCAGCCATGATAAACCGTGGTCAGTTTACAGGGGGAGGGCAGAACCAGCCAGCTATTTCAGGAGATACAGGGGCCAAATGACACAGCACATGCACTGTGCTGTTATTCATGCTTTAAAGGGACAGGATCAATTTTCTTCAATTTTTTTTAGGGTAACAATTTAAATAAACGTCCTGTCTGCATGAGGTCTTAGGCCTCATACAGACAGGCGGTTTCAGGCATAAAATATGCCCAACGTAAAAAACACATTTCCCCACACCAGGGAACCACAAGTGAGAGTGTGCAGCCATACACTTTTGGAAAAAAAATAAAAAAAATAAAAGTTACACTACGCATATTTTATGTCTAAAAAGAGTCAGTGAACATGTAGTGTTCACAATACACTGCGTACAGCTCACCCCAGTGCTGGTCCTATCTTTGGGGAACTTGACAGCAGAACTTAACCAAACTAAATCTTTAAACAGTCAACCACAAGTGTGACACGATACAGCAAACATGGCTGATTTCATCAGATGATTGCCCAGGTCAGGTGAAGATATTCTTATTTTAATTAGTTTCTTCTGAATCAGGGAAACAAAAAAAAACAAACACTTACAGGAGGATCCGGTCTGTAGTTTGAAGCAGCGTCACTGGAAAGGAATAAAAAAAAAATATATATAAGTGTCAGAGTATGGCAATAGAACCTAAAGCAATGAGCATGGCAAACATTACAGGAAGTCAATCATTCATACCCCAACTCAAGATCAAATACCTTAATTTAGGAAAGTGCCTACAGGGACAAGTGAATGAGGTGTGGGGACACATTGAGCGTCTTTATGAGGTGTGTGTAAAAAGTTCAGTAAATGGTCCGATATCTCAATGACAACATGGGCCAGGTGCACATGGTTATCCAGAGACACATCGAGAAGTGCCACCTAGCATGGAGTACACGTGACCAGCAGGGTAAACCCGATGTGGGCAGTCAAACGTAGGCAGTGTGAGAGGTAGGGTCACAGTGTAATGAAGCAACGAGTGATCATCAAGATCTTGCACAAATTGGGGAAAATGGCGACGGAGACGCATGAAATGTTGGTGCAAGTGTATGGGACGGAAGCCATGAGCAGAAAAGGTGTTTACGACTGGTTGAAACACTTTTGCGATGGGAAGAAGACAACTAAGCATGAGCCACGTTCGGGTCAGCCGTCGACAAGCAGAATTCCAGACATGATTGAGCGGGTGCGACAAATGCTGGCATGAGATCGGCAACTGACTATGATTGATGGTGGAGGAATTGGGCATTAGCAAGGACACGGCACGCACCATCGTCTGCGAAGATTTAGGCAAGCGGTAGATCAGTATCCAGTTTGTAGTGCAAAAGCTGACAGACGAACAGAAAGTAAAATGGATGGAAACCTCTGGAAATTTCATTACTAGGACTGGACAGTGGATGATGCTGCGTGATAATGCGCCTGCGCACGGTGCGATCCGTGTGCGCCAATTCATGGCTCCGTGCGGTGCACCTGTTCTCGATCATCCACCGTAATCCCCTGATCTGGCACCTGCGGACTTCTGTTTCCCCCCCCTGAAGAGCGTCACGAAAGACGCACCTTTTGCAGACCAAGAATGTGCGACAACGGTTCTGCGATCGATTCCTAAAGAGGCCTTTGCTGACAGTTTCCAGAAGCTTTATGAACATTGCCAAAAATGTGTTGTGAAGGACGGTGATTTGGAAGGTTAATAAAAAGGTAATTTGTTAGCATCTTCGCTAGTACAGCGAGCTTCTCAGTTTTCAAAAGGAAAAAACCTCACTGTGTGTACCAGGCCTAAGGCTGATATCACACTTGGCAATTTGGAATTGCTGCAATTCCAGTTTGCAGGTGATGCGCGTTTGGGTGCTACTATTCTTAATAGCACCCCAAACTCAGATTGATTTTGCCACGATTGTCGTGATAGAATCACACGACAGTCACTACAAAAAGTGGGTGATAAAAAAAAAAAAAAAGCCCAAAAAGGTTTATGTATGACAAATGCATATAGGGCAGCCCACTGAAGTAAATGGGCTTCCCTGCATGCAACACACAAAACAGAGTGGAAACCCGGGTTCCTGCTCCGTGAGATGTGAACGGGGCCCAACACACTGTGGGAATGGTCATAATTTTTGATGCATTGATTGATCGTTTTTGAAGCAGGAACAAACCTTTCTCCTTTCCTTCTGCCCGAGCTGTATGGAGAGAGTTTGTAGCTGGCTTTGTCTGGGAGAAACAGAGGACCAGAGTGTGAGACCCCCTTTCTGGCTGATTGGATTTGAGTTCTGGACGGATGTCATTTTGGTAGTGATCGCAGAGGCTATTATTAGGCTATATAGAGGCTATTATTTATTGGGAATCTGGCGAGTACAATTCCAATAGGGAGTAGAATCACTTGGTGTGGGGATGGTCGAATGTCCAAACATTTGACGTGGTTTACATGAACTGTCACATTGATTTCCTGAACTTTATCCCACTTGGACCCACAGATTACTACCATTTTAGTTTAATTTAAATGCTTTATTGATTGATTTATATGATTTTTTTCGCTTCCCTTTCAAATGTACAAACCTGTCTTGACCACATTCAGAGGCATTTGTCTTAGAAGCCAATAATGGAAGGATCCATTCTCTACCTCAAAGGGTACAATCTATATTAGCATCAGGGGAGTGAATTAAGAAGGCCCTTTCACCAACTTACAAAATTTGAGATAAAAAGGCAGAAATGCTGGAACTTCACAGAAGGCTTGATTATGTGAACTTTAAGATACAAAGGCTTCTGTGAATGGGCAGCAGAGACGAGGGGTGGACACAGTTGCTCTGTGTACTTCTCTCACAGCCAGAGTGTGTCCTCTGAGTGCAATAAACCTATAAAATCTTATAGTAAAACAGATAAGTCCAATTAGGTATATGTCATCTCTGGGACCTAACTCATAGAGTGCCTGCAAACTTGCTGAATTCCCAGAATTCAACTTTAAAATGTTCATGTTTCAGGGTTAGGATTGTTATTGGGGGCCTAAATGATACATTTTTTGGGCTTAGGTTATGGTATGAAGGATCAACATAAAGGCTGGATTAAGGTACACTTGTGAAGGCGTCCCAATATCCTTATAAATTTAATCCCCATGAGCGATACTTCTCCATGATCTAAAATACACCAAACAATAACACTGAAGTGTCCCCATTACAGAACAATCAAATAACATACAACAAAGTCTTACCTGAGTGCATTCATAATGCCTCCAAACATTCCTCCTCCACCACCGAATCCTCCAAATCCTCCACCACCACCCGCATATCGATTTATCAGGAACATGGTTGCGTTAAACCTGAAATGGGAAAGAGCATATTTTGATTGAGAAAAAAATAAAAAAAATAAAAAAAACTTCCATGTAGAATTCAGAAAGGCTGCATTCCAGCAGTCAATTTACAGTGAACCTATGCTTTGCCTACATATAACCACTTCAGTTCTAGCTAGAGATGCACCAAAATTTAGCGGCCGAAACCCATCAGTTTGTAAAATGGTGTTTTACACCATTTTACATATAGGTCCATAAAGACATGGATGAGCGAGTTTTGGGTGGAGGAACTTGACTGGCCTGCACAGAGTCCTGACCTTAACCCAATGGAACACCTTTGGGATGAATTAATAGGGTTGAGGTCAGGACTCTGCAGGCCAGTCAAGTTCCTCCACCCGAAAAATGCGCTTCTAGAAGAATGATTAAACATTCCCATAGACACACTCCTAAACCTTGTGGACAGCCTTCCCATAGGAGTTGAAGGTGTTATAGCTGTAAAGGGTGGGCCAACTCAATATTGAACACTACGGACTAAGGCTGGGATGCCATTAAAGTTCATGTACGTGTAAAGGCAGGTGTCCCAATACTTATGGTAATATAGTGCATCTGAAGGAACTGGAAGTAATTAAGTTTAACCCTCTCTTACAACTAGTTAGTGTTTGGCTGAAATTCTACATCAATACTGTCCTTACAACTAAGCTCATCAGGGTAATATGCTATAAGTTTTGCTCGTGGCTAAAACGCAGTTTTTACAAAGTGGTGACATCGGTGTGGCTTGTGTTGTATCGCTTCTCTGGGATTGGCAAGCTAGGACGGGCTCCTCTCACCAGTGTTCTGACAAAATTCGAACTGGCAGAGTGAGCAACCCGCGTCACTTCAGTTTTCTTTAAACATCATGAATTGTAGATTTTCCCAAATTGCTGTTTTGACACAACACCGGCAACCGAATAGAGTCCGGTGCACGATATGAGCGGAGATGGTTACCCCGCTCTGAAACAAACCAATAAAAAATGGCAGCCTCCAAGGCGGCAAAAACTTTGATCTCGTTAGCCGATGTGCTGTGAAAACAGCGAAATCTTTCTGTACCGGACTGTATTCGGTAGCCGGTGTTGTATCCAAACACCAATTCGTCCAAATCAGCAATTACTGATAGTTACATAGTAGGCGAGGTTGAAAAAAGACACAAGTCCATCAAGTCCAACCTATATGTGTGATTATATGTCAGTATTACATTGTATATCCCTGTATGTTGTGGTCGTTTAGGTGCTTATCTAATAGGTTTTTTTAAACGAATGCTCCCCGCTGAGACCACCGCCTGTGGAAGGGAATTCCACATCCTTGCCACTTTTACAGTAAAGAACCCTCTACGTAGTTTAAAGCGGCGTTCCAACTATGTAAATTTTTTTTTTTTTTTTGGACGAATATATTTTGTTTAATACTATTGTTTATATGACTCACTGTTTAGCGATCCAAATCCGCAATCGAGCGACGTTGATCATACGATTTGTTATATTTTTTTATCCCTGGCATATTCCATATGGCTTGTGGGCATGTGAAGCCCACAAGCATCATCTTCCTGGTTCCGATGCAGGCGAGTGACCAGCATGCACCGCTCCGTTCTCGCGCATGTGCAGTATGTACGGCTCGCAGCGCTGTACGCTTCCGACGTTGCCATCACAACAACAGGCGGTGTCGTCGGAAGTGCCCGCCCCGTTGAGATGGCAACAAAGATAAACTATCACAATAACAAGCGGCAGCCATCCACACTGACTCCTGTGAATAATAAAAAAATGGCTCCCAGTGCGCCGCCTATTACGGGCATATCTGCGGATGGCAAGGACAGGAAGCTGCATCTAAAAATGGAATATCCAGGTAACCATTGACAACAAAAAAAAAAAAAAAAAAATTTTTGGCCATTGCACAATGCTTATGCTGCAAGAAGGATTTAAAGTGAAACTTAAAAATTAGTGTGGAACTCCGCTTTAAGGTTAAACCTCTCTTCTAATGAGTGGCCAAGAGTCTTGTTAAACTCCCTTCCGCGAAAAAGTTTTAGGCCTCTTTCACACGAGGGATCCGTATGTCCGTTTTTGGATGAAAAACGGACATACATGTATCCCTATGGAGCGTCGGATGTCAGCGGTGACATGTCCGCTGACATCCGACCCGCTCCGATCCGAAAAGTGTAACGGAGGAAAAACCTACTTTTCCATCCGTTTTCGGATCGGATGACGACGGACACTACGGACCGTCACCATCCGATCCCCCCATAGGGGGGATCGGCGGAGCTGACCTCACAAATGCATTTCTGGAAGAATGGTCAAACATTCCCATAGACACACTCCTAAACCTTGTGGCCAGCCTTCCCAGAAGAGTTGAAGCTGTTATAACAACTGCAAAGGGTGGACCAACTCAATATTGAACCCTACGGACTAAGACTGGGATGCCATTAAAGTTCATGTGCGTGTAAAGGCAGGTGTCCCAATACTTTTGGAAATAGTATATATTTGAAAATGATGTGTGGAACTAAACCCTGTGTGTAACAAATTGGTGGATCGGGCCAATTTGTTTTGATTTTTTTGCAGGCTAACTGGTATGTGACAGGAAATACAGGTATATTTATTTGTTTGTGATGTGCATTGCCCTTCCATGTGCACCTTACTGTAAAAGCTGGTTATAAATTGGAGGACGGTTGCCACTTTTTTTGTACAGCCATGTGTGTGTACCCTTAGGGCCCTTTCACATGACCGTTCCAGTAAGGTCAGTCTGACCTAATCAGAAGGTCCGTTCACCCCGATGGACCAACGGGTGTAAATGGACTTGTGTCCGTGTACATCCACGTACCTCCGGTCCGGTAAAGACAAATGGAAGGGGATTTGTTTTTCAGTGTAGGTGAATCAGATCGGAGGGTAGCTGGGTGAATACGGACATTGTAGTCCTTTTATACCTAGCCGCCCACAGAGCAGCTCTGTTGTCTGCCCCGATCAGTGGACAGATCCTCTGCTGATCAAAACGGAAGGCACTCGGCTTCCCTGCACTCCCCTGCTGTTCAGATGCTCCATTAGAGCAGCTACATAATACTCCGAGTATAGTGGCAGTTGTGACCTCTGCTTATAATTCAGTACTTGGTCCCGAGAGGCCAATCGCCAGGTTCAAAATATATGTCAACTGTGGATGACATCAACATGTGGATAAACAAGGTAAGGCAGGCCATCCATTAGGTGATATTCTTTCCTGCAACCACAAGTTGCAGGAATAGTCAGTATTGATGGGGGGAATCCTTCCTGTGGAGCGATTGTGTCCTCCCAACCGGGGAACGCAGGGAACTGTACCTCCTAGGAGAACACAATGATTACTGCTAGAAGCTATAGCCCCCCTTACAATATTCACATGGTAGAAATCACACATGCTGGTTGTACCCAAGTAGATCCATCAATCGACTTTGGTACAACCAATCAGCCTGCCTATAGATGGATCACATCTGACAGTCCCTGCTCAACCAGCCGAGATTTGAACCATCTATGGCCGGCTTTAGGACTGAAGAGGAACCGAACAGAGCTGGAGCATGGGCAATTTGGTGGACTTTAAAGAGACTCTCTCCTGGCATGGCTAAACTGACAACCTCCTAAAAGTGCTAAAAGGGTGGCAAACTTTACATCAAGACTTTGGCATTTAAAGTATTGTATAAGCAGACTACCGGTATTAAAGAGGATCTAAAAAAAGGAAAATATAGGAGCTCAATGACAACCCAGTAGTTTCATTCTCATAGATTCCTTCTAAAACCACATGAAAGGTTTGCAATGATCAGAAGATACATCAATTGGTCTCATAGAATAAAACTTGCAATTCAGGTTCAAAGGCTTTAGATAATGCTGCACAAAAAGCCTTACTATAAAAAAAAAAAAAAAAAAAAGGGAAGATATATTCAAATAAAAATCATTCCGCATTTTGGATGCAAATCAATTGATAAAGGGAAGCTCTGTCACGAGCATTAGACCATGGAACAAATTTGTGTCCAGAACTGGCCTCACCTGCTCCTATCCGTGTACACAGCATCGTATTACAATCAATAAAGGGATTATTACTGGAGGAACCGGTTGTACCACAGGGTACACCTCAGTCATGCAGATATACACTCACTGGAAGATGGTGCAAATAAAGTCCATGTATAGCTAAAAAACAAAAAAAGTTATGGGTACAGTAAAAGCCTAAAAACCCTACCAGCATATACAGTGCCTTGAACATTTCCACATTTTGTCATGTTACAACTAAAAATATAAATTTATTGTATTGGCATTTTATGTGATAGACCAAAAACACAAAAGTGGCACATAATTGTGAAGTGGAAGGAAAATGATAAATGGTTTACAAATAAAAATCTGAAAAGTGTGGCAGGCATTTGTATTCACCCCCACTAAAATCTAGTGGAACCATCTGCCTTCAGAAGTCACCTAATTAGTAAATAGAGTCCATCTGTGCGTAATTGAAACTCAGTATAAATACAGCTGTTCTGTGAAGCCCTCAGAGGTTTGTTAGAGAACCTTAGTGAACAAAGCATCATGGAGGCCAAGGAACACACCAGACAGGTCAGGGATAAAGTTGTGGAGAAGTTTAAAGCAGGGTTAGGTTATAAAAATATCCCAAGCTTTGAACATCTTACAGAGCACTGTTCAATCCATCATCCGAAAATGGAAAGAGTATGGCACAACTGCAAACCAACCAAGACATGGCCGCCCACCTAAACTGACAGGCCAGGCAAAGGGAGCAATAATCAGAGAAGCAGCCAAGAGGCCCATGGTAACTCTGGAGGAGCTGCAGAGATCCACAGTTCAGGTGGGAGAATCTGTCCACAGGGCAACTATTAGTCGTGCATTTCACAAATCTGGCCTTTATGGAAGAGCAGCAAGAAGAAAACCATTGTTGAAAGAAAGCCATAAGAAGTCCCGTTTGCATTTCGCAAGAAGCCATGTGGGGACACAGCAAACATGTGGAAGAAGGTGCTCTGGTCAGATGAGACCAAAATTGAACTTTCTAGCTAAAAAACTAACATTGCACATCAGGCATGGTTCACACCGGGGCGGCTTCAAAATTCGACCAACTCTGAAGCCGCCCCACACATCACAACTTCAGTGCGGCTTGCAAAGGACTTCTATAATAGAAGTTAATGCAAGCCACTCCGAAGTCGCCCCCCCCCCTCCCCCCCCAAGTATTGCAGGAACCTTTTTCAAGTCGGAGTGACTTGAGTTATTCAATGAGAACAGTTCCATTGCCCTGAATGGAGCACGACTTGTCAGGGGACTAAGTTGCCCCAGTGTGAACCGACACTCACTCTGAACACACCATCCCCACCGTGAAACATGGTGGTGGCAGCATCATGTTGTGGGGAAGCTTTTCTTCAGCAGGGACAGGGAAGCTGGATGGAGCTAAATACAGGGCAAGCTTAGAAAAAAAATAAAACTGTTATGCCGCATACACACGAGCGGACTTGCCAACGGGCTAAACTCCAAAGGCATTTCAGACGGAAAGATTTAGAACATGTTCTATATCTGAGTCAGTCGGAAATGCTGACAGAAAAAGTCCGATGGGGCATACACACGGTCGGATTGTCCAACCAAAAGCTCCCATCGGACTTTTTCTGTTGGGAAGTCCGGCTGTGTGTACGCGGCATTAGAGTCTGCCAAAGACTTGAGACTGGGGTGGAGGTTCACCTTCCAGCAGGCCAAGGACCCCAAACATACAGCCAGAGTTACAATGGAATGGTTTAGATCAAAGCATATTCATCATGTGTTAGAATGGCTCAAAGTCCAGACCTAAATCTGTTGAGAAACTTGAATCTTGTGATCCCGCGAGTACATTTTTATTTGATAAAGCACATGTTTAAGTGGTAATGCATTATGGTCTCTTCATTCTTCCTCATGAAGAACGTTATTCCACAGAACTTAAAGGGGGTGTAAAGGTACGCGTTTTTTTCACCTTAATGCATCCTATGCATTAAGGTGAAAAAACACCTGGCAGTCACCGGCCAACCAGCCCCCCCCCCCCCCGTTTTACTTACCTGAACCCCTTCATTCAGTCGGCGAGGACGTGCTGGCTCTGTCTTCACAGGCTCCTGGCTCCCGATTGGATAATTGATTGCAGCGCAGCCATTGGCTCCCGCTGCTGTCAATCAAATCCAATGACACAGGGCCAGGGCCAAGTCCGGCATTCTGTGTCTATAGACGCAAAGGCTGTACTCGGGAGCGCACTAGCAAGGTAACCCCCTCGGGGAAGCGCTTCTCCGAGGGGGTTATCAGATGTGGGGAGGAGCCACGAGAGGCGCCGGAGTCCCCAGAAGAGCAGGTTTGGGGCCACTCTGTGCAAAATGAGCTGCACAGTGGAGGCATGACTTTATTTTTATTTTTTTTAAACAAACCTAATTACCCTTACAATCACTTTAATTGGGGCCATTACTGATATTGCTGTGGTGCATTCAATATTCAGGGCCACTGCTACTGTGCTTGAGGTTAGAGAGCAGAGGATCTGATGGCTTCCGATTGCAAAATTAGCCAGGTATTGACCTTTTACATTTTGGGGTCTATTCTTACGGTAAGCAGGTAAAAAAACAGTATGCGATAATGGAGCACTGGATCTGAATCATGGATCGATGGCACTTGTAGTTCACTTATTATATGGACTACTCACACCACATTTAAATCACATGCCGCCTGCAGTACATTTAACTGCAAGCGGAAGCCACAGGCCAGGCACCGCAACATACCCGTACGTTGCAGTGTACTTCCTGATTTTCCGTTGCATGTGTCCCTTGCTGACCTGTGCGGTGATTGGACACAGGATGAGTTTGGCAGCAGGTTACAGCCAATCATTTAGGCTATTTACCAGCTGATCAGCTATGGCCAATCACAGCACATATCTCTGTTTGTAAACCCATGCTCTGGCTGGATTTCTCCCTGCCATTCAGAAATTAAAGCAAGGAGAGAAAACTTAGCCACATCAGCCAGTACTGGCAGCACACAAACACCAAGTTGTTGGGCACACAGTTAACCCCTTGATTGCCCTCCTGATGAGCCCTGTCATCCAGCCAGTGCCATTAGTACAGTATTATCACCATTTACTGTATTAGTGTCACTAGCGACATCCATTTCAGTTAGTGCCAGGATTGTCCGCCACATTGTCACAATCACATTGTAAGTGGCTGATCACCGCCATTACTAGTATAATGTCTGTATGCACCAGTATCTTAATCACGATCAGAACTATACTAGTGTCCTTAACAGTATAGTGTCCCCAAAAACGCAATGTTAGCAGGATCAGCCCCTCACTTGCGACATGTAGCAGAATACATTTTGGCCTAAATTAAGAAATTTTATTTTTATGTTTTATAACAAAGTAGAAAGCAATTTTTGGTCTTTTTTTTTTGTTTACATAATAAAAAACCCAGTGGTGATCAAATATCACCAAAAAAAGCTCCATTTGTGTGATAAAAAAAATATATAAAAAAAAAACTGTTGCATAACCGAGCAATTGCAAGTTACAGTAGCACAGTGCTGAACAGCAAATAAATGCTCTGGTCCTGAAGAGGGAGGGGGGGGGGGGGGGGGGTCAAGTGATTAATTCACATTTTTCTTCATCACCACACTTGTGTCTGAGCACTTGTATCACTGAACGCTTTTAATGGGAAAGGGAAGGTATCGGTTCAGGTACAAATAAATATAATATGTCAACATCCCAAAATAGGCTGAAAAGACAAAGAAGAACCCCCTATAAAAGGACTTTTTAGGCCATGTAGACAAGTAAAGTAATAGGACAATAATTGAATGTTTAATACAAACAAACAATATAAAATCTTATTGAGGATTGCATATAAAAACATAAAAAGCCACTGATGAATTTATGCAGCTACAATATGCATATGATGTACAATATGTAACTTAAAGTTCCAAAGACTAAATGTAACAGAATCATGCAACGCGTTTCAGAAATATATGCATTCCTTCTTCAGGGATGTATTTTAGGAGAACAGTATTACTTCCATAAATAAAACATAATGATAGAAGCACATTGTCATAACAGAACATTCAGTTAGTATAACAATATATATTGCACTTACACATTATCTAGACATGCATATATTTATATAAGTAACTCTGTTCTACTAAAAAACACCCCTGAAGAAGGAATGAATATATTTCTGAAACATGTCGGGTGATCCTGTTGCATTTAATCATTAGAACTTTAAGTTACCGGTACATATTGTACATCATATGCATATTGTAGCTGCATCAATTCATTCTGTTTTTATATGCAATCCTCAATAAAATTTGTATAGTGATTTTATATTGTTGTTAGTAAACATTCAATTATTGTTATATTACTTTACTCATCTACATGGCCTAAAAAGTCCCGTTGGGGGGTTTTCTCTTTGTCTATATCACCGAATGGTGTCACTATATTTGTTCTACTTTGTTCTGATATGATTTAAATAGACAGCGCATCCATTTTTTTATTGAAGTTGTATTTGGGTTTAATCCTGACACTTGTTCGTGTGCGGCATCCCTTAATTTTCACATTTTGAATATAATATTTCACCGATTTGTGTTAAACTAAGCGCAAGGTGGTTCGTTTTTACGATACGGCCATACCGGCTTTACAAGTCTGCCAGGAATGCAGAGGTGTGAGCACTCCCTGCTACATACATCATACACCCCCTCCATCTGTACCCATCCCCCAACAACTCCCACACATCGATCGCTGGAACTGGTCAGTCTCCACCTGCGAAACCACATTTCTGTCTAATTATACAGGAAAAGAAGGCATAAAGGACAAGTAAACATAAGAGACATGCATCTGAGACAATTTTGTGACATTTGCAAAGTTTACCCAAACACAACTCATTTAGGGAAATAGGTTGGATTGTAGAGTCACACGCAGGACTAGTGCGATGTAACGGCGATGATCACAGTAATGAGCAGTTCCCAGCATCCCTTTCCCCGGGACAGGCTGCCACATCCACAAAAGGTAGAGGGAATGTACTATGGCAGATCTTCATAAGATGGACAACCTCCCACCAGCGATCATTACCTATCTGAGGGTGGTACCACAGATACTTTTAAGGGCATATCTGATGACTAGAGTGTAAGCTGTGAAAGATATTCCATCTCAAACAATGTGTAGCTGACATATCAGAGGGAATTTCTCACAATTATGAAGAATGGGTCAAGACACTGCATGCTGAAATTCTGCATAAAATCCACCAGCATGCTTACAGAAAACAAACTCTCTCCAGCAAAAGCTAATTTTTACAGTGGGGGAATTATTTGATCTCCTGCAGATTTTGTAAGTTTGCCCACTTACAAAGAAATCAAGGGTCTAGAATTTTTATCATAGGCATATTTTAAATGATAGACACAGAATATCAAGGAAAAATAAAAAAATAAATAAATAAATAAACCACCACATTATACTAACTGAGTGAATGATGAGTAAAATAAGTATTTGATCCCATACCAACCAACAATAGTTTTGGCTCTCAGACTGGCTATAGTATGTGCTCATGTGGTACGCAGACTAGTCCTGTCAATTTAAGAAGGTGCCCCCAACGACAACTCATTATGCGTATAAAAAAAAAAAAAAAAAAAAGGGACTCCTGTCTACAGAATCTCTTCCATTCAAACCTCTCCATCATGTGCTCAAGACCAAAGAGCTGTCAGGTTTTCAGGGACAAGATTGTAGATCTGCACAAGCCTGGAATGGGCTACAAGACGATCAGCAAGAAGCTTAGTGAGAAGACAACTGTTGTAGCGATTATTTGCAAAAATGGAAGAAATACAAAATAACCATCAATTGCCCTCAGTCTGGAGCTCCATGCAAGATTTCGCCTCATGGGGTAGAGGATGATCATGAGAAAAGTGAGGGATCAGCCCAGAACTACACGGGAGGAGCTTGTGAATAATCTCAATGCAGTTGTACAGGCCCGTCTGAAGTTTGCCAATGAACATCTAAAATCAGAAGGTAGGCAACCTCGGCCCTCCAGTTATTTTGAAACTACAAGTCCCATGAGACATTGCAAGACACCGACAATCACAGGCATGACTCCTAGAGGCAGACGCATGATGGGATTTGTAGTTCCACTACAGCTGGAGGGCTGAGGTTGCCTACCCCTGATCTAAATAATTCAGAGAAGGATCAGGAGAAAGTGTTGTGGTCAGATGAGACTAATATTGAGCTCTTTGGCATTAACTAAACTCGTGTTTGGAGAAGAAAAATGCTGACTGTAACCCTAAGAACACCAACCCTACAGTCAAACATGGAGGTGGAAACATTATGCTTTGGGAGCTTTTCCCGTCTAAAATGTACAGGCCGACTTTGCCACATTGAGGGGCCAAAGGACGAGGCCATGTTTTGTAAAATCTTGGAGGAGAACCTTCTTTGCTCAGCCAGAACACTGAAAAGGAATCGTCAATGGGTCTTCCAGCATGACAATGACCCAAAACATACCACCAAGGCAACCCATGAGTGGCTCAAGAAGCAGCGCGTTAAGGTCATGGCGTGGCCTAGCCAGTCTCCAGATCTTAAAGTGGGGTTCCACCCAAAAAAACAAATGCATGAAAAATCCTAAAAAAACAACAACAAAAAACATTTGGATATATTTTTTTTTTTTTTTACTTACCTCTAAATGCCTGTTGCTAGGGGGTCCCTCGTAGTCTGCCCCTTCCTGCCCCTTCCAGTGCCTGGGCTGGTGACATCACTTCCCCCTCGGCACAGGAAGGGCTCCGCTCTGCTCCCTCCCTCCTGTCAATCATCTGGGACCCATTACAGGTCCCAGGTGACTGATCGGCCAATCACGGCGCGCCGCTGGCGCATGCGCAGTGGGTGCCAGGCTGTGAAGCCACAGCCTGGCGCCCACAGTTGCAATGCCGGCGCCGCTGAACAGAGGGGGAGACGAGCGGGGCTTCGATTCCCCGCAACGCTGGACCCAGGGACAGGTAAGTGTCCAATTAAAAAAGTCAGCAGCTGCAGTATTTGTAGCTGCTGACTTAATTTTTTTTTTCATGGGCCCCCTGGGTGGAACTCCTCTTTATTCCTATAGAAAATGTATGGAGGGAGCTGAAACTTTGAGTTGTCAAGTGACAGCCAAGAAATCTTAAAGTAGAAGTCTATCCTAACACTAAAAACTCTAAATCAACAGGCATCCACGATCTAAGACTAACCGATTTAACCCTGTAAAGAAGAAATTGCTATACATACCTTTTTTGAAAGCTCCTGTCTCCAGCGGCAGAAGCTCTGTAGATGAGATAGCCGACAACGGTTGGGAAATTAATGGGAAGTGACGTCACCCAGAGAGTGACTGACTATGGGGCTTTTGTTGTCGGCTGCCTCCTCTGCACCTGCCTCCACAGCGAAGCCGCCGCCGACAGCTTAGCACAGGACCAGAGCGACTTCAGAAAAGATATGTATAGTGATTTTTTCTTTACAGGGCTAGATAGGTTAGTCTTAGATCATGGAGGTCTGTAGATTTTAGATTTTAGCGTTAAGCCGCGTACACACGAGCGGAATGTCCGACAGTAAAAGTCTGACGGAAGCTTTTCATCGTCTATTCCGATCGTGTGTGTGCCTCATCGGACTTTTTTTTTTTTTTTTTTTTTCGAAAATTCTGACGGACCCAGCAATAGAACATGTTCTAAATATTTCCGACGCAACCTGTTCGACGGACCAAAAACAACGCTTGCTCTGAAGCAAGTACGAGACGGAAGCTATTGGCTACTGAACTTCCATTTTTCTAGTCCTGTCGTACATCACCGCGTTCTGGACGGTTTGACAGTGTGTAGGCAAGACCGCTTGAATGGAATTCCGTCGGAGAAACCTTCGGAGTTTATTCTGACGGCAAAACCGGTCACGTATACGTGGCATTAGGGTGGAGAAGATCTATAAAGAAGAGTGGACCAAAATCCCTCCTGAGGATGTGTGCAAACCTGGTAGCCAACCACAAGAAATGTCTTACTTGCTTGCTTACTTACTGCTTGCCAACAAGGGTTTCTTCACTCACTGAACTGCAACTCAATTTCTAACATTTCCTAACCAATGAAACCACAAAGCTCCCGATTCGCTCCCTGGTTATCTCTCGACTACTACAACTCCCTCCTCATTGGCTTACCTCATCTTTCAATAGATTATCCCCCCTTCAGTCCATCATGAATGCTGCTGCCAGACTCATCCACCTTACAAAATGCTCAGCGTCTGCCAATCCCTCCATTGGCTGCCACTCACCCAACAAATTCAATTCAAAATACTAACAATAAGTTACAAAGCCATCCACAACTCTGCCCCCAGCTACATCACTAACCTAGTCCCAAAATCATCCTCTTTGTTCCTCCCAAAATCCTCCTACTCTCTAGCTCCCTCATCACCTCCTCCCATATTCGCCTCCAGTACTTCTCCAGAGCCTCTCCAGGTTCTGGAGAGGCTCAAAAATCGATATCGTCTTAAAAACAAGCGTTTCAGCTGACCACCATTCAGATCACTGGGTTTTCTTGCCGATTTCTAGGAAAGATGCTGGGAGGGAAACCCACTGACTTCTATACGGTGATCAGTCATTTCCAGCTGCCGGTTGGAGCGGTTATACTAGTCTGGGTGTGTGTGTGCGGCAGATATCCCGAGGCAGCTCTTTCAAGGCTTATTTACTGGAATGCAGGTTGGATTTCCCATTTGCATAAAACCCATAGTAACCAATCAGCAGTGTCTGTTCTCTACACATTGAAATATACATCTAGTTTTAATCCATTAAAGTGGTTGTAAATCTCAGACATGAAATATGAACAAAGCATATCCCTCTATAGTGTGAACTTGTCTCAATCCAATGTCATTTCTGCAAGTGGAAAATAGACTGTGCATGCTCCTCCTAAGTACTAATCACTCTTTTGGGCTATACCCGTATTTTACTATTAAAAACTATAACCTAGAATGAATAAATAACACAGAAATTTGCATTGCTAGCTTACGTGCATGCTTGTATATACCAAAATATAGTTAATAATCACATTGTGTAAAGTCACAATGATTAAAATGCATTCATAAATGAATATACAAGTGACATTGATTAAAGTGCAATAAAGTCCTTTTAAGTGCAAAAAAAGAAGGTGCTGTAGTGCTCCGTGTGTCCATCGATGTCAATACTTCCACCTACTAGAGTGGTGTAAAAATCCAAACTCACCAGATGTGTTGGCCTCCTTTGCCCTATAGCAGAAAGTCTTTTGAAAACGTTGCATCCCTATGACGAAACGCGTCAAGCTGATACTCTCAACTTCCGGCCAAGAGAGAGAACGCACGCTATATGCTGCATGGACACCACATCTCCATAACAGTAGCGACAAAGTTTTTAGTGACGTTGGTTCTGTCTACAAGACAATTTTAATTGTAAGTTGTTTACAATAAACCCGAGGATAATACTCTATTAGAAGCTTTCTTGCTTATACATTATATACTGCACACCACCCACCCTGGGAGCTCTGGAGCCATAACTGAAGGAATCCATCACAGAGGAGTCAGTGGAGGACATCAGAACATCGCGTTGGGTTTGGTCCCCAGTAAAATGACCTAAAAGCACAGAAGACTTCCTGCTATACGGCAAAGGAGTCCAACACATCCGGTGAGTTTGGATTTTTACATCACTCTAGTAGTATTGACATTGATGGACACACAGAGCACTGCAGCACTTTTTTTTTGCACTAAATAGGACTTTATTGCACTTTAATCAATGTCACTTTATATTCCATTTATGAATGCATTTTAATGATTGTCACTTTACACAATGTGATTATTAACTATATTTTGGTCTATACAAGCATGCACGTAAGCTAGCAATGCAAATTCCCAGTGTTATTTATTCATCCTAGGTTATAGATTTAAAAGTAAAATATGGGTATAGCCCAAAAGAGTAATTAGTACATAGGAGGAGCAGGCCCAGTCTATTTACCACTTACATTTAATTTGCCCCTTTGGGGGGGGGGGGGGGCAATATTGGACAGCAGCAGCCCAATTATATTGATATATAGTACCAAGGCGTGAGTGTTTTCTACATCAATGTCATTTCTGTCTGCTGCTTCCTTCCTCTGCTATCAGCATGAATCACTTCTGACAAGTTTTCCTGACACCAAGAGAAAAAAGGTGACAGGGGAGGG